>VZTJ01002352.1:1240-54940 GCA_013397795.1 Orthonyx spaldingii | reverse complement strand
GCAGGAGAAGGTTTTGAGAAAGGGAAGAAGATAATTCAAGTCCTCCTGAAGGCCAGGAGGCCAGGTTGCCATAAAGCAACCTAAGGTCAAGGGACCTTCCCAGGAAATTCAGTTTTTAGGAGTAAAATGGCAAGATGGATGTTGTCAGATCCCAATGGATATGGTCAACAAAACAGCAGGTCTGTCCTCAGCAAACAGCAAAAAGGAAACACAGGCTTTCCTTAGGTGCTGTTGGTTTTGGAGGATACATATTCCAGATTACAGTGAGATTGTAAACCTTCTCTATCATGTGACATGGAAGAAGAACAATTTTAGGTGGGGTCCTGAACAACAACAAGTTCTTGAACAAATTAAACAGGAGATTGTTCATGCAGTAGCCCATGGGCCAGTCAGGACAGGACAGGATGCCAAGAATGTGCTCTACACCACAGCCAGGGAGAATGGTCCTTCCTGGAGCCTCTGGCAGAAGGCACCTGGAGAGACTCGAGAACAAACCCTGGGGCTCTGGAGCTGGGAATACAAAGGACCTGAGACCAACTACACTCCAACTGAAAAAGAGATACTGCCTGCTTATGAAGGGGTCTGAGCTACTTCAGAAGTGATTGGCACCAAAGCACAGCTTCTTTTGTCACCCCAACTGTCAGTGCTGGGCTGGATGTTCAAAGGAAAAGTCCCTGCAACACACACTGATGCTACATGCGCTAAGTGGATAGCACTGATCACACAGTGAGCTTGAACAGGAATTCCCAATTGCCCTGGGATCTTGGCAGTCATCATGAACTGGCCTGAAGGTGAAAATTTTGGACTATCATCATCATCACCATCAGAGAACAGAAGGTGACATGCTAAGTAGGCCCCACCACACAAACAGGTACCAAAAAATGAAAAGCCATACGCTGTCTTCACTGACAGTTCTTGTCATATTGTAGGGACACATTGAAAATGGAAAGCTGCCATATGGAGTCCTACGTGGCAAGTCACAGAAGCTATCGAGGGACAAGGTGGATCAAGTCAGGTCGCAGAGCTGAAAGTTGTCCAGCTGGCTCTAAATATTGCTGAGCAAGAGAAATGGCCAGTGCTCTACCTTTACACTGACACATGAATGGCAGCATATGCTCTGTGGGGGTGCCTGGAGCAATGGAAAATGACCAATTGGCAGCACAGAGGGAAACCCATCTGGGCTGCTGAAGTGTGACAAGACATTACTGCCCGAGTAGAGAAGTCAGCTGTAAAAGCCTGTCATTGTAGCTGCAGTTTTACACGAGAGCCGGGCTACTGAAGGGAATGGCAACAATGGGCAGGTAGATCGGGCTGCTGAGATTAAATGGTGGGTCTGGCCCAGCAAAGTAAGGGTGAATTATATCTAGCTCAGTGACACCTGACACCTCAGGTCGTCAAGGAAGAGATGCAACATACAGACGATTTCGTGATCAAGGTGTGCTCTTAACCATGGACACCATCTCCCAGGTTATCCATGACTGTGAAACATGTGCTGCAATAAAAGCAAGCCAAGTGGGTAAAGCCCCTGTGGGGGACAGTGGTCTAAGTGTAAGTCTGGGGTACCTACCAGATCGACTGCATCACGCTGCCTCAAATCCACCACGGCAAGCACTACGTGCTCACAATGGTAGAAGGCACCGCTGGATGTCTGGAGATGCACCCTGTGCCTCATGCCACTGCCTGGAACACCATCCTGTGCCTTGAAAAGCAAGTCCTGTGGCAACAGGGCACACTGGAAGAATTGACCTGGACAATGGGACTCATTTAAAAAATAGCCTCATTGACACCTGGGCCAGAAAGCACAGGATTGAGCTGGTGTATTATATTCCCTATCACAGAATCACAGAATTAACTAGGTTGGAAAAGACCTTTGAGATCATCAAGTCCAACCTATGATCATCAAGTCCAACCTATCAAGTCCTAACACCACATTATCTAGACCATGGCACTAAATACCACATCCAGTACTTTTTAATACCACATCCACCTCCCTGGTGGAGTCAATGGTAGTCCATACCAATGCCTAATCACTCTTTCTGTGAAGAAAGGTCTAGCCTAAACTTCCCCTGGTGCAGCTTAAGACTGTGTCCTCTTGTCCTGTCTCTGGCTGCCTGGGAGAAGAGACAGACCCCCACCTGGCTACACCCTCCTGGTCAGGCAGTTGCAGAGAGTGATAAGGTCTCCTCCGAGTCTCCTCCTCTCCAGGCTAAATACCACCAGTTCTCTCAGCCACTCCTCACAGGACTTGTGTTCTAGACCCCTCACCAGCCTTGCTGCCCTTCTCTGGATGCATTTTGAGCATTTCAACATCCTGCCTATATTGGGGGACCCAGAACTGGACACTCACTCAAGGTATGGCCTAAGCAGTACCGAGTACATGCACCAGCCTCTGGAAAAATTGAATGGTAGAATGCACCATGAAAATCCACACTGAAAGCAATGGGTGGGGGAACCTCCAAACATTGGGATCTACATTTAGCAAAGGCCACCTGGTTAGTTAATACCCAAGGCTCTACCAATTATGCTGGCCCTGCCCAATCAAAACCTCCATGTACAGTAGAAGAGGATAAAGTCCCCATGGTGCATACAAGAAATGTGTTAGGAAAGACAGTTTGGATTAGTCCTGCCTCAAGCAAAGGCAAACCCATCCGTGGGATTGTTTTTGCTCAAGGACCTGTGTGCACTTGATGGGTGATGCAGAGGGACAGCGAAACACACTGTGTCCCTCCAGGGAATTTGGTTTTTGGGTGAGAACAGTCTGTAATGTTGAACTGTATAATATTGGTTGCTGAGTGACACTGCCACTGTTTGCCATAACTGCCATGGCAAAGGAGGGTGGACTGCTCCACATACACCAGTTGTGAGCTCATGATGCAGCAATCAACCAAAACCACAGCAGCCATGCTGCCCTGGAAGACCTCTAAGATGGACAGAACCTACAGTCATGGACTAAATGAACTCAAACAAACATCTTGGAGGGATGGTGTTGACTATAGAAATTATATCTGTGCTTGTGTATGTATATATACCTATATATACACACACATAGGTATATAGCTGGAAGGTGTAGAATTTCAGCATGATGTAAGTGGTATAGAATAAGGGGTTCTGGCCAGAACAGGATTAATTTTTGCAGCAGCCAGGAGAGGGCAAGGCTAGGACCTGGAGGTTATTCTGTATCACCTCACATCATTTTCCAGGAATGAGGGAAGGGCTCCCTTCAGCTAAGTAAGCGTGGCGGAGGGAGTGGTCAGGTAGCGCTGGTTCCCTCTGCTATTGGTATTGTAGCTGTCACTGTTTGTTTTCTTATACCATTGCTGTTTCCAGTAAACTTCTTATCTCAATCCGTGATTTTTACCCTTTGTGCCTCCGAGCCTCCTCTCCAACCCACCACAAGGGGAGGGAAAGGGGGAAGTAAAAGTGAGTGAGCACTGCATGGTTTGCAGTGCTTCAGTGTGAACACTGAGTTGGGGTATAACATTCCTAAACCATGACATGGGGATAATAGCATTTCACTGCTCTAAGAACAGGAGGAGCAGCATTTTCTTGTCCCCCAGCACTTGCTACAGCCCATTCCTATTCCCTTCCCAACCTCCCACCAGTCCCTCTGCTCCCACAGCTCTTGCAGCAAAGAGCGCCAAATCCATGATCTGCCATTCCCTCCTGGCCCTCCCAAGTACCAGGAGCTCAAGGCGGAGATGAGAGAAAGTACCTGGCAAGGAGGAATCAGGAGCAGAGGGGAGAGATAAGGAGAAAAAAATTAGGAGGGAATAAAGGGGGGAATAAAACAAGCCTGCTTTCTCACCATATTTCTTATTGAACAGATCCTGGACTTGTTCCCGCAGTGTATTAGCAATGTCTATTCTGGAAAGCCTGGCATCATAATTTTCTGTAAAATAAAGAAACAATTATAGATTTCTGCTGGTAAATTAAAAGGCACTCTGTGACTTTTAAGTAATGCCATTTTCTAATTATAGGAAAGCCCTTATCTTGCAATTAGCTAATCTCTGGAGTGGGTCATTCAAAGTCCTTAAAAATAATCTAAACAGAAATATGTTGGGTTATTTTCCCCCCGCCTGTTTGCTAAGAATAAAAGCCACGTGAAATCGAAGATTCAGTTGTGATAATTACCAGCATTAAAATATAACACACTCCAAAGCCTCTCAGAAAAACCAAAGGCTTTGAAAAAGCTCCCCATCCTTGTGCAAACCATCACAGGCCCCGAGGGCCCAAGAAGAGCTGCTTGAGTAGGGTAGCACTTGCCTGTCCAGCCCACAGGCTTCTCACCATCACTCCATCCCCCAAGGGAGCCACCATGCTGCTGCCAGCTAAACTTGAGTGGCATTCATACAAACATCACACAGGTGGAAAAAGCCCCAGAAAAGACAAACCCCTAGGCTTGGAAACTTAATCATGCATCTCACAGGGTTAGATAGGGAGATAAGCCAAGTTGGTTAATTAGGGCACCATGCAGAGCATTTCAAGCCTCTTCTTGGACATGCAGGACTGCCTGCCCCAGCTGTGCATCTTGTCTTCTAGCTGCCTGTGCTTTCCATCCTCTCATCCCACCTCCTTCTCTCCTTCCACCCAGCTTTGTCTTGCTCCTCTGCCAAGCGACCGAGCCCCAACACCTGCAGCACTCCCTTCCCATGTCTGTCCCATGCAGCCTCTGCAGCGGGCTAGGGGCTCTGCCTCAGCCCCCACAGATGCCTCCAGCGCCCCACCTTGAAAGCCCTGTCTCTTCACAGCGTCCTCCAGCAGCACCTCGCTCGAGTCCCTCTCGTCGGCAACTGAGACAGGAGACATAAGAGGAGTTAGGATTCACAGTGCTGCCCAGGGGGATGCATGGGAAGGGGTTTCCAGCCAAAAAACAAGGTGGGGAGGGAAGGCTGTAGGAAACCACTCTCACTCCTCTCCTACCTAGACCTTAACAGCTCAGCTGCCAGGTGTCTTTCAGCCTACCTTTGGCAGCCGGGCTGTCTGACGCCGACTCCTTTACGCCCTCCGCCAGCAGCTCCGGTCTGCAAAACAGGGAGAAGCAGAGGGCACATGAGTGACCTCCCTGACAGTGACACCCTGCTGCTCCAGCACCCTCAGGACACCACTCCTAGAGCCCCAGACCATTCACCCTGTCTGGCCATTTAAAAGCTCCTGCAACACAGCGGGAGAATTTTGGACACAGCTTTCATGCTGACAGACTCTTTAATGAGCTGATGTGTCACTCCTTGGGATGAGATTAAGTAGGTGATGACTGAGCAGCTTAAGTCAGCAGCTAGACTTTTAGTGGATATGGTCCTGAACATTTCTTAGGGATGACAGAAGCCGTGCATGGCTCCTTTCAACATAAAATTGACCTCAATAATTGTCATTTGGGTACCTAATGCTAAAGCTCCACAGCAAGGTGACAGCAGGGCTTGTTCCAAGCTGCACTGAAGCTGTGTCACAAAGGAATGCATCTGAGATTAGGACAGGAGGAAACCCCAAAATATGGTTGGGCTGACATGAGAGCTGCTGTTCTGACACCACAAAATCTCCATGCTCCCAATATTTATTTTCCGTTTCAGTCACCTGCAGCATTGGTTGTCTCAGCATTTGGGTGAGAAACTGCCCCCAAAATACCTAATACATCTTAAAACCCACCTCTGCTGGAACTGTTCCCTCTTTCAGGGCAATGCTATTGCATTACATTGGGTGTGGCTTTCCACAGCCCTCCCACAGTTCTTATGACACCCTCGCTCCACAGCGCAGGGTCGGCATCTTCCTTCATGTCTGCAGCATCCCATGTGCACATCTGCATCTCAGCTGGAGCCACTTTCTGTAGGAAAAGCCTCCTGGCCTCCCAGCCCCTCTCCTTGCTCCACATCACAGTACCCTGAAGTTTAAAGGCCTCTTCACCCATCCTGCTGAGGTGACCAAACCTTTGCAAAAGCAGGTGAAAAACCCAAAAGACATGACAGGACAGATGACAACACCATCGCTGCCTCCCCTGGATGGCTCCAACAAGGCAATGACCCATGTCTGCCTCTAATCAAGCAAATTTATTGAAGGTGACCAAGTGATGGATGCTCCCCAGGACACTGCACAGCAGCAGGAGCTCTGAGCAGAAACATCCTCCCTAAGGGACAGCCACTCCACACACTTTACCTTTTAATGACAAACTGGATGTTGTTGCTCGCTTGCAGGATCTTCTTCAGCTTAGCAATCCCGAAGCAGTTGGGGCGGCGCAGCAGGATACCTTCTGGCAAGCCCACAACAAACAGGTCCTCAGGGTACATCAGGAACTTGGAGTAGGGGACTTTGACTGGCTCTGATATTCCTATGGCTTTCGCTGCGTGGGGACCCAATCTCATTAGTTTGCTGGACCTCCACGTCAGGTCTAAGCAACAGCAACATGGTATGTTGGTGGAGGGACTGAAGAGCTTTAGGGGGAGTTTGTGGTCACTCTGTGCCTGGTGGGGATGTCCCTGACACTGGTAGACATGAGGTGAAGGACAGAGCCACGAAGCCAGCTGGAGCTGGCTTTTGCATTTGCTGCATTATCACAGTCTGCCTTCCCATAAAGGCTGCAAGCATCTCTCCACAATGCAATGGAACCCCACATCTAGACCCCCACGGAAATTCCTCTGCTGAGTGAGCAGACAGGAAATGCACCTGGGGGTGCCCCATCAGCCTGTGCAACCCAGCATGGTGAGGACTCCTCTTGCTCTGCTAAATATTGCCAAAAGCAACCAAATAGCCAATGCCAAGCAGTGCTACGTGGACAGATGAAAAAACAGGTTAAAACCCCACCTCATCAGTGTGGACAGTGACTCCCAGCCTGTTAGTACAGTAACATGGGGGCAGTGAGAGCCATTGCTCCAATGGCTGTTCCAGCTGCATCCCCAGCGCCCAGCCCTGCCCGAGAGCATCCTGGTTCTTCTCCTTTCCCTGAGCTCTACCAGCTCAGCTATGCCCCCAGCTTTTGAGGATTGTCAGGCAGAGCCACATCTCCTGGCCCTAAAGTGGGAAAAACTTTCTGCCAGCTCTCAAAATTCATGTGTGACCTTGCTTGTATTTTTTCTCAGTTAAGTAACCTCTCTAGGAAGAGGTGAGCAGAGCATGCTGAGTGCCAGCCCCCACCACCAAGGTGCCACCAGCAATGATCACCGAGGGTGGAAAACACTCTCTGATACTTCAAACAAGTGATGGGGGACCACTTCGGACCTTCCCTCTGCAGGAGGAGGGCTGAAGGTCATGGCAGCAATTCCTGGGCTGCAGCCAGTGAAACAACTTCAAGGAAACCAAGGGGAAGAGCTGCAATAACAAGGCTGGAGGAGGTTTCAAATGCATTTGTGAGCCCAGCAGATAGCAAATGAACAAATTAGATTCCACCTTCACTCAGCTGCTGGTTTGAAAATGGTAGGTGACAAAGCCAGCACCTGGCATGATGAACATGTGTTAATGACCATCTTACCGTATCGCGAGTTGAACAAAATTTCAACTTGTTTCCTCAAATTACTTAAAACGTCCCCTATACCATCTGCAAAAAAAACCCAAAAAACAAACAATACATAGTTATGCTCTGAACAACCAGGACAAGCACTATGCAGGTGAGCAGCCCCTGCCTGACCTCTGGCAGAGAAAGCCATTCACTCTCCATGCCCTCAAATCCTCTTGATAGCAACCTCCAAGCTGATCCCCTAGCAAGGAAGGGCAAGGAGCCCTGCCACAGAGCCATGCTAGCAGTCAGGAGCAAAAAAAAATAGGTGGAAAAGTAAATTCAAGCATGAGAGGAGAGGACAGAGCGCAGGAACACAACTGTGCCCTTCTGTGGGCAGAGGTTTTGGAGACTAAAGGCTAAAAGCTAAAGGTGTTGCTGATAACATCGGAACCTCACAAAACCCAACCTAAAGTACATCTGTGTGCATCCATCCTTCCACAAACCTGCAATGATGGGTGATGCTCAGAGTTCACCACACACTCACCTGATCCCTCTGTCTGCTTTTCTTCGTGTCGAGGCTCCTCACTGGGCCCCTTCTCTGTCCCTGCCGAGGAAGAAGAGGGTTAGCAGCAGCCGGCACCAGCAAAACCAGATGAGACATAAGCAGGAGTTCTCCAGGTGCCTGCAGCCACTCAATTGCTCCCTCTCCTCACTAAGCTCTGAGCACACGTCCCAGCAGAGGCTGGGGTGGTATCAGCATGCCAAGAGCTGCATGGGCAGAATAAACCCAGTGCTTCCATACAAGAGGGCTGCCCACCCTTTGGCATGGGCTTCCTGGGAGAGGAAAGACCCAGCAGGACCAGGGACAGCCAGTGGGTCAGCATACATTCTGCAGGGAAATTCCAGGCATGCACTGGGCAAAGGGGCTTGGGTTTGCAACATGCTGTGGCTGAAGAGAGGTTGGGAAGGAGCAGCAGTGCCAGAAAACCCACCAGTTAGTCTGTCAGAGCTCCCAGCTGGCCTAAGAGAGGCCAAGACTCTGGAATTGGGTCTCGAACTCCACCGCTTTGGCTCACAAATGGTATTTACTCGTTTTTGACACATGCATGAACATGACATGCATGACACGTGGTACCCTGCAGTCTCCCAGAGGCTTCACTTCTGGTACCTGCTACTGCTTCCATGATATATCTTGATTCATCCAAGGCCATGTGCGTGGGCACCGGGTCGTGCATTTCAACTGAACCAGGTGATCGGTCTGTGGACAAAAACCCAGGGGCACCTTTTGTTCTGATGCCAGCAGGACACTGTCCCCAAAACAGTGCTCAGAGGGTCCCGGCCATCAGTAAGGACTGAGCAAAGGGCCCCCCACTCCCAGGAGCTCCACACATCACCAGAAGATGTTCTGGGCATGCATCTGCCTTCTTCCTCCCAGACCACCCAGAGCTCATCCCTGACACACACCTGACCTCTCGGTCTGAGAGAAAAAAGCAAAAATCTCTTCCTAACCTCCACAGAAGGTAAAGAGCGTTCAAGTTATTTACTCAGCTTAATTCCATCCAGACACTCAATTTTGACTTAAAAAGCTAATGCTGCTTGATTTAGCTCCTGCATGGGGGGAAACTGTTCCACTAATGATGCCTTCCTCAACAAAATCAACCCTCTTTTGGTTTCCCTTACATTAAACCTGTCTCCCCAAATGCTAGGCTGCCCAATGCCCTCAAAGAGCTATCCAAATTCAGCTTTAAATGAAGTTTCAGCTAGTTTATATACTTCAATCAGGTCGCTTCTAACCTCACAGGATAAATAATCCCAATTTCATCAATTTCCCCCTGTAGGTAAGCACCTCTTTTCTGTTAATCCTCCTCCCTGCCCTCAGCTGCATTCCCTCTGACTGAACTTGATCTTCAAATAAGGTAAGAAAAGGTGGACTCTGGACTTGAGGTATGAGCTCCCTGGCACCAGATAAGTGGTAATTCTTCCCAATCCTCCCATGGACCTCCAGCTCACAGTGTATCAACTTCCTTCTCTTCCATTAGCTGCCAAGTTGAAAATGAAAATGTTTGATCTACCACTATACCTTGCTCCTTCTCCTTCCCCTATATTAACCATAGATAAGTCTATTCTACACCAATCCTGGAGTGACTCCTCAACTATCACCTCACTAAGGACACTGCAACAGAGATTGCACTGGTGTGGTGGGGCCAGGTGTCACTGCTGTCCCCAGCACCACTCACCCTCAGGCATGTTAGAGTCCTGTTGCTGCCCTCATTCTGTGGAGATTATTAATTAATGGTTGTAAGGCACACTGAAAATGCAAACTGCTAACAATCCATTCATTAACCCCTGAGGATAATTCTACCATTTGCTGACCTGTCCAGGACAGGTAAGTGGAAAACAGACTCTCCCAGCTGCCCCCTCACACATGTCATCTCCATCACAACCCATTGCCACTGACTTCTCTGGGCAGAAACGTGGGGAATTTCCCCCATCAGTGTCAACAATTCCAACACATTTTCAGCATGTCCTTATTATTAAACCCGCCTACTATTAGACCTGTTTTCATGAACTCTTCAAAACCAGCCTGGTTTTCTAAATGAAGGACCTCATCAAAAGCATCCTGCACTCAATACCTGGGATCTTCCACATGAAGCAAAGCAGCAAACCAGGCACGCTTTCTCCAGGGGAAGACAAGATAAGAAAGCAATGAAGAAGAGAGAAAAAAAAAACAAAGAGCCCTAAAACATTCCAATGCTCCCAGGAAACCTCAATATGCTCCTATGTCAGCTAAGGAAGATCATTGCATGTACGTGAGGGAACCTTACGTGCTGGGAAATACCCTGCAAATGCCTTTTCTCAAAGCAAAATGCTGAAACATGATGCAGCAACCCTGCCTGCTCAGCCACCATTGCACACGGATGGTACCCCAGCAGCTACCTGGTACGGTGATCTGGATGATGTTCAGCTCGTCTGGTTCGACTTTGATCTGCCTGATCCCACCTAGCTCTCCTGAGGTACCTATGGGGAAAGGCAACGGAAGGCAGTCGCCAACGGGATCCAGCAGTGCCACGTCTGCCCAACAGAGCACCAATGCAGGGAAAGAGTGACCAGCTGCGACTCCAGTGCCAGCTGAGCATGCCACAACAACAAGGCTGCAGTCAAGTGGCCCAGCAGCATCGAGCCCACGCATGGAAGTACCCAGAGGGATACCTGTGGGCATGGCTTCTGCAAACAGCTTGGCTGGCAGGAGCTGTTGGTGCCCTCAAACTGGCAGCTGGACCTTGATCATGCTCATTTCCTGGCTTTCTTCACTTAAAATGAACTGGGCCACCAACAGGCCTTGGTGGCGACACCGGAGGAGCTGTCTCCAGTGGGCAGCTCCCAGTAATTTTAATGCTGCCAAAATCCCATCTGGAACTTGACCCTATTCTGAGCGGGCTGACTGCAGCTGCATCACACCAAGATGTGACCAGCTGAACCCTGGTGAAATTCAGTGTGGTTTCAACCCCACCAGATGAAAGCCTGTGCTGCCCAGCTGCCCCAGGGGGAGGCTGTCCCAGGAGGAGACTACCCACAGGGCTGAGCCCAGCTTCCTATTCTCTCAAGATAAACTTCTTCACTTAGGATGGGACAGATCCACTGAGTCCCAGCTTGCAGCTTGGAAAGGCAAGACAGTAAGGCTTGGTGTGGTGTTTCAATGGGTCCAAGTCCCTAAATCTGCAGAAAAGCTCTTCCTTTTCATTCATGGTGCTCAGAATATCGACACTGCTGACTCCTCAGTGGTGGCTTTTCAAAGCAACTCAGAGAGTGAAGACTTCCCTTAGCTGTGCATTTAAGCACATGCTTAAGTCTCATTATTTCAATTTATGCACATTTAGGCCCCAGCTGGAGGGTCAGAGGGTAAGAGCCTTCATCTCTGCATCAATCAAACAGGGATAAAGTCCTTAGAGAACCGCACTGTGGCGCAATCAGGCAACTGATGTCACACATCCAAGCTACTCTGCAGGCATATTTCTCTAGTGTGCCTCCAACACCCCTGTCTTGCAAGAGAAAATGAATTATTCCTCACCTGGTTCACAGCTTTCAGAAACGCTACACTTCTCGGACCTGGAAGGGAAAGGCAGACAAGAAAGGTGGTCATGGTGTAAGAAAAGAGAGCTTAAAACCCAGTGGTGTGTGGACTGATCCTGGCAGGAGGGGGAAACGCTGCCTGGTATCAGAGAGGGCTGCAAGAGCTACAGAGGGGTCCCCAGGGTCACTACACCCACAGTCCCAGCAGTGGCACAGCACCCATGGCTGCAAGCTCTGCGAGTTTCTCTGCAAATAAGCCCTGCTCTCAAACCCTGCTCCTGCACCCTTGCTGATGGCAGCCCTGCCTCTAGACACCCATGGATGGAACTGCAGCAGAGAGCTCCTGAAAACAAGAGAGGTTTTTAAGCCTGAAACTTGGTTGGCTCCATCCCTTCGTGACAGAGAGCAGTGCACAAGGTATTACTACAACGTGGTTACTCACGGAGGTAAAAAAAATAGGGAGAAAGGAAAAATCAATTGATTTGGTAAATATTTATTCTGTTCAAAGCTTTCCTTCACTGAAAACTGGGCACTATCCCAAATTCCCATCTACAGTTAACTGCACATGCTCAGGAATTTACACAAGTTGTTCTGCATCCAAATGAGATTATTTTGCATTCTCAGGATGCATGTGCTTTCTTGTCTCTCTCTTGAACAACCCCAGCTCTTTGGCAGTAAGGGACCCAAGGAGCCACTATAGAAAATGCATTCCTCCACAATACTGCTTCTTCAGGGGGAAGGAAAATCCTTCTGAGCCAGCACCTGTTGGCTCAGAAGGGATGTTCAAAAGCACATCTCACTTGCCTAAATCCACTGAGGAGCATCAGCAGAACAAACCACAAAACAAGCCAGAAGTGCTCTTGAAATGTTCTTCCTACATGGGGAAAGGCAAAAAGGACAATTGGTCTGGAAAGTACTGTGTATATACTACCTGGGAGCCTCCTGCTTCAGGTCAAAGTAAACCTTTCACCAAGGAAATCTGGGGGGAGGGCTTCCCCCGGGAGTGCATTACCCCTCACAGTGTCTGGTCCTTCTCCTGGAGTACTGGGCACTGCACTCTCCCTGGAGCAGGACTCTGACCTGGGGGGACCATTCCTATGGAAACACTCCCACCAAGGCACAGAGGTTCCTCACTTGCAGAAAGGAAAAAAAACAACCTCCCACGAACCCTCCTTTGAAGCTGAAGATACCCAGAGTGCTGGAGACAAATGCCAGTCCTGCAGACTGGGCAGCTCAAGAGGTCCCTGCCCTCCAAAGCTGTGATAATTCAGTACTGGACGTATTTCCAGGCTCACTCACTGCCTGCCCTAACACTGCAGGTTCTGCTGTCCCAGACATGCTTTAGGGGCCTGCAGCAGCCACATCCAAGGGGACAAACCTGAAACAGCACTGGGGAGAACCAGAAGAGACTCCAACCTGTCACAGGTTCATGTCATCAAAGAGTCAAGAAAGGAAAGGAACCCAAGAGATGTCATGGATGGGACATGGACAAGTTACCTCATTTCCCCACTCTCTGAAGCCCCAGCTGGTGGAGCTGTCAGTGCTGGCAGTGAGGCTTTGTGCCAGAGAGCCTGAGGAGCATTTTTCACCCTGTTGTGTGAAGCAGGGCTGGGAAGAGGTTCCTTGTCTTATAGCAGTTCGTGATGCTATAAACTGCTTCCCTGCCTCTCTTCCTTAAAGTGATTTTAAAGGCTAAATTATACCTTGCTTCCACTGAATTAAGAATGAAGGAAACTGGGGCTATAAAGAGAAAACCACCTCCTGGATCTCCCAGTCTGTGCTGAAAAGCTGTATGCTATGTGCTATATGCTCTACAGGTCTTGCCAGGGTGGTTTGGATCTGTCTAGCTCGTGGCACAGTTGTAACAGAAATGGGTACTCTCATAAAAAGCCTCCTGCCCTGCTGGACTCTATAACCCCATCTTTATTAAATGCACTGTTAGGCTCCCCGTGAGCTTTATGAACAAGCAACACTTAATTAGCAGGATGCTGTTATGGTGTGGGCTGAGGGTGAATCCTTTAGGTCATGCTTTAACGCCAGAGACAGTTCCAGCAGATAATCCCAGGCATGACCCTCATTTCATCAGTTTTGCTCAAAATTAATGATTCCAAACTTTTGGCTTGCAAAAGCATGGGGCTGCTTGGCCTCCTCCTGTGCTGACCATTGCAGTGGGATTTTAGGGAAGGAGGAAAGCAACACCAATTTAGCCACTCACCTTCCCATCATGGACTTATCTCCCTGATGCTGCAGCTTACTGAATCGCACTCATGGCACCCTCCTGCACCCACTGGACATTGCTGATGAACACAGCAGTAACCTGCTGTGCACATTAGTACCCCGAAAACAACTCTCTGAGGGATGTCACCTTGCAGGGAACAGGGATGGAAGTCCCACTTACTTGCTGTTGGCCTGAGAGGTCCCCACCAGGTCCAGCACGGCCCCACGGTGCGGCTCAGGGGAGATCTCCCGGGGAGGGCTGGAGGGCTCCAGCTTGGTTGGATCTTTGGTAAATTTGCTTCCTGTTGCCAGGTGTGCATGGTGGGTTTTGGGAGAAAAGCAAAACCAGGATTAGCAACTGGAGATGCCAATGTTGCAGCTTGTTCCCCCCCTGGTCCCAGAGCTGAGGTCAGGGTGGGGAAGCAGGTTTTCAAGTGTTACCTGCTTGCAAAGACAAGGATGCCGATTCCATTGGGTTCACATGTTAAAATATTAGCAAGACATTTGCTTAAACCTCTCCATAACTATGGGTGTGCTGGGAAGGATAGAGCATCTCCAGAAAGGGCTGGCTGATAGGACAGGGTTCCACGAGGTAGGGTCTAAGGTCAGAAAACCCAGGGCCACAGATCACTGCTGTAGGAGCAAACCCCAAAGTGGGGAGAGCCCTGTCCCACAGGAGGGGATGTGCTGCACTGGATGGAAGCTTGGCAAAACACAGAGCAGCAGAGACACAGGTGGCCCTGTCTCGCAGCTCCAAGCCCACCAAGCAGCAGGAGAAATCTCTGTCACAGTAACACACAGAGGGACAGAAGCATCCTGTCATCATGAAAAACTTCCTCTCTCCCTTCCCTGTTCCTCAGCAGCCCGAAAGGAGCTGAAATGAAGCCTCAGCAATGACCTTGGAGATGGAAAGAGTAATCTGAAGGCAGAGTAGGAAATAAAATCAGGGGGAGAAGGTGAGCAAAAAGCTGAAGAATGAGGGCTGGGGTAAGAAGGGCGTGAGACTACATTGTGAGGCTGCAGAAACCACAAGGTGTCTTGTTAAACAGCTGTTTCCAAAGGCCCTTTGCTGGTCTCAAAGCACCATCACAGTATCTCCACCCTTCTAAAACATATTCCATCTATGGGAACATGATGCCACTTTCCTTTTGGTTCCAGCCTGCAAGAAAGGGCAGGGCTCTGGCAACAGGATCAGCAGAAATATAGAACCTTAAAGACACTATTTATCTACTGACAGTCCAAAAGGCTCCTTTTAATTTGTGCTTTCTATGAACCAAATCTTGTTCTTGCAGCAGCAGAGCCTGCCTGAAGCTGCTACCCAGGGGAGTAACAAAAATAGGCTTCCGAGCAGTGGTGGGTATTTTAATTAAAGGGTGAGCAAAACTGTATGGGGAAGCTTTGGGATACTTCACAAATGGCAACTTAAAATACAGCTCCACTCAGAAAATAACGTCTTTGCAGAAATGGCACCTTCTGACTCAGCAGATGCTGGCTTTTTTCTGCACAAGCCGATGTGCTGACGCAAACCACAGAAAGCCAGGTTTAATGGGTTTTGCTTTTGGTAGCCCTGCAGGGACCTGTCAGGAGAGTGGGACCTGCCACCCACTTCAGTTCTGCTGGGTTTGCTTCCTCGTCTCCGAATATCCACTTGCACCTCCCTGCTGTGTAATCCCCAAGCTCACAGCACACTGGCCTCCATCAGCAGATCTGGAGCTGATGTGCAGATGTACGTGATGCACCGTGCAGCCATTATGCAAGGAAAATCCAAGCATCCCAAAACACAGTTCAGCGCTCCATCCCTTGGGGATGGGTTATAGCTTAAAGAAATCCTTTTCTTGAGAAAAAAACAGACATTAACAACTTTAGACAAAGAAATCCCCCATGTAGGTGGGACCTCCTCCAGGTTCTGCTGAAGTCCCCCTTTGGGTGGCTCCAGCGTCACCATGCTCAGGAAGCACTCTTAGGGCTGGGGCTGTCATGGGGCCAGAATGATAATTTGGCTGGCAGAGATATCTGGGAAGAAGGTGTCTGGAGAGCTGCCAGCATGTGCAGTTGGCAGCTCAGGGGAAAAAAAAACCAAAACACCACCCCAAAACATGTCTTTACTTGTGAGCCAAGCCCAGGCAATCCAGGAGCTGGGTGTGATAAATTTGGATGCAATGCCATATTCCAGGTGTGTATGAGAGCATTGCTGGAGTGCAGGTTGAGTCTGACAGCATGGGTACCTGTCTCCTTATATCTGCCAAGAAGCACCTATCATGGAATCACAGAATCACAGAATGGTTTGGGTTGAAAGGGACCTTAAAGACCATCTTGTTCCACCCCCTGCCATGGGCAGGGACACATTCCACTAGACCAAGTTGCTCCAAGCCCCATTCAGCCTGGCCTTGGACACTTCCAGGGATCCAGCCACAGCTTCTCTGGGCAACCTGTGCCAGGGCCTCCCCACCCTCACAGTAAAGACCTACTCTGGCTTCTCCAGCTCAGAAAAAAAAAAGGAGTAAAAACACTGAGCAAAGAGAGTCAAAGAGCTCCCTCCCCACCATTTTGTCACTGAAAAAATGAATATGAATGACTGTTACTTTTTAAAAAAAAACCATCAGCAGCTGGATGATGCCAGCATTTCTAAGTAAAAAAAAATAATTTACCAGTGAGGTACACAGCAGTGATTTTTTTCCTCTTGAAAGTACAGCTATATGCCATGTACTGCCTGTACTGTGGCTCAGCCTGGTTCAGGAGCCAGCCCAGCCTCACACATCACAAATTCTTGCTTAAACCTTCAAAACTCAATTTCTAAGGGGAGTACAGAGCTTGCACTGATCCCAGGCAAAGGCAATCTCAGCACGTCCTGGTGTAAGGCACAAGACAAGGCTTCTCCTTACTGAGCACAACTGCATGTGTCCTGCACTTCTTCAGCTTGCAGGTGACATTATTTCAACTGTGCTTCTCTGGATAACCTTTCAATTTTGTGGGCAATAAATCAAAGGATTCGGAGAACGTACCTGTAAAAATTCTTTCGTCAAACATCCTAGAAACAAAGGAAAATAAAATTAGAAATAGATGCTGCTAATGACTGAATTGGAGGTTTAAATAATGAATAGCATTAAACCAAGTCAAAGTAGTAATTTTATTCATTCTCTAAAAAAAAGGGAATGATTTTTTCAGCTGAAAAAGGTCTTTTAGCCTGTTGTGCAGCCAAGCAACCCTATAGCATATGCTTTATAACTAAAGCACCTCTAAATTTGCTTATAAGTAATTCTCTTAATTTAATTAACTTATTAAAAGAGGCTGCAATAGGCTGGCTTTACCAAAAGAAACAGTGGGACCAAAGTAGCTGTTGCTGGACCTTCACTTGCCAATGCAGACCATTGACCACGATGTCACCTGTCTCCTGAATCCTGTATTTTGGTGCTACCTGCAACTTTGCTCATAAGAACAAAGTATGTCCAGGGCCACACCCTGATCCAGCCTGAGCAAAGCAGGAGAAAGTGGCTCCTCTACCAAGTGATATCAGGAAAGCCAACTCCTTATAGGATGCATGAAGTCCATTCATGTTGGTGATTTTAGCCCCCTTGGGAGCCTTGCCCAGGATTTTTCTGTGCTGTAGTTTCACACTTCTAGGAAGGTAACAACACAAGCGCTGCATAGGCAGGGACTGAATAAATCAATGTATTATAAAGCAGATTTTCCTGACAGAGAAGCAAAGAGAGATTGCACAGCACAGTGGTAACTGGGAATACATCCACTCCTCCTACTTCAGCAGAAAGGCAGACACACCTAGACACAGTGCCTGGCCTGAAGGTGATACATTCTCATCACCAGATACAGAGGATGTGCACAAATGATCGGTGAAAAACAAGGTGGACGGGAATCCCTGTGAGAATACGGATGTTCCTCCCGCCACCCAGGGGCATTGCTCCCATCCACCAAATGTCATTGAAGGTGCTGTAATCACCTGAAATGTTTGGAGTGGCATCAGCAAAGTTTGGTGCCCATGATCACTTAAAACAGGGTGGCAGAGCTTGGGGGTGATCATGGTACAGCCAGCTCTGCCACATCCTTGCAAAAAGAGAGAGAGATATGAAAACCAGAGGTTTGCAGGGGGAAAGAGCTTTCAATTATCTTTTATGAAAGAGGGTGAAATGAGTTTTTGGTGTCAAAACAAAGCCTGTGAGCATGGAGGGAGCACAGCTCAAATCCCTGACACCCTTGAGCCACGCACTCCCCTTTGCCTTCCTCGCCACCCACCTTTTGATGACAAAATGGATGTTGTGCCTCTCCTCCAGTATCCGTTTGAGTTTGGGGACACCATAGGTGCAAGGTCTTTTGAAAGGTATTTTGTCTGGGATGCCAATGATCTCCACTGCCTCAGGGTCGCAGGCAATCTTCCGGTATGGGACAGGGACCATGTGGTCTAAGCCCAAGGCTTCAGCTGAAAGATGAACACGTGGTCTTCATTTACACAAGTGCTTTGTCTTTAACAGATGCTAAAACAAAGGTGTAAAGGCTTGAACTCAAGCAGAGCAAATGCCTTCTGTTCTCTTCTCTGCTTGTCCCAGTAAGTGAGCCCCAGGAGCAGCTCTCCCGTGGGAAATGGGACAAAAAGGAGAGAAAGCAGCAGTAAACACTGCTAAAAGTGTCTTCCAAAACTCCCAAACATGAGCAGTGATGCTCAAACCAGGGGTGAGCTGGCCCAGATACCATCCCCAAACTCCTTGTGACCCACCACAGCAGGTTTGTGAGCTGCATAGCACGTAGAATCATGAAATTGTTAATGTTGGAAAAACCCTCTAAGATTGATTCCAACTGTTAACCCAGCAATGCCACGTTCACCAAACCATGTCCCCAAGTGCCACACCCATATGTTTTTTTGAACATTTCAAGGGATGGTGACTCCATCACTGCCCTGGGCAGCCTGTGCCAGTGCTTGACCATCCTTTCAGTGAAGAAATTTTCCCCAATATCCAATCTAAATCTTCCCTGGAGGACCTTGAAGCAATTTCCTCTAATTCTATCACTTGTCACCTGGGAGACAGAACTGACCCCCACCTGGCTACAGCCTCCTTCAGCTAATTGTAGAGAGCAAGAAGGTCCCCCCTGAGCCTCCCTTTTCTTCAGGCTGGGCCCTCCCAGCTCCCTCAGCTGCTCCTCGTCAGACTCGTGCTCCAGACCCTTCCCAAGCTCTGTTACTCTCTGGACACACTCCAGCACCACACATATAACTCAGAAGTTAAAGGGCTTGTCTCAAGCCCATATACAAGTCACAGGTGACACAGCACACATCTGCAGCCCATTTGTAACCCACAAACGACACAGCCTGGTAGGGATGGCACAGTCGAAGAGAACACCAGCCCCAAGTGATTTCCCAAGCTTTCACCTGCCCAAATGCCCAGGAGCTACACCAAAAGCACTGCCCATGGCAAAGGGAGCACCAAAAATATCCACAAGCTGTGCAGACGGAGAAAAAAGCAGCTGCAACAACAACCTTCTTTTTACCTGTCACAGTAATGTACAAGGGCCCACATGCCACCACTCCCAGTGCCCAGGTGCTGTGATCCACCATGCCACATTCCCAGACAGGGCTGTTGTGCAGCCCAGCTATAAATTCCTTGACAATGGTGGTGGGGCTCCAAACAGAAATATTGACATAACCTTCAGGAGACAACCAGAAACTGGGAGCTGCTGAGCTAAATGTGTTAGGAAGAGCAGGGAGCTCTAGCATATGGCTTCTGCTGCTGTGTTAGGGAACAAAAATGATTGCTATATAATGATATGCAATCCACAAGCACTGCAGATGCATAATGGGATATTAACTCCTACTCACCATATCTGCTGTTAAACAGAATTTGCACGCACTCCCTAAGGGTGTTGATGTCTTCAGTTTCTTTTATAAAACTGTCCCACTTATCTATCAAAACAAAATACAAGAAGTAAGAAACTTCCATATGGTTCGTACACAGCAGATGCACTTTTCTCCTGCAAAGTGCTGCGAAGCAGGAACAAGACTTTAAAAATTATTTCCCTCTTCCTGAGCAAATTTTGCCAGGCTGGCAGATAAGGTCTGGGCTTCTCCAACCCCAGACCCAAGCACTCTCCTTGGCATGTGCAAAGCAGATTCCTAAGAAATGACCCCATAAAACTTCTCACCCCTGGAATGAAAGACCCTCTTGGACAGAGCCAGCTCCACCTGGAATGAACCTCTGAAAGGTACAACCATTTCACAAGTGGAGCTGTTCCATCTTCTCCTCCTTCCCAACCTTATCACCCATATTTTTTCTCCTCTTTAAGGCAGCCATGGGTTTTTAGGCTGCATTTCCCTTGGGTGCAGTGGAGGTGGGGAAATGGCAGTCTCCTCCCCACTGCTGATTCCCCCAGGCACTGCTGCAGAATCCCACTGGGACTAGTGGGTTTCAGTCATTTTGAAATAATGCCAAGTTTGCAGCAGGTATGTGCTGTTTGCAACTGGGGCAACAGCTTCTCCCAAAGCCGTGCCTTGGTTCCCTGTGCAGGAAGCAGAGATGGGAATTCCCAGCCAGCCAACAGAGCTCAAGGACCACTAGCAGCACCTTGGAACAGCAAGGATGGACTGGGGCAGAGATGCAGGTCTTGGCTCCAATGTGAGATGCATTGCCTCCAGCACTGCCAGGTCCCTGCAGAGCATGGAGAGGGCTGGGAGACTGCTGGGGAGAGACTTGGTCAGGGGAAACCTTTCCCTAAGGCTGCCAGCTGCCTTTAATGCTGGAGCAGGACACAGACCTGTCTTGTCATGGACGATGGAGAAGAGGATGCGCTTGGATGAGTGCACATTCTGGATGAGGGGACCTCCGGAGACTGATGATTTCTGTCCTGGACAAGAGGGGAGACAACGAGAAAGGGCTGATGAGAGCCTGACCAGTGCTCCAGGCATCACAACAAGACCCTGGGTGCTGTACCCCGCCAGTGATGCTGACCCAACCCTTCTGTCTCTCCTCCGTGCACCCTGGCCTGTGACACCCGGCCAGAACAACCCCTGCCATCCCCACTCTGGCTGCCCTTCTGGCCTGGTGGTGCAGCACCTGTCATTTTGGGGCACAAACAGAGCTGTGCCCAGCCAGCACTTTGCAGGCACCCAGGCAAGGGCTGGGGCACTGCAGCATGGCAAGGGCTCTGTTCACTTCCACACAGGCCGAGCTCTACACTGATTTTCATCCAAGGAACACCCAGCCTGTCCCCTACCAGTGCCAGGGGTGGGCTGTGCACCAGGCCCTCATCCGAGAGCAAACTCCAGGCTATTACCACAGCAGTCGCTGTACTCCTGTGAGGAAGGCACCTTCAGCTCTCCCGCCGGCCGGGCCAGCAGCGCCTCGCCCGCTGCAGTCGGCCCAGGCAGCCCCGAGGACACCTCCTGCTTGAGGTCGCCGGCGACAGGAGCGGGCAGCGAGACGCCGTAAAGGAAGCTGGTGACGGCAATGGCGGAGGGGGCGTCCTGGGTGGCGGACTTGGCCACCGGGCCGTTGGCACCAGAGTCTCGGCTGCCCTTGGAGGCGAGGGAGGAACAAGTTAACTCGGTGTTGGGGTTGGGCTCTCGGCTGGGCTCATCTGCTGGCCTGAGGGGAAGGAAGGGAGAAGAGGAGGGAAAAACAGGTTCCTTTGGGCCCGTGGCCCTGCTAAGCTGCAACAAGCAAGGACGTGGAGGGGGAAGAAGAGCCATGCCTGGGAGGGTGGGACACGCTGCACCAACTGCCAGGCTCCTTGTTGACGAGGGCCATGAGGATGATTAGAGGGTTAGAGCACCTCTCCCATTTGGAAAGGCTGAGAGAGTTGAGATTGCTCAGCCTGGAGAAGAGCAGGCTCTGTGGAGAACTTACTCTGGTCTTCCATTACCCAAAGGTACTGGAGAGCTGGAAAGGGACTTTTGACAAAAGCAGGGAGTTACAGGACAATGGGGAATGGTGCCAAACTGAAAGAGTTTGGATTAGATATTAAGAAGAAATTCTTCCCTGTAAGAGGGGGGAGGCCCTGGCACAGGTTGCCCAGGGAAACTGTGGCTGCTCCATACCTGGAAGTGTTCAAGGCCTGGCTGGATGGGGCTTGTAGAAACCTGGGATAGTGGAAGGTATCCCTGACCACAGGAGGGGCTTGAAATGAGATGGTCTTTAAGTTCCCTTCCAACCCAAACCTTCTATGGTTCTGTTCTATGATTCAGAAGTTACATCCATCACTCAAATTCCTGAGCACCTTCAGGCACCTGAACGGTTCTTGTCTCCTTTAAATGGAGCTGGCTGGTCTTACAGTAGCTCAAAGCACTTTTATTAGCTAGGACCAAGCTGCCCAGCTCCATGCCCCGTGCATTTAAGGGGTAAAACCTTCTATGACCACAATCACTTGGCTCCATTGCCTGTGCCAGCCCCCAGCACCCACGGCACATTTAAGGGGGGAGCTCAGTCAGCCCAGGGATGAGTTTCAAACTGAAGAAACCAACACGCTCCACATGAGACAGGCAGCCACACGCTCACAGCTCAAATTCTGCATGTCCTACTTTTAGCTGTCTCAGCCTGATTTTCCAGAAGCATCAAGCCTTTAGAGGAGGCATTTGGTCATGCTCAGCATTTTTCTGAATGGATCTGAGGTGCTGCCAGCCAGGCAAATGCGGAAGAAATGGACCTAAAACTACTGAACCCCTTGCATAAATGTGGCCAAAAGGGGGAGTTTGCTCTGCTGCAGTCCCCCACTTCCCTCATTGTCTGGCATTAAAAAACCCATTTCAGCCTGGGAAGACACTTGCAGCATTTACCCTGGAAATCCCTCTGGAGACAGAAAAGCACTTAGCTTACCGCAGTGGAAATTTTGGCAGAGACACATAAAAAGATGCAGTTAATGTGCATGTTTACACACACTTTTAATAGAAATGAGTCTGAAATGGACTCAAGCACCCCAACACGAACAAATCTCTGTGCAAGGCTGGGTTTGGCATGGCTGGAGCCAGGTTTGTGGGTCTCAAGGAGAAGCTGGAACACTGGAGGAACCCTCCTGCCTGTACCACACAAAATCGTCATCTGCCAGTGTTGTTAAGACACACCACCCCAAGGGCTGGCTGCTTTCTTGCCCCTTGGAGGTCTCCAAAATTACCTTTTTAGCCTGAAGCGGATGCTGTGGCTGTGCTCGAGGATGGCCATCAGGGATTTCACATCATACTCCAGGGGTTTCTTAAAGCTGATCCCCTCAGGCAAGCCGGTAACTGCCAGCGAGCCCGGCTCTTTCAGGAACCTCTCGTACGGCAAAGGGACCACGCTGCTCTTCCCCATGGCTTCACCTGGGGAGGGGACAGAGTTACACACTGACAAACACCCTGTGCCCCTGACCACGGCTGAACTGGGCTGGAGGAGTAAATGCAAGAACAAGAAATACCAACAGAAACATTAGGAGAAAAAACCCATTCCTACCTTTGCACTTAGCATGCAAGGCACTCCAGTTCCTTTCTGAAAGCACTAATTAATAAAAAGCTCATAAAAGCCAATAAGCAGATGTCTCATCAGTCAGGTTGCACAGTAAAATCCTCAGTTGGGGTCACTTGGCACAAGCCCACCCCTGGGACTGCCCAGCCATATGCCAGTGAAGTACATGGCCATCAGCAAGGTGGGAGGGAGCCAAGGGCTGACAAAAAAGGAAGAAGAGCTCGCGATGACTTTTATCTCATGTTTACTGAGATATTCTGGGAACTTTATTTCTAGTCAGTTTTCTTATTTTACTTCCTGGAAGAACAGAAAGCTATTTGATTGCTGTTGCTGTCAAGCAGCCTTGATGTACTCTGACAGACAAGGAAAAAAAACCAAAACCAGTGATGCCCCTCCATCCCTCTATTCACAGACAGCTTGAACATCAATATCTTTGACTGCACAGTCACCTCCAGCAGCCCAGAACTCTCACCTGCTCCCCTCAACACTGGCCTCATAGTCCCATCATGTCCCCACCATGTGCACCTGGCTCCATTTCACCTCTGACACCAAAATCTCCCCAAGGAGTCAGGTACAAACTGCTTTCCCTTCCCTGGCAGCAGCAGCAGACAAGCAACAAGCATTGCCACTGTATGGGATTTTCAAAACCAGACAAAGAGCTGATGTGCCCAAACCAGGGCTGCCCTACTATACTCTGCAGGCAAAACACCATCAGAAAAACAGCCTGCTTTGAAGGATTTCAAGGAATGGCCAAAACTCTCAAGCTACTCTCTGGGGAAAAATTACTTTGGAAACCAACCCAAGCCACTGTGATCAATAAAATGGTGCTGAAAGCATGAAGCACAAGAAACATCCATGCAGGAATGTGACCTGTCTGGCAAAGCAGTGTCCAGATGCAGAACACCTGGCAGCATGGTACAAGTGTCTGCACCTTCATCTCCAGGCTGAGGGGCAGACAGAGAAGATTATGGGACCTTTAAGTTGTTGTGGGATTTTATACTGTGAATTTTCTTTTAAATCTCTTCTTTTTTCTCTCTTCTTAAAAAAAAAAGAAAACACAAACCCCAAAAAACCAAAAAAAACCCCAAAAAAACCAAACCAGACCAAAAGATCTTACAGAAACACTGCAAATCTTGTGACACTGTCAGCAAGTCCTTATTAAAAGTGATTTCTTCAACATATCCTTTGAAGGAATGCATTATAACTAATGATGTGCGACTTGCACAAGCCATTAAAGCTTCTTATAGGGAGGATTGATAATATTTTAATTAAGCCAATAACCAAAGTTTTAAAATAAACCTTTGAACCATGACACCATGAGTTTACTTTCTGCAAGCCGACAATTTCTCTGCCCCAACGTGCTGGCTCTAGCAGCTCTCCACCTCCCTTCATCACCTCTCTTCATGACTGGGAGAAGCTCCCAATATCCACAGTGGCTCCTTATCAACCCAAAGCTCAAGAACTCCCCAAACATATTTTTATGGGGACCATGTTATTATCGAGATGACCTTCAGAAGCCTTCTGCTGATGTGCAGAGACTCATGGTTTGGCTAAAGAGACAATAATCATCATTAATGTGTGTTTAACAGAAGCCAGTGGTAATCAGTTATCCTGTTGGTGCAGAGATTACCTGGCTCTGGAGGGAATCTTTTTGACTGAGCATTTTTTAAAGATTTTTTGTTTCCAATCCTTATTGATGAAAGGATAAAAAAAAGCCATAAGAATCATAACTGCTAAACTCTCACAGTCCTCTCAGTCTTAGAAATAGAATCACCCTGGGGTGTCTACTATCTCCTGTGGTATTTCTCCCCACTCAACTAGGAGAGGCTCTTCCCAGTGGGAATGAAGGGAGGGGAGTAAGAGGCTTTGTCAGGTTTCACCACAGAGCAGCTCAAGGATGGAAACAGCTGGTATTACTGAAGGAGCAGCAAAGGCAGAGCTACACCCAGTGCCAAAGTCAAAACTGCTGTCCCAGGGGTGCCCAACCTTCTTCTGCTATGGCAATGCTGGCCACACTGGGTGGAGGACATGGCCAGTGTGTCCCCATGCACCTCCATACACCTTGAAATGGTAAAGAGCATTGCTAATCATCCCAATGGATAGGCTGCCTGGTTCATAATCTCCATGCAGATGCACCCTGATCAAGCTTTTCTAATGCAATTATATATTTATTGTATGTCAGATTTTAATAATTCACATATTCCCAAGAGGACAGCGACCTGCAGCTTGGAGAGGGAATTCACCAGCACAAAAACACCCTCTCCATTCTGTTCCCTTGGTTCTTCTGCATCATCCCTTCCTTCATTCTCGGGCCCAGCCTTTGGAAGGCAGCAATAAGATCTGATTGCCCCCATTAATGGGAATATTGCCTCCAAGTCCTTTAAGTGGCTTCAGAAAATTTCAGTGACTGTCTGCCCCAGGGGAGAACGGATGCCATCTCCCTTTTCTGTTTGTGAAGCCTGTGGAAGGTGCCAGCAATAGCCAGCAGCAGCAACTCCTGCACGTGACCCCAGCACAGTGGGTGGTAGCTCCTGTTATCCCCCTTCTGTTGTATGGGAATGCCCATTCCCAAATCACACACACAAACAGGGGCAAAGCCTGCACTGTGTACTCAGGAAGACCTGCACAGCCCCAGCAGGACTCTGTCAGGCCCCGAATCTCAGATGGTGATGGGGAACTGCAGCCAGAAAAGCCAAACACCCGGTTCTGCAGCTGGTCCAGACACACGGCCCGAACTCCCCCGAAGCATCGTGTAGAACTAACACAACCTGCTGAGCACCACGGGGGAATACTGGGGCTCTGTTTTCCCAGGCCAACATTGTTTTTCCTACCCTGACCAGCACAGCTCTAGAGGCACCACCAGGGGATGAGCCAGCAGCATGGCCACTACCCCCAGCCCCTTTATGGGGGCTCCAGTGGATCCTTGTGAGCAAGAAGAAGGCACTGCTGCTGCTCAAGCCACTGCAGATTGGGCCTGGAAGGAGCTCTGCAACCCACTGGCTTCCGTATCAACAGCCATATGGTTATCTACATTTTAATTGCAGAAGCTTTATTGCTGGGGATGATGCATGTGCTGAAATGGCATCACCTTGTCTCTCAAAGTTGGGGCTGCAGGGCCACATGCTAGAAAATCATCTGTTTTCCTTTTAAATAGACTTGTCAAGGAGAAGAGGGAATGAATCTGAAGAGCTCCACCATAGTGCTATGAAAGAGGTGCTGAGGATGCAGTGGCAGGGATAAAGGTGTGCTTGGAAATCACATTCAGGGCATTGCAGAGGCTTCCCCTGGTCAGGGGAGACAAAGGATGCTTCATCCAACATAGGGAGTTTTTTGGCTCAGTTTGGGGCACTGGAAAGCTAAGAAGCAGTGGCCAAATCCCACCTCAGTGCAGAGCTAACTCCATGCAGGAGTACATTCCACCATGCTGCCCCTGCTCCCGTGTCGAGGAGCCGGGCTGGTGACAAAAGCCGCATCTGGCAGCAGTGCCAGGCAGCTCAGCAAGCCCCAGGGACATTCCATATCCCCAAAGGGAAGCATGAAGGTTCTTACTATAAAGCACATCAAACACTTCCTCTACCATCTTCCTGAGGAGGTACACGTCTGATCCCTGGTCCGGGGAGACCCTGAGCACCCTTTGCCCGCACTCCTTCGTCTTCTTCTGCACCTCCGCGTCCTGCTCCTTCCTCTGCTGGATTCCTGTGGGGGGAGAGGAGAAAACAGGAGTCACTGTGGTGAGACGGGGTGATGCCTCTGGCTGAGCAGGCAGGTGCCCCAGGCCTCCCACCTGCCTCAGGCCCCAGCTCAGATGAGATCACACTGGGTTGATCCCAACAGCCCCCAACGTGCAAGGAAAGGTACTGGCAATGGGCAGTGGTGCCAGCAGCGGGGTCATACATCCTGTGCCTGGCCCCTTTTCCCTGGCTTTTCCCACTCAGCCAGACTAATTAGGCAGTCCATTTCTAGTCTCTGGTTTCAATCTGCTTAGCCTTCTCTCAGGAAAAGAAAATCCACCTTTCTTGGAGGCTTTTTTACCCTTCAGCATCACACAGCTCAGTAATACCAGCTATTTCCTGCTAATTTCCCCCATTAAACCTCAAATAAAGCATATCTTCGGCATTGACTTCTTTGCATGTCTAAATGCACAGAAAATTAAACACCACAAATGCATTATTGCTGTTCTACCCACAGTGATTCACAAGGGATTTTCAGTGGCAAGGACTAATTCTTTCACCATCCTCGACAGACTCCTACTGGCAATCGGCCCTGGATGCTGCCTGGATGCTCAAGAAGGAGCTTATAGATCCTTCTCTGGAAAAAGTCTGTGGCTGGAACATCACAGGGAAGGGGTCAAGAGCAACATGGTATACACACAGAACTGGACATAAAGTAAACAGCCACCATGCCACCCCTGTAAAGCTCCACATGCCTCCCACAGAATGTCAAAACAGGCCCTGGAAAACTTTTTTTGGGTGTTTTACCAAGGTGGTGAAACGCATCTGCATCTGCACCCTCCAACTACTGCCTCTCCCTCCTCCATTGACATTAATTCTGATCACTGTCAATTCCCCCCATGCACCAAGAAAGGCTGAACCAGAGGTTCAGATAAAGGAGGGTGTTCAAGCTAGATCTGCACTCCAGAGAGATAAGAGGCTTCTTACATCTCCAAGTGATGCCTGCTTTAGATTAATTCACATCTTTATAACAGGGCAGCAACACCGTAAATCAGAGGCACTTTCAGGGATACTTTCCACTGTGTGCCAGTCGTAAGAGCTTTATGGAGTGGAGTTGAGCCTGGGCCTGTATAATTCAAGATAGAGTTATCACATTTCACCATGTCTGCAGCATCAGCCACTTTACCCAAACCCCGTCCTCAGGATTTCTGTTGAAACCAGACACGACTACTTCTTTCTGACAAAGGTATAAATGAAACCAAAGAGAGGGGAATCAGGATCTACTGCCAGGTGCTTTGCCCTAGCACAGCGTTAGATCATCAACCAGGATATACCACAGAATCAGAGAACAGTTTGGGTTGAAAGAGACCTTAAAGACCATCTCATTCCAGCCTCCTGCAATGGGCAGGGACACCTTCCAATATCCCAGGTTGCTCCAGGCCCTGTTCAACCTGGCCCTGAACACTTCCTGGGATGGAGCACCCACAAAATCTCTGGGCAGCCTATCCCAGTAGCTCACAGCGCTCAAAAGAAGAATTCCCTCCTAACATCTAATCTAAATCCCTCCCCTTTCAGTTTAAAACCATTCTCCCTTTTCTATCATTATCTACCTGGGCAAAAAGTCACTCTCCCTCTTTTTTATAAGGCCTCTATAGGTACTGGAAGGGGCTCTCAGGATTCTCTGGACCCTTCTCTTCTCCAGACTGAACAACCTCTCTCAGCCTGAGGAAACACAAAGGAGTTCCCTCCCTTTGGCCACCCCACTGCCATCCACACCTTGTGGGTGGTGGGACGGGAATGCAGAGTTGCCCATGAATGTAGGAAACATTCCCCAAATGCCTCCTGTCCTGCAGAATGCAATGGAGGATAACTAACAGTGTCTCTTGTGTGTGGATGGAACAGTGGAGCTGGCCAGCAGCTGCCCAGGGGCTGGGCAGAGCCATGGCAGAGAGCTGCTCCTGTAGAGCCATGCAGTGAACAACCCAAGCAGACAGTGACCTGGACAGCTTCACAGTGCTGGTGTTGTCACCAGAGCAAACCCTTCCTGAACAATCTCTCCAATGGATTAAGCACCTATGTGGTTTCTGTCAACACCACGTGTGTGCACACACAGCCAAGTCGTTTGTCTCCACTGACATCCCACCATGTCATGCAGAACAGCAGCATGTAGAACAGATCTGGGTCTGGTGTCCCCAGCAGCACCAAAACCAGATCCCATTCTGGCTCCTGCATTGAGTGAGGAAAGCAGCAGCTAGCATGCTGGGGGTGATGCTGTCCAAGAAACAAGGTCCCCTTCCACAGAACGGCTCCCACCCTCCCTTCAGCTCCCAGACTGTTTTTTGGAAACTGGCAAAGGCACAGAGCTGGGACAGAGGGCTTGCAACACACAGGTATCCCTCAGATACTTGGTGAATCCGATCTGAGACCGGGGAAACACAGCTCCTGCTCAAGGTATCCTGTCACCACTGTTCATCCCTCAAAAATATAAGCAACTCCACAACCAACACTTCCAGCTACCAAATCCATTCCTGTTTTTCCAAAATCAGGAAAAAAGCCTTGGACCAAGAAAGCCCTTCTGCTCCTGGGGGGATCACTGGGACAAACTATTTTTGCTACGTCCTCAAAAAATACTCCAGTGCTCTGGCAGCACTGCCGGAGGCTAACAGCACTGGGGCAGCAGAGCAGCCATCCTGCCCTGAGCACCTCAGGGATGCTTTAGGAGAGAAAAGCCAGGGCACACAGTGCCCTCCCTGGCAGGGGAGAGGCTCTGGCCGCAGTTCCCTCCCACTTTCTCCATCACTTCAAACACCACGGACAGCCAGCCAGCATTGTGGTGCCCCCAAACCACAACCCTCCGTGCGCAGCGGGAGTCACCGCCGGCACAACCGGAGCACCAACCCCGGCACGGAAGACGGTGCCGGTGCAGATACTCACTGCAGAACTTCTGGAAGTCAGCCTGCAGCTCCTTGCGGGCGCTGAGGAAGACCCGTCCCTTCTCAGTGCCCACCACGAAGGCGCTCTCCTCATGGACGGCGATGCAGGCCACCTCCGCGTTCAGCTTGGAGAGCGCCGAGCACTGTTGGAGGCACCAGGTCAGCACAGCACAGGATGGGGGAGCCTTCCTGCCTCCCACCCCTTGCCATTTCCCAGTGGAATCTTTTTCTTCCCATCAAAAGATTCTCCCATCAAAAGCAGCATTCTGGTTTATGTCAGAATTTCATGGGTTTATGACATCCTCTAAAAATTTTGGTGACTTCACAGCTCTACACAAAATATCCAGCTGGAAAACAAGAACTATTTACCCATCATTTTATTTCACTTTTTCCTATCCTAAAAATAAACATTTTATTGCATTTGTTTAAAAGAAAACATTCCTGTAAAAAAAAAAAAATCTAACAAAATCTCACACCACAACCAATAACAAGTTGTATTTTTCCACCAGCTCTAATGGAATAAGGAACACAGGAATCTTATTTCAGCTGCAGAACACTAATATGGTCAAAGTCTGGATTAGTTGAACGATTCTTCTTGTACAGTTATGCAAAACAATAAAGAGATGGAAAAAACTTCCTCCATTAATCCACTTTATGTAACATGCCCTTCCTGCTCTACATAATACACATGTATATGCATTTTTATTAGTATTTTTTATATTATAATAGTTACTCAGTGCCTCAGTGAACATGACTCAGTGAGTCATATTCCTATAGCTACAGCACTGGTGCTAGGAAGATGCTATCCCCAGGTCATAACCTAAATGGGTAAAAAAAGGGGGATTTTCCCAGCATCAGCCCTGTTTAGACACATCAACAACCCCATGGAGGAGTCGGGGGATGCTGGCAGCCAGGGAGAGAGCAGAGCAGGGGAGTTACATGGACCAATCCCCCTGAGCTACCCTCAGCTCCCTGCATGCACGTACAAGGAGCTTCACTTGTGTGGGCTCAAACCAGCTTCTATACCAGGTCATTTTACCTCCTGCTCACCTTCTTCAAGGAGGCATTGAATCAAATCCCACAAATCAGACATTTTTAAGAAACTTCCTTTCAAAATCCAGTCACAAAGACAAGTATTTTGCTCAAAAAGTCCAACACTCAAAAAATAAACACAAAAACTAAGGTACATGAGATTTGGAGGCAGAACAAATCCAAACCCTAAGCCTGCTTGGTGACATGCATATGGCCCTGTAGTTTATTTACCAGGCACACAAGCAGCTAGGTTTCAGTGAGCACAGAGCCTGCCATTGGTGAAGCACTGGGATATAGGCTGAATTTCAGGAGCAGCCTGGCTTCCCTAGTGTAAGCACCTAACGAGGACTGCACAATAATGTATATTCATTACGAAGCCCAACTATGGTAACATAATTTGCTGTACAGGATGGCATGTATATAAATCATCAAAGATGCTTGGGGTGTGTGGGTTCCAGAGAACCTGCTCCTTCGTGGGGTGGTGATGTCAAAGAGAAGGCAATTGGTATTAATGAAAAAACCTCTACCTGCATAGAGGAGAAAACACATCCTAGATAAATGCATCTCATTGCATTAGACATTTGCTACTACACATCCGCTTCCCCTTCTTGATCACATTCACAGTTAAAAATAAGATTAGCTCTGGTCCACGAGACTTAATCCAGACAGTTATCTTGTTTATGTAAGCACGGCTGACTTAGGCAAGGTTTCCACCGGGAATTCTACGTCAAAAGATATGAAAGTTATTTTCTTTGTTCTCAGAGATAAAAAGCCATTGTTCTGCTGTTGTGTAAATGCTCACGGTAACATTGGTAAAACAGCAAGGAAAAGAGAAGCCAAGCACCCTACAGCCAGTTGATACCAACATAAATATTAATGGGAAAACAACACACATCTGAGATTAATTTGTGCACACTTTATGGTCCTTATAGCTGTCAGGGCAGGAAAGGGTTTTTATTTCCCAGCTCCAGCAGCTCCCTGGGCTTTCCAGCAGCAGAGTGGAGCAGAATGAGCTCACCAGGCATCCTGTGCCAGCCCTGCACCCAGACAGCCTTGTTAAATGGGGGCCAGAGGAGGGAGGGGAATGGCGACAGGGGTGCCACTGGCCTCTTACCATGGAGTCTAAGGCAGACACTAAGCTGGTGATGATTTCGTCTCTCTGGGGAGAAACCATATTCCATTGGTCAGCTCTGGAGGTGGTGACAGTCACATCTAAAGGCTTCCCTGCCAAGGCCATATTCACCTGAAAATAGAAAAAAACAAAACAGCTACGCATCACTGTTACTAACGGAGAGCAGGAGCTGAGCATCACCACAGTGGCCCCACCACCATCGTGTGCCAGGGGAGCAACTCTGAGCTCTCACGTCAGTGCAGCCTGAACCCCACAATCCCCATGAGTCCTCTGCTAAAGGCAGATAACTGCAGATGCCAATACTCTGTGTACCAGCAGTGGCCAGATCATCTCTGCCTTTGGAGCTCACCCTCGAGGAGATGCCGCCACTGTGCAGGCTGCACTGGACCAGCTGCGTGGTGAGACACCCCGAGTGTTCAGCCTGTGGCCATGCAAGCCAGAGGATGCGGTGCTGAAGTGGACACGGAGCACTCCTGTGCCCAAGCCCTGATGGCAGCCATGAGCAGGGGGTGATGGCTCTGTCCCCACAAAGACACCATGCTGACCATCCTTGTGCCTCCCACTCTAAACTCTGGGCAAGAGCAGAGCCTGGCACCAAAAACAAACAGGTCCAAGCCATAGGGTGCTCTGCTTTCATCCCAGGGGAGAGATGCAGCTCATGGCAAGGGATTCCCTCATCAAACCACCCCACTCTGCAGTTCCTCATATCAGGGGGAACAGGATGAGGTGGCGTGCAGGGACCACACATATGAGAAAAGGCTCAGCCCCAGAATCTCCATCCCTCACAGCCAAATGGGGAAAAATGCTGGGACCCAGCTACAAGTGCAGCAACAGCACCAGGTTTCTGCACCTCAGTGTTCACACACAACTCATGATAATGCCAATGCTGCATGAAAACTGAGGCAATGAGCCTCACACATTAAAACACCCTGTTCCCCTGCTGGGACACTCATGCTCAGGACAGCATCACCCCCAGCACCCAACACATCCCTCTCAGCTATCACCCCTCCATCTGGAGGGCAGTGTTGCACCACCCAGCTATAATCCTGCGAATAAAGGGTGGCAAATTAGCTCAGGAGCCACTTGAACCAGATCATAAATCATGTGCTCGCAAATGGATTAAAGAGGCCAAAGTATCCCTCTAACAAGGCTGGATGGGCAGAAGGAGAGGAATATGAATGAAGCTGCCTGCACATAACTCGATTTGCCACTCAGTCGATAACCACAGCTGCCTGGCCTCACTGAAAACGTGGGTTAAAGGCTACAGCAAACCCCCAAATTCACCTTCCTGCCCTAGTTTTCACCTGTGTCCAAGCAGAAGGAATTTGAATGCAAAGCAGGGCTGTGCTGCCCCATGAAACTGGGGAAATGGTGGATTTTGGCCCAAAATAACAAGCTCCCCCATGCTGGCATCTCTGTAAGTGCCTGAGCACACACATCTTACCAAAAAATCACAGAACAGTTTGGGTTGGAAGGGACCTTAAAGATCATCTTGTTCCAGCCCCGTGCCATGGGAAGGAACACCTTCCACTATCCCAGGTTGCTCCAAGCCCTGTCTAACCTGGCCTTGAACACTTCCAGGGATGGGGCAGCCACGGCTGCTCTGCGCAAACTTTTATGAGGGGTCTGCAACAAGCTGAGGGGAGACAAATCCCATTAAACAATAATGACTGAATTTCAGGAATTGCTCTGGAGGAGCCCTCCAGGTTTTTCCCCCATGTTGCCAGCTCTTGAAAGCAGCCAAACAGCGCTGGGGCTCCACTGGCATCTGCAGACTGCAGAGCCAGAACCTCAGCCACACTAACAGTCACCCAGGAAAATCCTTTTCCATCCATCTGACACTTTCTTACAAAGCTAATGGACATCTCCTCAAGGATGATCTTGGGGAGAAAGAACCTGGCCTAACTAGGCATCACCTTGGAAAATAAAGCAGGAAACTGAGCATATGGTCCTGCAGCTGGGCACAGACCCCAGGTGTCCCCATGGTGGGGACAGGTCTCTGCCAGGTACTTCCAGCTCTACCATCACAAGAAGCTGCAGCAACACCAAGAAGCAATCTGCCTTGCTCCAGCCCTGCAGTTTGTGCCTGCATGGATGGACAGATAGACAGACAAGAGTCCATTCCATCTTCAAGCTCCCAAGCAGCTTCCTGAGCATAGCTCTGCAGGAGTAGGGAACTTGAGATTCCATATTTTCATGGATGCTGTGTTAATGGGAGGTGCCTTGTTGCAATTGCCAGGAAACAGCGAGGTGCTGGTGGTGCCAGTGCTGGGCACCAAGCTGAGCTGGGGACCAGCCACCGCCTTGCTCCAGGGAGCACCACTCCCCTCTTCACTCCCCCAAGCACTTGCTTAGAGAACAGCCTTGCTTTGATGCCTGTACACGTTTCTGAGTACCCTATTTATTATTAAATATGACTGCTATGACATGGATGTTCTGTTGCCTTCTGGCAGCACTGTGGAGAACCAATCCCTGCCTTGGTGGGGTTGGCTGCAGCCCCTCAGAGAGCTCCAGCTGCACCAACCTGCTCAGCCACAGCCTCCCGCTGCAATCAGCACTTCCAGGGAAGAGATGCTCCTCTCTCGGCTGCAAAAAGCAAAGCCACAAGCTGGATCTGGCTGCAGAGGGGGAACCAACGGGAAAGACAGGGATAGCATCAATGGGAAATGGAGCAGGGTCCCCACATCCCCTTCCTATCCTGCAGGAGATTGGGACCAAAATAATCCCTTTCCCCTGGCTGACTGTTTAATAAGCAAAAGCAAGAATCACTCAATAAGAAAATAACCCAAAACATAACAAAAATATGATCCAAGTAACACAACAGGATTTTAAGGGATGGGGGGGATAATATTCCAGTAAAGCTTTCCATCATTTGTGATCACAAAGAGCAGTGACAGTGGATTTAGAAAAGGGTGGCATAAAACAGAGGGAAAAAAAACCTCACTAGCAAGTGCTAGGCTTATTTAAATCAAATTAAGACATAGGGCTTGAAGTTGTTTGTCTAATTAAAGGGAAAGTACTCTTTAGGAAAACTAGGGTAACCCATTCTTACAGCAGCTCAGGCTGGAGACAGGGAGCAAGGTGGGTAGGATGGGTGCAGAGCAGCCTGCCCCACTTCCTGGGGCTCCACACACCTGTCCTACTGAAATCCCTCCCTGGGACACCACCAAAGGGTTGATGTCCCCTTCCACAGGGGTCCTGCTCCAGGTACAGCCCCATTGTCCCTCTGCACACTGAGTCCCAACCCCAGGAGCAAAGGCTGGCTCAGGGACCATCACACTACTGTCACAGGCCAAAGCAAACATTTGCAGATTGTTTTTAGATTTTTTAGGGTTTTTAAAAAAGAAGTTATTAAATTTAATTATTTTTTTAATTATTTCTCGTCCACAAAGTAATCTTGGGGGAACAGGGTGCTGTGCAACAGCCAGCACAGGATGTCATCTCCTCCTTGGCTCTTATGACATCTCCCTTGATGATCCCGGGAAAGATTAGAAATTTGGCCCCAGGGGAGTTTCACTCATGAATCACCTGAGCTGCAACAAAGGGAAAACCAGGCACGTTGGGACACTCATGAACTCCTGTGGAATGGGCTGGGGACCCCCCCAGCCCTGCACCCACAGGAAGCACATCCCCTCACCAGTCCCTCTAAGGATTCCACAGGGCAGCATCTCACTAAGATAAACATCCTCCAGTCGAGCACCCCACATCACCAACTCCAAACCCTATGGAGATAACAAAACAGTAAAAAAAAACCCCACCAGTGAGCCAATGACAACCCTCCAAAGGAAATTTACAGCCAGAAAGCTGTTATTATACTCCTCAAATTATAAACAGGTCCCATTAGGAGAAGCAGGGGGGGTTTATGTGATACAGCAACTCACACAGTATGCCCCTGGCCCATGCACAGACTGAACTTGCAAGGTGCTCCTGGTGTTACGAATGGGAGAGTTTTCATCCTCCTTCTTCATCTTTCCAAGACTTACAGTGATTTTCAACCCCAGGTCACAGCCAGAAGCAACAGTATCTTATTTATTAAACTGAGTTGGTGTTTCCAGACTGCCCTGGTCCTTGAAACAGACCCCCCACTGCCATCCTCCCCTTGCCCCTCACCCTGCTGTGTGTGAAAGCCTTATACAGCCTAAATCCCCAAAATCTCATTCCTCAAGGGAAGCCGAACATTTGTCCAGGACTTGCAAATCTGGACTGAATTATTGGCTCTCCCCATACTTTCACTCCTCTGGGCCAATCTTGCCAGCAAAAAATAGGTAAGGCAATGATCCCTTTTTTGGGAATTACCCAGGGCCAAATCCAGTACAGACTGGGAGGTGCTGTGAGATGGGAACAACTAAATGCCCAGGAGAGATGGAGCACATCCTGCAACTGCTGCTTGTTACACTGACTTCTGCCAATACTGGGGTTTTTGCTACCAGTACTGAATCACAGAATCATGGAATGGTTTGGTTAGTAAGGGGCCTTAGAAGTCCCTCACATCCAATCCCCTGCCACGGGCAGAGACACTTTCTGCTAGACCAGGTGCTCAAAGGCCTGTCCAAACTGGCCTAGAACACATTTGGTTTAACTAAATAATTTGTTGGTCTACTGTGTCTCATAAACATAACTCTGTCCATTCCCACCATGTGAAGCTTCTCTTGTACTAAGGACCTGGGAAGGACATCAGACCTCAAAACCATCTCAGGGCAAAGCATCCTCAGTCTGGTGCCCCGACTCAAGCCCACTGGAGGATGTCATGGCCACACATTCCAGCTCAGCCCTTAAGGTACCAGCTACACCCAAGGGCAATGAGTTGAAGAGCACTGGCTCAGGTCCAGCACCCAGCAAGGGAGGAGCAAAAAGCTACAGAACATCACAGAGAGCCCTAAAGAGACTCTGCCACTGCTGCCTGTTTGCCCTGTGGAGATCCTAACATCACCTGGAAAATCCCCCTGTGCCTGCCCCCTCGGAATGTTTATAAAGCCTCTGATGGTGTGCACCAGGTCCCCGTCCAAGGAGCTAAACAGGAATTAAAATTAATGAGAGCTTTGACTATTCAGCACACTGGGGGTTAAAAAAAAAGAAGAAAAAAAGAAGAGGAAAGAAAAAAATTGACCATCACACTGGTCCTGCCTGCAGCTCCACACAATAGTGGCAGGAAATTAATTGCTTATTCATTTTTCCAGGAAAATTCTACCTGTTGCCTCAGTGGTTCTGCTGAGACAGTGGGAGGCCCAAATGAACCAACCCCAGTTCCAGCAAAATCAAAAGAAAATGTACATATCAAACTCGATGAAATATAAATTTATATACATATATATATATATATATATATATATTGGAAGTAGGTCTTCAGATGGATTACAAGCCCTTTACCCTCCTGGGTAGTGGAGGGGCAGCCTGGGGGTATATTAGAGCAGGGGAAAGCACAGCTGAGGGTGGGAGACTTTTGAAGGTACTTGAGTTTCTTGGCCACCCAAAATGTTTGATGAGCTGCAGGATGTTGGGCACCACATTCAGCCATCTCCATCCCCCCAAGACCAAGGGAGTAGCACCAGTGCCCTCAAGCCCATCTGCCAGGAGGACACTACCAACCCATGAACATCACGATGACATGACCATGATTTTATCTGTAATTGCCTATTACTCCATGAGGCAACATTTAAAGGAATTTTTTAACGCTTACACTGGCACTGGAAGACACTTAAGCAATTAGCCCTGGCTATCAGTAAATATGTTTTAAAACTGATCAGGAGTCATCCTGATTGGCACCAGAGGGAGAAATAATGTCCTTTGCTAGTACCAGGACAGTGTCCCTGCTGAGGTACACTGCCCATCCCTGTGTCCCATCCAGGGATGTTGCTGTGGGGCAGGAGCCACGCTAAGGGTTATCTTACCAATGAGGAAGGAGCAGTGACTCAGGATATTTCCCTGTCCCACTCCATCCCAGGGAGGTCCCTTTTTTGCAGATAGGTGTGATCAGCCAGGTGCCTGGTGAGCTGCAGCCATTTGAGTAAAAAGCCCTGGAAACCACATCAGACACAGCAAGGGCAAAAGCTAGGGTAGGGACTAGGCTTGAATGTCCATTTGTGGTTTTTTTCTAATTGCTTAAGCAAACACCAGTGTCAGTGGAGCAGACATGACCAAAGCCATCTTAGACCCAGGAGCACTGTGACACAGTGCCATGCTTGCCAAATAGCTGTCCTTGGGTTTTTCGCTGCAGCAGTGGAGATTTTTGCTCCGCATGGGCAATTTGCTTTAACCCACCTGTCCTGCCCAGCTAAACCCTAATCCCTTACACCTAATTCAGTGCCAGCCTTCAGCCTCTGTGGCCACATCATCTCCATCCCAAGCCAGGCAAATGATGCCCCATGCCAGGATGGTTTACTGCATCCCTAACAGGCGGCTGGTGAGCTGCACCATTAGCACCAGTGTCAGTGGTACAGCAGGTAACTGTGGTCCAGGGCACTCACAAAATGCCCAGACACACCCTCAACTGTCTAAACACCCTGAAAAGCCCTAATCCACACCCTATGTGTGGGTGTCCCTGCAGCACAGCCCTTCTGGGACTAGGAGGGAGCTCTGGGTTTTGAGGGACCCCAGGTGCCATGCTGCTGCTATCCCCGAGGACACATCTGATCCCCTGAACATGGGTGTCAGTGCACCCCCAGTCCCAAACCTGGTCCAACTGCTGCCCCATAACTGCTGCCACATCTCTGCACACATTGACAAATTCCCTTTTATTTTGCTACTTTTCAAGCTGGTATCTTTTTCCAAAGACTGAAAGCAGCAGAGCTGAAGGGCAAACAGCCTCTGGTGCAGTCTGGGCCACGGTGCTACCGGCACAGTGAGGATGAAGGCACTGCTTGTATCTGCATTCCTACTGCGCCGGTAGCTCTTACCTCACTGCCTCTGTTGGCTCTCCCAAACCCTGTACTTCCCCTGCCTGGTTCCTTCCAACTGGGTAGCACAGGGCAGAGCAAGCTCCCACGACCAAACACCTCCTTCCCTGTTTTATTTTACCCACAAAACCCAACCCAGGGAGATTCTCCTGCTGGAAAACCTCCTCACGTACACACCAGCACCACAACATTCACCAGCATCACTGCCTCTGCTCCACTTTCCTGGATAATCTGGCACCTGCTGTGGTTTAGTTCCACTTACAAAAGAAGCAAAGAGCAAACTGGGGGACCCCACAGGGAAAAGCGTCTACCACAGGAATTTCACTTTCCATGTCCAACCAGGGCATTGCATTGTGCTGCCACCTTGATTTCCTTAAGCCCAGCCTAGGTGCATACCTTAATATAATACAGTAAAATTACAGCAGGCTTCTGTCTTGTGCCAAGAGAGATAGAAGAGGATCAAGTGCCCCGTAGAAGCTGTATCTCATCTCCCCCAGGATAAACACTTCCATGGCATGGCAGCTGCTGGGGGATCACTCTGCCTGCAGAGCTCCAGCAGCACAGCTTTCAGTTCCAGACAAGTTTCCACACCAAAACCTCACAGCAGGCAGACACAGAAGCTCTTGCTTCCAGCAACTGCCTCTTCATTTATTAAAGAAATTTTAAAGAAAAACAAGGGGGTAAAAAGTGTTAATTGGAACATTTCCACCATAGCAAGGAGGGATGCTGCAAGCACCATGCATGGAAAGCTATCCTGCCACCCAACATGAATGGCTGGGGTCAGTGAGGCTAAGATGAGCTTCAAGGTGGCTGGTGGGTGAGCAGCACCACCCAGTCACAGGGACCTGGGTGCCTGCATGGCTCCCAGAGCTGAGCCTCCCTCCCCAGGGGGATGCCCAGCCCCAAAACTCTGCCTGTGCCAGGGAGCTCAGCACCCCTTCCTGTACAAAAGCACGCTGCTTGGCAGTTCCTAGAAGGAGAGGCGCGGATCCAGCACCTCAAGCGCCCAGGCTCAGGTTGCACTTCCCAGAAGCAAGTGGCCAGGGGAAGTCAAAATTAGCAGGCTGATAATCCTACCCCTTGGTACATCCCACTGGTCTAGTGGAAGGTGTCCTTGTCCATGTTGGGGGCCGGGGGGTGGAACTAGATGACCTTTAAGGTCCCTTTCAAACCACACGATTCCATGAACCTATGATGATCCCTAGCCTCTGCACAACCACGACTGCTGGCTATTACAAGAAGATGCCAGCAACCTCTTGCTTAGTGAAAAAAATGAGGTGAAATCAACTCAGAAGCCATAGGACAACCTACAAGGCAGGTCTTGGGATTGCACATCCTGAGTCCCCAGCCCTGTACCCCCTTGCACCCTTCCATCAGCACTTGGGTTCCACTTTGCATGCCTGAGTGGGTGCTGGGGCAGGGGGAAGGCAGGCAGACTCTGTTCCCTGCCTCTGGATCGGCGGTGCACACACTAACACTGGGGTTATTTAAAGCCCAGTTTTAACAGCATTCAGCTACCGGTTGCGTGATCAGGATAAAAAATCGCAATCCTAATTCCTGGCCCCCGGTGCCTATGGCAACTGGTATCCGTCTCCTTGGAAACTAATCTCGTGGTATTTGAACAATGTACCAAGGGCCTTTAATCTCCCAAAGACTGTAAATCTTTATTCTAGCCTGCTCTCCTTCTACCCCAAGAGCCAATATAAAAAGCCTGTTGTTTTCCATGAAGTCACTAAGAGCCTAACTTGAATTTTATATTACACAGAGACACGCTTTTTTTGCTTTTTAAAAAATTTTTCTCCCTGCTAAATGAAGGAAAAATCCCATCTACATGATGCCTCTGGTGTTGCAGCCCTGGCCCCACACCGTGGTAGGGGTTTTGCTTTCTCTGAACAGTGTTCAATGCCCTATCCTGGCTCTTGCCTCAATTGGCACATCCACCTTGTCCATCTAACCAGACACTGCTCCAGATTATTATTATTATTATTCTTATTAATTATTATCTAGCAAAAGGTTACTCAAACTGCAAATATACAAAAACCCAGCAGCAGCAACTCATTGCTGGGGACAATGAGCCCACAAGGGCTGAGCAGAGGATGCTCCACCCTGGTCCCCCAAATGCTGTTGGGCACCTCATCTTGCTCCCCAACACTCCACCTAAATGCTTTTTTCTTTTGCAAAGCTGCTGTTGATGGCACCAGCCCCTCCCCAGCTCCCAGACACTGCTCATCACCCACTTTCTGCTCTGCACAGGCAATTAGTTAGCTCTGCACAAGGTGATATCTGACAAAGAGATATCACATCTCATGCTTAATTTTCTCTTATGCTTAATTTAATCTCTAATATTTCTCTCTGGTTACTAGTGTCTCAGTAGTGAGTATTCCATGTGTTACAGGATGGGCTATTTGCTAATCCAGGCTGGCTACATAAATAAACTCATTTCAAAGGGGTGAAAGAAGGCTCAGACACAGGAGCATCCCATGCCCTGAGCTTCCCACTCCTGTTTGCTCCCTGCTCCCTTCTCCCTTATTTTATGTTATGGGATGAGTCACAAAGGTGAGGGCAGGTCCTGGGTCATCCCAACCCCACAGTGGGAGCGTGTGTGTGGAGAGCTGGTGCCAGCAGCTCCTTGTCACCCACAATACCCGCCCAGAACTGGGCATCCTGCACAGGCAGGTGACTCACACTGGCAATGGAGGAGTCCTGAGTGAAGCCGACCACGCACCCGCCCTGGTATGACCCGTCAAGTGAGGCAGGCACGGCCAGCGTCGCCTGGGAGGAGCAGCCAGCCAGGATCCCCATTTCCTCCCCAGGCAGCCTCTGGCCATGACACCAGCCCCAAACCTGCCATTTCCCATGCAAACCCCAATAATACTGTGGTACTATCAAGTCTCAGTATCACTGCTGCTGCCAGACCCAAATAGCTGTGGGTACCACAGCTCCCACCAACCCCAGGCAGGGACATCACCTTCCATGGCGAGGCAAGACATGGGAAGCCACTGGGGATGGCACCAGGACTGCCCAGCACCCCAAATGGGGCAGCAACACCAGGTCCTGCTTCGCAGCTCGATGGTTCCCACTGGCTGGTGGAGCCATGCCAAGGTGTCCCTACCAGTGTGACCATCCCCACGGCTCCTGTGGGGAGATTCTCCAGTGTCTAATAAATCTTGGGTGTACACTGCAAGATCACCCCTCACCACATTCACAGGGGCTTGGCTTCTTTTAACACTGAGCCCTGAGCATCACAAGCCTTGCCATCAGCAGATGGCAGCTAGGCAGGGACAGGGACAGATGGACGGGACAGACCCACATCCAGGACAGTGATTACATACATACCTGCTGGCCCCAACCCCCCAGCAACGCCTCTGCCTCTCGGGGCTGTGAGGAACTGTACGTACACGTCGGTACCTCCTCCTGGGAAGGACAGCACAGCATCCTGAGGGGTTTGCTGTGGTGCCAGGGTCTCACCTGGTGCTCCCAGAGGGATCTGGGCTGCAGTGGGGTGGGGGGTGTGGCAGCCTAGGCAGATGCAGTGGGAGCGGCTCTGATTGCAGCCCTGATTCAAAGGCCACCTGGGCTGGCCCCAGGGAGCCCTGCGAGGATGGCTCCAGGCTGGACAGGATCTGGCCCGAAAACAAGCCAGGTCCTCTCCCACGTGTTTCTGCTTGGAGTCACGTCAGGACAAGGTGACTTAGCTGCTGATACCTCCTCCTTCCCAGGATTTGTCATCACTCAGGCTCAAACATAGCAGTTTGGGACAGCATTTCCCTTCCCTGGCACCTCGACCCACCCCAAAGCACACAAGCCCTTTCTTTCCCAGGAAGAAACCGGCCCAGATCAGCCCTGGTCTCTATAACCTTTGTTCACCAGTGGCTCAGCTCAGCTCCCTGAACCTGCAGCCACCCAGCCTGCCCTTGTCCTATTCACACTGTTTCAGAAAGGATTAGCCAGGGAAATCATTGGCAGAGGTGTCCCCCAACATCATGGGACCAGCAGAGCCCGAGGTCTTCAGAAACACATGTTCCCTCCTGCTAAATTCCAGCTTAATTCTCATCTCCATTGTGTTATGAAATACATTATCTATTGAAACTAAGTCAACAGTTGTTTGCATTTCCATGTAAACACAGTGAATATTAGGAGCAGGGCCAGCATTATATTTGCATCCAAAATGCTGCCTGCACTGCCCTCTCTCCCTGGCTCTTCTCCATTTCTGCAGCTAAAGACACAAGGATGCAGGAGATGGTGAAACCCAGGACCAGAGCGGCCCAAGAAGCAAGAAACCCCTTGTTTATCTCTCTCTACTTTTATTTTTCTGCAGCAAGAGAAGAACCATCCCTTTAAACCCTCATACCGCATCGACACGCACACCCCTTCATCTCGGGGCCAAGTCGAAACTGCTTCAAATTCCCAATGACACACATATCTTATCAGAGCTGCTTTGCATAATGCATAAATATTTATTTGCTTTTAATCCTGCAAAGCAAACCTGCCTCGTGGCACGTTTCCCTTAATCGGCAGCTCTGGCGCCCAACGAAGCGCCAAGAGAAGCGGCGTCCCAAATTCAGAGCCTACTTTAGATGCAAGGGCAAGGAAATAAGCACCCAAGGTCCAGTACCCACCACCTCCTGGAGTGCCCAGGGCAGCACTGGGGTGCCAAAGCAGCCATAAGGCACCCTGGTTCCTTGCCTCCAGGGAAAACAAGAGCTTGGCTCAGGAACCTCATAAATAAGAGAAAATAAATATATCTGCATCATGAAACCATGAGAGTGTGTGAGAGAGGCGGCTTGATGCTGACTTAGCTCTCAGCTGGTGATGCTTCCAGGAGAGGTTATACCAGGGAGGGTAGGTCTGGGCCCTCAAAAAAAAAGATTATTATTCTTGAGTAAAGGAAGAGCACCTTGTGACAGGGAAGGCAGAGAGCATGTGGCTTATTTTTGGGGTTCACAGCTCAGTTTTTGTACACGGGCTTGTTGAGCTGAAAAATGGGAACCCTCCAATGTGATCATTCATGGGGTGGGCAATGAGGGGATGTACCACCAGAGACCAGCTCAGCCTCTCCATCACCCCAGTTCAGGACATTGCTGAGCACAGACCCACACCCCAAACCCTGTCAAGAACCACACAGCCTCATATGCCACAAAACTTGTAGGAACCGACAAAAAATGAGAATTTTCAAACATCAAATCACCCAACACCAAACCCCCTAATTACCTCTTGATTCAGCCAGAAGTACAGGAAGCAGCCCCTTCGCCCTCGTCCATCCCCACCCCACAGCAATCACAGCATCTACACTTGGACCCACAGAGCTTGGGATTGTGACTTCATTTCTCAATCAGTTCCTCTTAAATGGGTGGGAAGTAATTAGGCAAGCGGTGCAGCAAGGGTGCAGATGCTGTGCCCAGGGAGCTGGTGAGCACTCAGTGCAGCTCTTTGCTCCACATGCAGCCAGACCAGGTAAACACAGAACTACTTTACAGTGGGCAGGTAAATATCTAAATAGGGCTCATTTCAGCCACTCTGCCCCATCCTCTGATAACCTCTCACCCAGATAGAGCCCCAAAACCTGATTCAAAGTAAAATGTTTTTCCCCAAGATGGGAGGAAGCACCCTAAGCAAGGCCAGTGATTTGGGACTGGGAGGAGAAACAGGGAGCCCAGTCATTCTGAAAAGGCTGTCCCCAGAAGCTGAGTGTGGTCTTGCATCTCTCCAGCATCTTCAAGGAGCGCTTCTTACAGCCCCAAACCACAACACCCCCCAGATATCTGCACCTCCAAGGGAGGATACTGCTCCATCCCCATGAACACCTCCCCCAGCCCCCACGTCCACTGCCTCGCTACTGAGGACACAAAGCACCCCAAAGTGGCAGCCTGTCTCTCTACAGCATCCTTTAGGCTACTCCAAATACCAATGGCACTGCACAGACTCGAGCAGAAAGCAAAATCAATACTGGGAAGGAAGGTTCTGGGCTTAAATGCCTGTCATAGCATCACTGAGAAAAGTGGGTTAGTAAAGGGGGGAGGACAGAAAACCCATCAGCACACCCACAGCACACAGGGTTGAGAGGAAAGGTGTTTGCTGGAAGGTTCTCCATAGGTATCACAATGGCTTCAGGCAGGGAGCACACAGTGGGGTACATACTCACTCCCTGACCCAGACCCAGGCACAACAGTGTTATGGGAAGGAGGAAGAAGAGAGAGACTCCATCCAGCAACGTGTCCTGGCTCACAGACAAGCAATGCTGTATGCACCAGGGGCTGCCAATTTGCTTTAGCAGAGCGTGGTGCCACAGGGATGTGGGGCAGCACATGGAGACAAGCCAGCCAGCAGCCAGCACCAGGAAGGGAGCCACCCTCCCACTGCTCTCCTCACCTGCAGCCCGGATAGGAGACATTTCCCTTTCTCCTCTCCTGGGCTTGCACCTCCAAAGTGCCAGCTCAAGCTGCCAACGGGCAGCAGCTTCCCTGCCCCATGGGGACAATGCCACAGCAAAGTCCACCAATGAGTCTGGACATGGATGAGACCCCCACAACATGTGAAAGCCATATTCTGCAGCATCCAAAGCAACAGCTCCCCACAGCAGAGACAATGCCACATTATTTTGAATGATACGTTGCAAATAGTAAAGGACCCCTATGTGTTCAAGTGCATTGACAGCAACTCAGCACCAGCTCAGCAGTTAAAAATAGCCTTTTCCAGGAGAGCACTGCCAGCCTTGACCACAGGCACCCCTGGCCCCGTGGGACACACACTCTCTGCTCTGTCCATTGGCATCACCACATCAAGTCCACGGCGCACCCAAAGGTCAGCGAGTGTTGAAATATTCATCTTGCTTGCAGAAGAAAAAAAAATTAACCAAAAGGAGAAAAAATATAATCAAGGATCCTATGCTGCTAGGGGAGAGAGAAATAAATCAACATAGGGAGCAAATTTATTGGGGTTCAAGCCCCAACCCATGCAGCTAATGTTCAGAGAGCACTGAGACGAGATGCAGAGGGGAGCCAAGCATTACCCTTGGCAGATGTGAAAGTAGAGGAAACATCTGCATTACAACAGTGGTGTTGGAGTTGTATCGTGGAGAGCCTCGTGAAGGGAGCAATAGGACTGGATTTCTGCAGGTGTAATTCCCACAGAGATACAGACCTTGTTTCACAACAAGCAGTGGCATTGTACGTAAATTACAACAGAAAATGGGGGGAAACAAAGTTTTCCAGAGAGCATGTGATCTTCAGAGGGGTGGCATAGGGAAAGCTGGCAGGTGGCTGTGGGAAGACAGTACCAGTGAGAAGTGGGGCTGATCTCATACTCTTCCACCCTCCAAACCAATAAACATTTAGACAGGTGGGAAAAATCAGCCCACCTAACTGGTAAGTATTTGAGGGGCACAGATGGAGGTGGGGGGAATGCATGCAGCAGGATCCAACAAGGAGCCATGAGAAGGGCACAGGTGGATGCTGGGTCTGTCCCAGAGCCAGGTCTTCACTCTGTGAGCTCATATGGGAAGGGATGGGGCCACACTGCACCAGCTTGATCAGCTCATGACATGCCCATCTCTCTTAAATGTCTTTTTTCTCCCCTCCCATTTTAAACAAACAAACAAAAAACCACCAAAACAGTCTGACACTAATTCTGACAGGTTTAATAAATGTTTAACATCCTGTTAAAGGTCACCACACACTCACTTCTGCCCGTGGATCTGTAGTAACAGCATTGGGGCACTCTGCTTGAGCCGTGCTGTTTCATAGGGGTCCTGATGCCCAGCACGCTCCTTTCCCAGCCCAGTATCCCAAGGAGCTGTGGGGAAGAGGTTGCAGGGGACTAGCACATGCAGTGAACCCCAGCTAACCTCCCACCTTTGATGGGACAGGCTGCCCAGAGAAGTTGTGGCTGCCCCATCCGTGAAAGTGTCCAAGGCCAGGCTGGATGGGGCTTGGAGTAACCTGGGACAGTGGAAGGTGTCTCTGCCCATGGCAGGGGGCTGGAACAAGATGATCCTTAATGTTCCTTCCAATCCAAGCCATTCTATGGTTCTGTGATTCCAGATCCCGGGTGAGCTTCATCTGGAGGCACGGAGGTGTGCACATTTTGAGGGGCAAAAACACCAAACTCTAGCTCAGGGTAAAACGCTGTAATTCCACTTAAGGGGTTTCTGGGCATTTTTTCCCAGAAAGACAAGATGAAATTACAGCCCAGCGATTCCCCTAAAGGGTGCAGAGCAATTTATTTCCAGTGATCCTCTTCTAATGAAGCTAATTTTTAACCTTGTCAGAAGGTGCATGCAGGCTCGGGGCACTGGTGCAGCTCCCCTCCCCCCATGCCTGCCTTTCCCAGGATGAAAACATCCAACCCAAACCCCAACCAGGATGTTTATTTAAGACACAAACCCCAAAGGCATTTTAAACAAGCAAAGTTCCTCACATATTTTGCTGACCGGGTGCAATCCTTCATGCCAGTGATTGCAAGTTTGCACCCAGGGGGGTGTGGGGGTCCCTGCTGCCACCAGGACAGCATTGTCCCACTGCTCGGGTGGCAGCAAGCATGATGCTGTGGGACCCAGGGGCCTGGTGGCATCTTGTGGTGTCCTCACAGGCCAGAGCATCCCCACGCATCTGGGTCTCCACAGCTCAGCAACGTGGTGCCCCAGTTTTGGGGAAACTTGCCAGTGACCCCACCACCACCCTGACAGCCTCACTGCTCTCCCATGGGAGGTGGTCCTCAGCAGCTGGAAGGGTTCAACAGCTCATATCCCAGCTGATTAAGAGGGAGGAAGCCATAAGAAAATGCCCTTTCCCCATCCATACCAGCCATTCGTGTTTCTCCCAGGACGCATCTGACAGCAGCAGCAGGAAGTAGCAGGGGAGCAGCAACACAGCAGGCAGCTCCCTCTACTCCCTGCAGCAGCTCTTCAGCAGATGGTGGCTCCTAACATCTTATGTTTACTTAAAGAGATTGCTTTATTGTGGCACTCCAACAATAAAGCCAGAGCTTCTAAAAGCAGTGGCCAACTCCTGGGCTTTGACAATCCTGGTGCCAAAAATATATATATATGTAATTTTAAATCTCTACATAAATCATTATTTTAGAGGTCACAATAATACACTAATTTTTTTTTCCCCATACTAAAACAGATGTGACTCACATGCAAGCAAAAAGACATACAATTCAATGCTTTAAATCCTTTTAAGTGCAGGGGTGGGGAGTTGCTGTAGCAATTTGGGTAATGCCACAGGCACACAGAGCTCAACCCCCAATCTACCCAGACCAGGACGCCAGAGAGAGCGTTCCTCCTGGCAAGGACTGTCATTCCCTGTCTGCACAGCAAACAGGGTCCCAGCCTTCTAAATAGTAATGCAATACAAATAAGAAAAGATAATTCCCACATATTTAATCATTAGCAGAGCTCTGGGAAGAAATGATAATCAGGTCCCTACTAATTAGGGAGACATAATCCTGCCTTTCCTACAGGTTTTTCCATCCCTGTCTCCTGCCCTGCAGTGAAACAAACAGAAATCCAGCCCAGTGGGAAGGAATGTGGCTTTTGTGGAAGCCTCAAACAGATCCCAAAGCACAGCCACAGTGGGCACAGCCCCATCCTACCAGTGCCAGGGGAGACATGCCAAAATACCCATCCCACTGGACTCAGCATCCATCCTACCATGAGTGCAAGCCATCCTTTATGGTCCCTCTTGCAAAAGTCCAGGCAGCATCTGTCCAGGGAAAACCCGACCCTCGCCACCGATGTCCCGCTGGGATCTCAGCCTGGCAGCTGGGTATGGACCAGCAGCTTGTCTCAAGCCTCACCCAAAACCTTTCACATCCTGCAGCACTCACTGGCAGTGGGCAAGCAGGGGAGGGCAGCACCTGCCTCACTGGCACTAGTCCTGGTGTCATCGTGCCATGGACGTGCCGTGCGTGTTTCCTGGTGCTGAGCCCTTCTGAAGTGGACAGGGTTAATTCCTGGCATAAGGATTGCTGCTAATTAGTTGCAGGGCTGGGTTCGTCCCTTTCATCTCTGTGTGTCCTGTCAGCGTGGGAGTTCTGTCCACCTCCAGGGAGCCACCTCCAGCTTGGTGCCATGGCCAGAACTGTCTCCACTGCCCAGGGCCAATCCTCTGATGCTACCAGGCTGGAGCCCAGCGGCAAATGAGCAACCTGGCATCCAGTGCCCCAAGGCAAGGTCACCTCTCACAGGTACTGAGTAGTAGGTGGCGTCCCAGGCAGGAGACACGTCCACACAACAGCTGGAGCTAAAGGCTGGGTGTGAACTCTGCCAAAACCTGGGCACACAGATGCACTCATCCCTTTAAAGGTGGGTGAAGCATCTTCCAGCAGAGCAACCAGCTAAAACCATGGAGATCTTTCCCACCCACTGCAATGTTTTCATTTTTCACTGTCATCCTGCTCTGGAAGGCACCCACTCTGTAAGTTCTCCCTAAGCCAGACCAACTGCCTCTACGTTCTTCCAAACCACAGTTACCTGTTGAAAAACTTGGAAGGTTTTTTGCCTTTTTTCTTTTTTTTTTTAGCGAGGGAGAAGGAAGCCAAGGCTCCTATACGGCCACACCACTGGCACAACCCATGGCTGGAATCCCATGTGTCCATCCCGCCTCATCCAGGCATTTGAAGTGGGACTGAAAAGTCTGAGCTGGCTATCAAGGCCCAGGCACCATGTGTTTCTCTCAGAAGCATATAAGTCTCTCCAAACTCTGTCCATCCACTGCAGGGGGAGGTTTCTCCTCCAGGGTACATCCAAGCCAAGCTGGACACACAACCCTGGAAGCAACCAGCATCCGCACACATCACCAAAAATTTCAAGAAGTTATGCAAAAATTAAAAGTGGTTACAAAACGTCCTGCCCACCAGTTTTCTTCCCAGCCATCTCCAGAGAGATCTACTCCTCAAAGCACCCTCTAGGCTCCCAGGTTTTAACCTGTCCGTGGGGCTATGGGAACAAATCAACAACAGGTCTGTGGTGCCCACCACAAGCCTTTGCACCCACCTGGATGGCTCAGCGGCACTGCCAGACCCCAGCACACCCCACAGGGGATGTCACCAACGAGCAGGAGACACCTGGGCTTGTCCCTTCAATCTCTTGGGGAAGAGGTCTCAGGTGGGCAGGAGGGCACTAGGTGACACATTCCCAGGACCCATCCTGGGTCCACACACCGACCTATTCACTGGCACTTGCTCCATCTGATATTAGAGATTTAAAGAAAATGAAGATCATCTCACCCCTCATAGGAGAGGTGGAGATTGGCTTTGAGGAGGGACACACTGGCACAAGACGATGACATCCACATGGCCGTGCAGCAGCAGAGTGATGCTCCTCGCTGGTCCCCTATTCATTCCACCAAGTTTAATTATCTTTTTAAACCAGTCAGACCAGCACAGAGCAGAGACAAGACAACGAGAAGCCAGAAAACTCCAACAGAAGCTGTTTGCATGGATGAATGTAAATGCTGCTCAGCACAGTCTGCTCCCAAGGAGGGGATCCATGCACCCAGTGCTTTTCTCCACAGCATCCCACCTCAAGGGATGCTTTCCCTTGCTCCCACAGCAAGAAGAGCCTTGCTGTCTTCTAGGTAAGATCCTAAGGGGTGTTTGGCAGCAGCTCCTGGACCAGGATGGGACATGAGGTGGTCCCACACGCCCCAGTTTATTTGAGGGGGTGTCTCTGGCAGAAACACTCAAGCCCACTGATCCACCACTCTTAGGCTTGAAGCAAATTTAACCAAAGGAGCTGCACCAAGAAATGAAGCATCAAAACAGCAAGCCAGAAATCCCCAAGGACACAATTCCTGAAGCCCACCTGGAGCCACCACAGCTTCCTGCAGCTCTTGACTGCTTTTTAAAGACAACATTTCAAGAGATGCAAACAGTACATGCCCTGTGAAGGGACAGGCTGCCACAGGGCAGAGAAAAGTCCTGGGAAGCTTCACGCCAGTCTGCAAAGAGCTGCCACCTCCCTTGCAGATCTCCAGCTGAGACTGCTCTCTGCCCCACTGCGCTGGCCACAATCCAGATGGACACCAGAGGCCCTTCCCCACAACTTCCAGCTGGGCTCCTCCCAATGAATGAGCCAGTAAATACATATTTAGCTCCCAGATAGCTATCTCCATCTCAGAAGGGGCCCCCAGTAGGTCCTTTCCTCTCCTCCTCCCTGTCCTCGAGAAGGCCTCTGGTGGTGGCAAACGTCTGCTCCCCCCTCAAAGCCCTGAAGAAGTTTTGTCATTACCAGCAAGGTGTAACACAGCCACACACGTGGCTGGAGGAGCAAAGCCAGAACAATAACACAGCCCCTCGCCCACCCATGATCCCCTTCCCCGAGCCATCACATACCATGTGCACCTCAGCCCAGTCCATCTGGAGCAGCAGGATTCATTCACATATTCTCCCATGACCAACCACCACCACCTCCACTCACCACAGGCATCTGCAAATGGGTGCTGGCAGCACACAGAATAACCACACCCCGACAGGCAGGGCAAGACACCACTGCCCAAGATGGGGACAGCCAGCACCAAGCCCCGCGCCCAGCCCAGGGGTCAGCCCTGCAGTGAACATCTGGCCAGAGTCCCTGTGCATTCCTCCAGCCTGGCTGCTGGGGTGCCGCTGCCAAAATTCCTGAAGGAAGTACAGGGCATTGATAATTGTCAAAAAAAATCCGAGCTATTTCCTGTGGGAGAAGCAGATGGGAATCCCCCATTAACTCCAGCAGCAAGAGGTCATGTGTTCTGGCCTGGGACTCTGGGGGTTTGGTATTCTTCTCCTTCCTTTAAAGCTGAGCATCGCTCCAGTTGTATGTGATGCACGCCATGTGGGACAGCCAGAACTGTACCCTCTGTGAGGGCCCCAAAGCCCACCTGCCTTGTCACCTCCTGCCCTACGCAAGGACATGCCAGGTTCTTGTGAAGGTGCTGGGCTGCCAGTAAGGGCACCGTGTCTCTTGTCTGGGCTCATAGAGCCAGGCTGCTAAACACGTCCTTGAGCAGCTTCCTGCTCACCTCTCCTAGCTTCTCATTAGCAAACCTGAACGAGCAGTGACCAGTGGCAACACCAGCAGCTCCTCCAGAGATGGGAAAGCCCTCTCAGGAGGGACAGCAGAAGCAGGGAGCGGTGTCCACAAGAGCATATCCCTGGCATCATTCCTCGGCTTCTGCACGCACCATGTGAGGGCAGCTACCCGATCCCTTCTCCTGCCCACAGAGTGGTGATACATCCCTGGCAGGTCTCACCCCAAAAATGTGGCTTTGAGAGGCGATGCCAGCTTGGAGAGCCAGGGTGCACGGGAAAACCAGTGGCATAGCCCCAAAGCAGGGCACCCTGTCCCTTAGTGGGCACTGCCACCGGTGGTCACAGGGAGTCTGGCTCTGCAGGGCTAAAGGGAGAAAGAGCAGGGCATCTGCAGGTGTTCACAGAACCACACTGCCCTGACACACAACCCTGACATGTGATCAGCTGCTGACATTGCTCCAATGGCAGCAAGTGCTGCTGTGCCAGGGCTCACTGCTCCGCCTGCAGGGGCTGCAGCAGAGGCACTGGGACATGGCCTTCAGCACCTCAGGTACTGGGACGTGGCCTTCAGCACCTCAGGCACGGGGACGTGGCCTTCAGCACCTCAGCCCCTCGGCTGCCAGCAGGCTCAGGTCACATCTTGGTGGTCCCCATATTGCTTTCTCATTGCAGAACGAGTGCTGAAGCAGTTTGCACAGAAAGGGATTCCGTGGGCTCAGATGGGCAACAACCAGCTTAATGGATCTGGATGCATTGTTGGGCACTCTGTGGAATTAAAGGCTCTTGCATCCACAAGATTATTCCCCAGCTGCAGCACTTCCAACAGCTCCTTGAGTGGGAGCAGCACGAAGAGCAGACACCCTGAAGCTGCGGGCTCCCATTACACAAGGCTACACGCTGATGTCCCCAGGCAGTTCCAATGTCCAGAGCACTGACAGGTGATGGATGTGGCAGCAGGCTGGGTGACCAACCCCGAAGTGCCCATAGCATCCAGTCCCATGGCTCTGCCATCTGGAGGGCACCATCACCTCCCGAAGTGCCCTCGCCTGGCTGTGCCCAGAGCCCACTGCAAACACCCAGGATTACCTGCACAGCACTGCTGGGTCCAAGGCTCACTCCTGCACAAGACGCATTAATAGAATCACTCCAATTTACAGCTTATCCCAGATAAACCCACTGCCAGCCCCATGCGCTGGAAGGACAAGGGCACCTGCTCCTCAGGGAGCAACTTTCTCCCTATCACAGTCACCCCTTGGCACCAAAAATCCTCCACCTGCCCCTGTAGAGGACGCCTGTTCCTTGAGCCCATGGGCCACAGTGCCAAGGCCAGTGACCAGCCCAGCCGAAGCCCCAAGCACTTCACCAGCTCATCACTGTGTTTCTATTTCCAGCAGCACTGCCGCCAATCGCCACACCAGTGAAGAGGAGGCAAGCTCTGGCAGAGCCCTGCTTTCAGCTCCCCTTCCTGCCTGGCACAGTCCAACGCAGCCAGGGCAGGTGGCGGCCCCAGAACTGCCTTTGGGATGCCACCACTGAGGCAGTGCACACCGAGGACCAGCCTGACATCCCCTACCCGACTGTCCCAGCAACCCCCCAGCTCTCCTGCTCCCTGCATCCCCCTCTGCAGCACTACCACTCCAACCCCTAATGCCCTCCCAGCCTTACTGCTTCCTGGCATCCCTTCACAGCCCCCATGGATCCCACCAACCCCAGGGCTCATCATCACCCCCAGCATTCCCCCCACCAGCCCTGATGACCTCCCAGCCTCAATGAGCTCAATGCTCCCATCANCTCAATGCTCCCATCAGCTCTAATATCTCCAGCATCTCCAAGCCCTGCAGATCTTCAAGATCCCTCCCAACCCTAATACCCCCAGAATCCCTGCC
>VZTJ01002351.1:912341-934587 GCA_013397795.1 Orthonyx spaldingii | reverse complement strand
TCTGTCCCTCCCCACTGTTGATCTAGGACCCTCTTGATGTTTTGATGGGCCCTCTCTACCATGGCCTGGCCTGTTGGTGAACGGGGAATGCTTGTGGTGTGCTTCACCCCCCACTGGTTAAAGAAATCAAAAAGCCTCTGGGAGGTGTAAGCAGGGCCATTTTCTGTCTTTACTTGTTCAGGGACCCCCAGGGTGACAAATGTGAGGAGAAAGTGTTTGATGACATCTTTCACTTTCTCCCCCGCATGTGCTGAGGCAAACATAGCGCCTGAGAATGTATCTATCAAGACATGTAGATATTTGGTTCTTCCAAAGCTAGGGTAGTGGGTCACGTCTGTCTGCCACAACTGGCAACTGTTAAGTCCCCAGGGATTAACCCCGGAAGACATAGATGGTACTTGATACTGTTGACAGTTGAGGCAGACAGCAACCACAGCCCTAGCCTGTTCCCTGGACAAATTAAACATTCTCATTAGAGCTGGCACATTTTGGTGGAAAAATTGGTGGTTCAGTTTAGCCTGTGCCAGGACATCTGGCAGATTAGCTTTTGACACAGGCATAGTCAGCGCGTCCGCTCTCTTATTCCCTTCTGCAATGAAACCTGGAAGGTCAGTGTGTGGCCTCACACGCAGTACATGAAATTGGTGCTCTCCGTGGGAGAGAAGATACACTAACTTCGAGAGTAGTTTGTACTAATTTGGATTTGGAACCTCTTTTAGTAAAGAATGTTCCACCCTTGCAACCACACCGGCGACGTAAGCCGAATCAGTAACCAAATTTATAGGTTCTTTGAACGTCTTGAAAACCCTGACGACGGCTGCTAATTCTGCAATCTGTGGGGATCCCTCAACCACCTTGACATCAGACTCCCACTTCTGAGTCTTGGGGTTTTTTCAGGTGACAATGGACTTGTGGGATCCTCTCGAACCATCGGTGAACACGATCAAAGCCTTCAAAAGGGTTTTACTTTGTAGGAATTTAGGGACCAGATTAAAGGCCGAATTGAACAACTTGTGGCTTGGTTTGTGAATGGAGATTTGGCCCGTGTAGCTATCAAGGGCAAACTGGAGGTGCTCGTGAGTCTGGAGCAGACTATCCAGATCTTCACTGACCAATGGTAAATAAATGCATGTGAAATCACACCCTGCTGGGGTGTGGAAGCGAGTCCTGGCCCTCAGCACCAGCTGTGCCATCAGCTCCTGAGGCTGAGTAAATAGTTTTTGATGGCTGATTATGAAGGAAGACCCACTCAATGATGAGGATCATCACTGTCCCTCACTGTCACATCCCACTGAAAAATTAGTCCATGAAATCTGGGTGACTTACCCAGCACAATGAATGAGAAGGGCAATGTGGGGTGGATCCGGTGGGCTTGACAGGTTGACAGCACCTTCTCCACCTTCCGGATGGACTCCTGGGCCTCCGGGGTGATGGTCCTGGGAGAGTTGAGGTTCTCACAGCCTTGAAGAAGGTTGAACAGCAGCGCAAGGTCCTCTGACATGATCCCCAGCAGTGGACGAACCCAGCTGATGGATCCGCAGAGTCGATGTAAGTCGTACAGGGTCGTGGGGTTGTCTTTGATGGAGAGCTGCTGGGGTACAATGCTTCTCTCCCAGATCCGGAATCCGAGGTAGTCCCACGGGCTGGTGCATTGGACCTTCTCACTTTCAATTTCAAAGCCTTCCTGTTGGAGGGCCTTGACAGTCTCAGTTAGTATGAGGTCTAAGTCTTTATCGGTCTCTGCACAAATCAGTATCTCATCCATATAATGTAACAAAATGGTGTCTGGGTGGCACTGCCGGATTGGGGATAAAATGCGGCCAACGTACTACTGGCAGATGGTGGGGGAGTTTTTCATCACTTGGGGGAGAACTTGCCAGTGATACGGCCTTCAGGGAGCCTGCCGGTTGGGAGAGGGGATGGAAAAGGGGCATCCCAGGGGTGTAGGGGGATGCTGAAGAAGCAGTCCTTGATATCAATGACTGCTATCTTCCAGTCCCTGGGCAGCATTGAGGCAGAGGGTATGCCAGGTTGCAAGGGACCCATATCCCCAAGGACCTCATTGATTTTTCTGAGGTTGTCGAGAAGCCTCCACCTGTCTTTGCCAGCTTTTTTAATCACAAAGACAGGAGAGTTTCAAGGGCTGGTGGTAGGTACTATGTGACCCTTGGCTAACTGCTCCTCCATGAGGGCTTCCAAGGCATGCAGCTTTTCGGTGGCTAGGGGCCATTGGTCAACCCACACTGGATGATCTGATTTCCAGGTGAGTTGCAGGGCCACGAGCTCAACAATGGCCCCAGCTAAAAATCCCGTAATGGTAGGGGGATTTCTAGCCTAGCCCCTCATTGAGAAAGCAGGTCTCTGCCCCATAAGGTGATGCCTGTTTTTAAGACAAAGGGTTGAATGGTGGTGTATTGACCTTCTGGTCCCTCTATCAGGATGTGATGTTTGCTGCGCCAGGAGACTGCAGCACCTCCAATCCCCGAGATGTATCCTGAGGCAGGAACCAACTCTTAATGTCACGGCCACATGGAGTGAGAGATGACGGTAACATCAGCTCCAGTGTCCGCCATCCCCAGCAGGCAGTTCAGTCCCCTTGCACCTCAAAGTACAGTTCACTATGGGCTTTCTGGGGTTGACTGCTTCCGCCCAATAGACATCTGTGAAATTGGAGAGGTCTATGGATGGGGGCAAAAGAAAATACAGTGCCACTGGGGTGTACTGTGTTAAGGTCCAAGGGGGACTATTGCACATGACATTTACCACAATGCTGTGGTATGGACGGACTGTCTGTATGGTGGGAATAACAGTCAGTTCAGGTGGCCCATTCATAGTGTCCCCCATGATTAAGATGTTCAGAGGGCCATCTGAGGGTTCATACTGGTCGGTGTGCAAAGGATAGACATTCTCATTGTCAAATTCAATAGTCAGTAAACTAGAGAGAGTGTGTCCCTCTAGAAATTGATAAGCGTCTGGAGGATCTAGTGGGTAGCGGTTGCAGTGGGCGGGGTCGGCCATGCACTTGATGTCATCACGCGGTGCCGAGCCACGCTCTGCTGGGCATTTCCTGATGGGCGGTGGCAAGTCGGGCACTGTCCCCCCACAGACTGACTTGGTGGTTGACCCTGTGGCAATGTGCAGGCCACCGGAAGTACGCTGGGGGCCTGGCCACTCACAGCTCTGCATTCCACTTGTCCCTCCCCTGTTCACCCAGGACTGGCCAGATGTCACAGGCCCATCATCTGGCTATTGGCTGGTCTCTCGCCCTTGCCCTCCACGGACGGAGGGCATAAAGGCCCGGGTGAGAGGCAGGCCAGGGGGAGTCTTGCCACGTTTTCCACCACACAGCTTGTCCTCCTCTTTTCCCTCCGTGAGGGAGAATAAAGGAACGCCGATATAACGCAACTGGTACGTCTGTCTTTACCCGCAAGCAGCAGCCGCCACCCGGCCCAGGATCGGAGCTCCCGGGCTAAGGAGCTACTGAGGGCTAGATTCGGTGGCCTGGAGGAGCCCATAGAGAAAACAGAAAGGACACAGACCCCTCCCTGTGGTGCCCTGCTTCCTACAGTTCTTACTAAAGTGTCCTGGGTCACCACAGTGGAAACACCTTTGTGGCTCCTTAGCAGCCTGCATGATTTCAGCTACCTCCTTTGCAACTTCCATGACCGAGGAGTGTCTTGGGGATGGATGTCAGCTTTGTGCAGGCCTCTATCATAATGTTCAAGTTTGGCTCAGGCTCGACAGGGAGGCGTTTTAGAACTCTCTCACAGTCTTCATTGGCATTACTTTTTGCCAATGTAATCAACAAGGCCTTCTGTGCCTCAGGATTTTCCACCTGCCTCTTTACCGAGACTTTGAGCCAGTCGATGAACTTAATAAAAGATTCATCGACAGCCTGCCGAATGGCAGAGAAGTTGGAAGATGGGGTAGTGCCATTGGGGGTTTATAATAACGCAGACTCTGCTGCCTTTTTAATGTTTGTAAGCACCTCCTCTGGGAGGTACTGGGCTTGGTCCTGCAGCTTTTCTAGGGCACCCTCCCCACAGAGGTCCTCTACTGTAAATTCACCGCCCCCATGACCGTCATATTTATTTAAAACACCTTTCAGGTGCCTTTTCCACATTCTCTCCCACAGGATGTATTCTGCAGGAGAGAGAAGGCAGGACAGGATGTTTTTTATGTCATGGGGTATCAGGACCATTGAGGAGAATGTGGCCTGGATTAGATTTTTAAAATATGGAGAAGCCCTCCCATATTCCTTAGCAGCTTTGCATAGTTTTTTTAGCTGGTTGTAGGGTACAGGGTCCAACCGCGCGTTCCCACCCCTCCTCCCATAAGAGACAGGGACTACGAATGGCAGACTCTTATTTGCCATTTCCCATTCCCCCTCTTTGGCTGCTTGTCTCCTGAGCACCACCCAGTGATCCTCAGGGCCATTATCAGAGGCTGAGGAATCACTACCTTCCTCCAAGGAGGAGGGGGAGGGCTTTCGGGTTACTGTCTGGGGCTTCTGGGGAGCTGGAATGGCTTGCCTCTTACTAGTGAAGGCAGCCAAGATGACAACCTTCCTGTCCCCTGTCCAGCCCCTTCCGGTCCCGGTAGCATGGGAACTGGAGGTTGGAAAATTCCCATGGGTGGAGCCAAAGCCCGAAGAGGCGGGACCAACAGAGGAGGAAGTGTGCCCTGAGGGAGGGAGGGCAGTCCCGATGGAAGGGGAAGGACCCAACACTGACACACCCAACCCTGCAACAGGAAAGGGGAGTTCCCAATGCAGGAGGAGCAAGGCTTAAGGTGGAAGGAGCCCTGATGCCATTTTGTGAGTCACCGGAAGGGGGAGCACCAACATTTTGAGATGGAGGGTCAATGGCGGGAAAATCGTGTAGGGGAGGGGAAGGCAAGATGGCAGGTGCCATGTGACTGGCACCATCTTGGCGTATACTTGGGATAGACAAAACCGGGAATGAGGGCTGAGGAGAAAGGGTTTGGAAAGTGCCCAGGGTGGCATGGCCAGTGCCATCCTGGAAAGGGGACGGAGGTGATCTGGAGGAGGCTGGGAGACGGTTGCAACACTGTGCCAAAGAGCGGGGTCCACCTCCAGATTTCCCCTGAGGCAGGGTAGAGGGATTAGGAATGTGGGGGGGAGAGAGGTGCAGGGGTTTTTGAACTGGGACTTCCCGAACTTTTCCTGCCTTCCCCAACATATTTAGAAATTTCAGAAAGCAAAGGAAGGAACTTCACAACAGATAAATCTCGCCTTATTTGCAAAGCAAACAGTCCTTTCCCAACTTTCTCCCAGAACTCCCATTCTGAAACTAATGCCGGAGAAATCTCTGGGTAGAACTTAAAAAACCAGCGAACAAAAGATTTTAAGTCCCCTTTTGAAAACTTAAACTTCTCCTGCTTCAGGATAGCCACAACTTGGAGAAAAACTTCTTGCTGAGGTTTGGACAAGTTTTTGCCCATCCTCCCTCTCCCTGCTCTAGAAGTAAAAGGAAAAAAAAGGACAGAAGAGAGAGACCCCAATTACCCACCACCCAGGGTCTCAACGGAAAACCCGAGGCAGGTCTGCAAGCTGGCAGCCGGTTCTCTTCCTCCGAGGGTTGTCAGCTGTTCCTGCGTTCGCTCCTGCTAGAACGCAGGAGCTTTCTTTAGGGAAGCAGCGGCTCCGAAAACGACTTTCGGTCCAGCTGCAGAAAAGCGACGGCTGGAGGCATTTGCCGGGGAACTCCACGGAATGAAAAGCCCCACAGTTCGCTGCCACTTGTAAACGCGAGCTCTGCGGGGGAGTAGGTGTCGCAGAGCTGCAGATACCTTCCCGGCGGTGCTTTCAGCTCGGGAGCAGCCCGCCCGGTCCGGACCTGCCTGCTTTTCACTGCGACTCGACAGCTCGGTCGGCGAGAGGCAAGAAGGTTCTCCATAGAGTTCCGTGGGGGTTGTTTATTGTCAGAGGGTGGCAGGACAGCGAACTTGGAGGGAGTGCACACATGAAGGAGTCCAGGGATGGAGACAGGGGACAAAGGGGGGACAGCAGGTTTTATACAGGGCGGGCAAAGCCCAATAACAGCGGGAATCGGGAAAAGGGGCGGAGGGCAGGTGGGACCCAGACAGGGGAACGACTTGGCAGGGACAAGGGAGATATTGATATCTTATAAACGAATGGGGAAACTGGGAAGGGAGAACTTTCTGGGACTGGGGGTGGACAAAGGGGTGAGGGGTGGGCTAACAGCAGCCGGCAGGGAGGAGAGAACCAGGGTACATTAACTTAATAAAACCCAGAGGACTGTGGGAGACCTTTCCCTCGCCGTGAGGTTAAGGGAGGCTGTCGAAGGTATACTTGTCCCACCAGTGGATTCCCTTGTGGCTTGCAGGGGCAGGCGGGTTTGCAGGGGCAGGCACACCTGCCCCCGCACAGTGTACTGTAGTTAAATACATTGCTATGTCTACTTTTCTTCTTACTTGATCTCCTTCGTCCATTCTTTCTCTCCCCCATTCCTTTCCTCTGACTTTCTTTTCTGGCAGTATTCATAATAACCACTGTAAGTTGTCTTCTCACAAATGCCTATCTACACAAAGTAGTCTGTGACTAAGTTGTAGTTGGACATATTCAGGCCAAACTGATTGGAACACCAAAGCTGATACTGCTGAGTTTCAGACAGTTATAAGAGTCAGACAGATTTTGTAATTTTAATTACAGTTTTGGGAGATTATCTCTGCAGCCATGCAAGTTGGCAACTTGCCTTCTGCTGTGATGAAGTGGGATATTCAGTTCTGGATGTATGGAGAGGTGCTCTTCCTGAAAATCCTACTAAAAAAGGTAATCCACCACAAGCCTGGTGAATTGCCTCTAAATAACAACGTGACTCCCAGTGGCTTTCTCACTGGTAAGATTTTTACACCCTCCTCACTGGCATAGTCCCTATTGTCTTCCAGTAGCATACTGATTAAGGTTAATGAAACTTGGCACAATTTGTTAATGCAACCTCTCTCTAGAGGGAGAAGCATTTTAGTGGAGTATGTAGAATTAGAAGCTTAGAATTATGTTTAAAAGATAAGTATATACCTTGCTGTTCATTGATCTGGGAGATGGCAAGATGAGTGAAGCGTAACACGAACTTTTGGCAGTGCTGAGTTTTGGGAGGTTAGATAGTTGCTGAGTTTTGTGCCAGTCTCAGATCAGCTTGTGAGATACATCATCATCTTACAGATGAAAAAGTTGCCTTTGTCATGGAGGTCTCTGTTGTGCCAGAGAAGCACAGTTACTAATGATACATCTTGTCTGCGTATTCATCCAGCTGCTTCTCCCTGTTCTCGCCTGAAACTTGTTCTGTCTGGATTTGGCTTTAATCACTGGTCTGCAATTGGATTCAGCCTCAGAGCCATCTCTACGGCAGTGATGAGATATTTTTTTTGTCCCAGAGAACATGTGGATGTGTAAAATATCATAATATTTTGCTTCGTTCTCCAGTGGTTGTAAATACTTGTTGATAAGAACTTTTGAATCTTTCAAAAGTCCATAAACCCAGGAGTCTAGGGGTGATGGAGGAAGTTTTCCATCATTATCTCTTGAACGTGTTCCACCAGAGAAGATGTTAAGCCAGTACATGAATTTGGATATCCTAGCCCTGTGTTCAGATCAAATATTCTATCCTTTCTCTTACTCTGTAGCACTGGAGGGAATCAGAGTCTAGTCACATAGTTTCTTACTCTGAAAAGCAAAGGGATACAACACAGAGCACAAAATTTTCCCCTCATCTCTCTTCCTTAAGAGGCAATACATGTGCACACAGCAGTAGAGTTGCAAGGAATTATGTCCTGGGAAGGCAGGAGAGACACTGTCTCATACCTTGGTGTTCCCAGACTCCTCTAAAAGCTCTACATCCAGAAGGATCAACTTGATTCAGTTGCAACTACATTAGTCTGTTATATCAACATGTGATTTGCCAGTGCTGAAATCAGGAACCACCCATTTTCCTTGAAAAGATAAAAATAGATATAAATGCAAAGCATCAAATTTTCAAGCATGGCCATGACCTTCCTTTCAGGTTTTGAAAATCCAGTGTAGCAGGACTTCATTTTTTTTGTGAATTTCAAAGTTGGCACATCAGGACTCTCAAAGAAACGAAGTGTGTTTAGTAGACATCTAGACCATTACTCATTCATAGTTAAAAATAGATCCCTACACTTATTTTCAACACCTGATTTTACAAAAAATCACTGAGGAAGCATTGTGCTTTGGAAGGATCCAAAACAGGATGTTTACCCCAAAACTATTTGGTAAAAGCAAGGAAACTTTTGTTTGTGGGCAGTTAAATGAGCAGACGGAGAGCCTGGATAGCGTAAGAATCTGGCCAGTGAGGTCAACAGGCTTTTCCACTGTGATTCATGAGGGTAGAAGAGCCTCGTCTTTGCCTTGGAGCTTGTCTTCACTTGCAAGAGGAGTGTAAATTTATAACATTTTCCAGAGTTGCTCCACATGTGGACACATTTAGTCCAGAATAGGATTAAAAGAAAACCAGTGAAAAAGTCTTTGATGTAGAAGTACACACATGGAGGCATCTATGTTGAAATGGGATATTTTACACCCTTATAATTCTTTTTATGATGAGAATATAGGGGGCAGATTAAGACATTAGGAATCTGTACATTTTCATAATTATGAAGAATGGATTTTTTTCCTATTAATTAAAGCTTTAAAATTTTGGTTGTTCTCCCTCTTTTTTCCTTTTTAATAATCAGCAATCTTTAAAAGACAAATTCTAAATATGTAGCATTGTGTCAATTTGTTCATAGTCCACTATAGATTTTTTTGTCAGGAGTTTTTCATAGGTAGTGCTCAAAGGAAGAGCATAAACTTTTGACCTATTCAGGTCCTTTTAGTAGCCAAGGTCACTCAACTTATTTTACCATCCTGGTATTAACTCCAATGAGATACTGACTAAGAGTTATACCATATAAGAGTATGTGTCAAACAGAATTATATAGAAATGAAGATCTTTTCATTGACTTTAGTAACTTCATAAATTTATGGAAAATAGAATGACTATTACTCACTAGCTTTCAAAATTAAACCTCACAAATGTAACATCACTTAAAACCAGCAAACTTTAATTTAGCAGGTCACATTTAGTTTTATAGCAATAACAAACAAATCATGGTAATTTGTATCTTATTATCATTAAATTAGAAACCAGGGATGTTTCATAAATTAATATATTTGTTGCTTCTACTAATCTTTATAATAAATAATTGTCTAACTGCTAAAAAAATCAACAAACCAAGTAATTAATTACGTTGCAATATAACGGCAGTTTACATTTTGTGTTTCATGTATCAATTACAAAGTGCCATAGATGTACATAGAGTGTGTATCTCACCTAAAGCCATAACTCTTGCGTGTACACTGTTTTTTTCTGGATTAACTAGATAGAGTGTCTTGGGTAGACTTGTTTCTGATACTCTTCAGCCAGCGTACATCTGACCAGGTTAGGAAGTAACTCCAGGCTGCCCAACAAACTCAAGGGACAAAGGTCATGGAAACTAGTGTCCCTGCAGAGTTGGTAGGGTTTCTTCCTTAAAATATTATTAGGAAACACATAAAGGTTAATATAAATTTAAACTACCTTGAAACAGTGAAGGGTGAGTTTATTCTATTAGGTTCTTAACTTCTGACACCATCTACTTATTTTAGGTCTGGGTCTGAATTGAGCCTTTGAGGCTCTTCCTCTCTTTGTTTTCCATAAAACAGTCTATGAAGCCCTGATTTAATTCATTTAGGGGAAGGAACCCAAAACAATCCCTGCCTGCCATTTACTCATATCTTAATATAGAAACAACTACACTTCAGAGACATACTACACATATACAAGTACTAAATCCTGAAATGAACAAGACCAAATACACAGCATCATATTTCCTGTGTCACATCAATAAATATTTGACATATATTTATTACCCAAACTGACAGTTTTAAGTCCATCAATCCTTCCAGGGTCTCAGATTCATTCTGTCCTCCATTGTCTCTCATATGGACTGGCTGTAGCATTGCCAGGAAGCACATGTGAGCATCTGCAAGCAATGACTGTGCTACAGAGATAAGAGTCTTTACAACCTTCATTCATGTGCTGTCAGCTCTTTCTCCTAATTTACCTGCCTCCTGCTGTATTCTGGACTATTTTTCAGTCCCTCCATCTCTTTGCTTCCTACAACATTTCAGAATAGTTTTATTAAATACATTTCACTGGTTACTTGTACTCCATCAGGACTTACAAACCGCAGTCAAGACCAGCAGTTCGACACACAGAGACCAAGAGATGACATAGAAAGGCCTTGTTGTGGACAGATTTTCGAGCATGCCAGAAGTAAATGCTGAGAACAAAAGTAGGGAATTGGAGGATGGTGAACAACCAGAAAAATAGTGATCATAGTAACCCTGCAGTTACCTGGCCAGTATAAACCATTACATTCCTCATTGTTGTCTCACTCTCTTGCCCTCACTCATTTTCACTTCTTTTTATGCCACATTAGTACTTATGTTATCAAGTGTTCTTTCCTAACACACTATAAATTTTTTATTAGTTGCAGAATGACACTTCGCAGTATATTTGTAGTTAAGAGCTTGTATGCATTACGCTGTTAAAACAATAGGATTATAGGGGATAAACATTTGATGTTCCATTTGTGGGCCAATTTTATTACTTTGTTTGAAATTTACGGCAAATGTTATTAGGAGGGAGCATAATCATTAATTTGTGCCAGCACTCCAAAATGGATGTTGTTGTCTATGTGTTCAAATCCTAAAATTTAATCCTGTAGTTTCTTTTGGTAAATATTACTTTTTCTGACTCCTATAGCAAAGAATTTGACAGCACTTTAGTCATAGATTAGGGTGTCAGTGTACAACAAATGTCCAAGGTAAGCTCCAAGGTCCACTCAATCTGAGTAAATTTAACTACAAGATGCAATGACTCATAAGCAAAGGAGCCCCTTGGAAATAGGACCTAGCTACATGTGTGGTAGCTTGTAAGAGCCAAACCTGACACTTTTCATTTATGAGAAAGCTATTGAGTTACTCTTTCTATCAGACTTGTTTGTGGGTTTGTAGGTTCCTGTTTTAATAACCTTGTTTTCCTTCTCCTTTTGTCTTCTTTGGCTGTGTTTTGGTAAGGTTGAGAAAGCATTGTTTTGAACTCAGAATGTTCCTTAAAATGTCCCTTATTCAGCTCACAAAGAAACAGCAGAAGCACAAAGACCAAAATTCAGAAAAATTCTCTCCTAATAATCTAAGAATATTTTATATGTCAATAATTTCCAGGTTTATTCCTAGTAATTTAGCAGAGCAAGTTCTCTTGCCAAGTCAGTTCTTGACAGACTTTGGACCTATGGTAAACGCAGTGAAAAGCAGCAGAAGGAAGAAATGTGCCCTTTTACAAACCCAGACACTCATAAAGTTTGCATGCAGCAAATACTAAATATTTGTTATTTGTAAGTATGGGTGGTGTTGGAAAAAGGATGTTTTTTCTGTCTTTTCTGTTTATGATGATGATATAAAGAAAAATGAATGATCCACAATGCTTTGAGGAGTTCAGGGCACCATCTTCATATTTGTTTTCCCATTTTGGTCCTTCTGCTGCTCTCAAAGAAAAGTGACTTCAAAGATTGTCTTTCATTATTTTTCTATTTCATATAATATGTATCATCTCCCACCCTACCGTCTATTAACGTCACAGATTGGTATATAACTCCTGCTTAGGTTACAATTTCCAAGGGTATTTTCCCCACAATTGTGATCAGGATTTCAGAATCACAGGATCACAGAATGGGTCAGGGTGGAAGGGCCCACAGTGGGTCATCTGGTCCAACCTCACTGCCCAAGCAGGGTCATCCCAGAGCACATGGCACAGGACTGCATCCAAACAAATGGGATAGCTGCAGAGGGAGACTCCACACCCTTTGTGTCCAATCTGTTCCAGTGCTTGGTCATCTGCACATTAAGGTTCTTCCTCATGTTTAGGTGGAACTTCCTGTATATCCTTTTCTGCCCGTTGCCTTGTGTTCTGTTGCCTGGCACCACGGAGCAGAGCCTGGTCCATGCTCTGACCCCTCCTTGCAGACTGACAGACGCTGATGAGGTCCTCTCTCAGTTGTCCCTTCCTGAGGCTGAACAGAATCTATTCTCTCAGCCTTTCCTCATAATAGAGATGTTCCAGTACCTTGATCACCTTTGTACCTCTCTGTTGGACCCCCTCCAGGAGCTCCGTGTCTCTCTTGTGCTGTAGAGACCAGAACCGAGCACAGACTCCAGGTGAGACCTCACCAGGGCTGAGTAGTAGAACAGGATCACCTCCCCTTGGCCTGCTGGCTGTGCTCTTCCTGATGTACCCCAGGATTCCACTGGCCTTCCTGGCCTCAAGGCACTGATGGCTCATGGACAGTTTGTTGTCCAGCAGAACCCCGAGATCCTTCTCCACAGAGCTACTTTCCAGCAGGTTGGCTCCCAGCCTGTGCTGGTACCCACCCAGGCTTGTTCTTCCCCAGTTGCAGGATCCTGCATTTGCCTGTGCTGAATTTCAGAGAGTTCTCTGTCCATCTCTCCAGCCTGTCAAAGCCCTTCTGACAGGCTATACAGCACTCTAGGGTTTCAGCCACTTCTCCCTTCTTACTTGCAGGAAAGAGCAGTAAAAGATGAATTTGCAGAAGGAATGACATTTCTGGGAAGGCCATTGAAGAAGCAGAAGACTACAAGATCTGCTAGTTCACTTTCACTCAGTCAGTCTCTTCTCCTCCTTCCATAGGAAAATATAAGCACTGGAGGAAAAAGCGAAAGTTTTAAGAAGTTGAATTTTTCTTTCCTAGTCAAGGAGAAAATTGCTGAACAAGCACCACATACCTTTTAGCAGCCCAGTCGTGTTCTTAATGTCTGGATGTTCTAACACATTGCCATGGATATAACATCATATACAGGTTTACCTCTGGAATCTCACATTAAAAAACTCTCCTGTAGGTATCCCGTGGTCTCCCAGCTTACATGAATATAAAAGATAAGAAGTCTCCAACTAATTTTGTGGATTGGTTCTTCCTCTGGCTCTTTCCAAAGATCTCTGAAAACTTTACTTGCCACAGATTAATTCACTGTCTTGAAACACTGAGAAAATACAGTAAAGATAACTCCATATGTCTTGCAGCTTGACAAACTTCTAAGAAGCTTTTGAAAATCATACATTTTTGAAAATATCTTTAAAAGCAATTTAAAATGTTTGCCTTAATAGGTTAGTAACAGTTATATAAAAATAGCTGGTAACAAGGTTCAACCAATAAACCACAAAGGCACTGACTGCACCAAGGCAGGATTACATGGTGAATGAGTTGTAAAACCTTTTAACTTATTCTTTGACTAAGAAAATACAAAAAAGATGTGTTATTTATTTCACAAGATGCATTATTTATTTCAGAAGCTTAACTCACCATGATCTTGCATCTTTCTTGTCATTATAAAAGCCCCCTGCTTGTGTGAATATGAAAACAGAGGGTTAGTGAGGTACTCCTTTTGTCCTGAAACCATGATTGTTATTTTTTGGTTGAAAGATGCTTTAAACAAGACACCAATTTCCTTTTGCTTCACCTGCGTAGGGGAATGTCTAGGTTCCACAAGATTTTAGAGGGACAAGTTCAACTGTGACTACAAAGGGCAACTGCTTGGCAGCAGTCACTGGCACATGAACTGCCCAGACTGTTAACATAAGGGATCTGGTATATTCTTTGTTTCCCCAAGGGCACATGACCAAATGAACTCTTAAGTAGTCATAGAGCAGCAGATTTTATGGAGTGGAAAATGTCGTCATCCAGCTTATTTATGTTTATAATGATTATGTTGTAGATGTATATTTCAGGTCCCAAATGTCTTGGTGGGCTGCAAAACAATACAAGGGAAATGGTGCTGATCTGTAATGCAGTTTCAGATGATGAGATTACTATTCCTTGGTGTAACCATAACTCTGAAGGTGTCCAATGGCTTCTGTGCAGGGCAGCTGTGCACTCACGTCACGTGATATCCATGCTAGTGTGTGTAAAACTGTCTCAAGTCTTGGTTAGTTGTGCTGCCTTCTGGCCTGCTCATGCATCTCAATTTCCTTGGCCTTTGAAATTCAAGGCCAGATTTTTCCAGCACAGTTTCCTAATGCCAAGTCAGTTTTGACGTGCATTTCCATTCAACAGTCCTGTTATATTGCAGAGTGGGTGGTGTGTAGGATACTGCCTTCCTGTACCAACATCCATCTTGAGCTTGTTTTCATAAAATTACCACCCCAGTTTCAATGCTGACCACCTTGCCCTTTGCTTCTCTGTTACCCACTGCTGAGATGTATGGCATCCCAAGTGCAGAGGTGAAGTCACTGTGAGGCCGTGGTTTTGGACTTGAAGTTAAGAATTTGGCCAGCTGTCCCCTTGGTACAGACATGCCGATTTCTTTTCTCTCAGAGACAGGGAACAGAAAGGTATATGCAGCTTGTAATTCGAATATGAGTTCTCCACCTGATTTAGCTTTTTTTAGTATTGATCTAATACAAATAAGACACTTTGTTTGTAACTTAGACCACATGGTTCTCCAAAACTTATTAATGCAATTGCCTTACTGTACTGGAACCAAAGCTGGTAAAGTCAACTGAAAGCCATTTAGTGACTTGAGTGGATTTTGCATTTTCCCGATGAACATTGAGGTGTTCAGGCATGATTTTTTAATACCTCTATGCATGGGGATACATGAAGCTGCAACCACTCAGCTCCTACTCAAGGCAAAAAGGGCAGTAGTTGGGAAATTCTGCTTTGTATTCTGATCTATGCACATATGTAGGACTTTGTATTCAGCTTCCAAACAGTATGAAGGTCTCTGAGCTACACTGCTCTTGTGTAAGAGAAAAACTCTTGTCTAGTCTTATGAGACCAGAAACCTGATGTGGACACTGTAAGAACCTATCAAGTTCACTTTCTAACAAAAAGTCAAGACACAACAAATCATGCTTTGGTTTACAAGACAGGAGAGAGGAAGCCTTTGACCCAGCCCCCTAGAGACTGCCCTAGTTCTTCACATGCACATGCTACAGATTAATAGGATTTCCTAAATAGTCTTAATAGCTGCATAGATATGCAGTAACAAGGATGGTAAACCTAACGCTGAACTAAATCATCTAATACTGAAAATAAACAGCTAAAAGGAAAAATAAAATAATTTTTAAATACAGTCTTCTATAGGAATTGAGAGCTTCATGTTTTTGAGACTTCCTTATTATATGCCACATATTTTTAAAATTTTTAATTACAGTACTCTGAAATATTATAATTTCATTAGTACTACTGTGGCTTTGACCAAGTTTTCCTTTCAGAAACACATCTCTGTGTGCATGGTATAATGCCTGCTCTGCTGGTACAAAGAGCATATGTACTAGGTGGGATATGGATACTTAATGAGTGAGTCAGATCTGCTGCTTCATTAGGCCTGATACCAAGGGATCCTAAAAAATGTGCAAAAGTTCTTAAATTCTGTCCAGATAAAATTTCTAAACAGAACAAGAAAATACAGAAAAATGGTTGCTCTAACTACATTGAATAGCTGCCTATTTCATGTTTACATTCTAGTAAGCAATAAGCTCTATGAAAAATTAGATAAACTACCTTCTTTGTAGAAGGAAGTAAATACTGACCTTTTTACAATTTGAAAGTGAAAATATAATAGCTTATACTCAGAGTAACCAACCCATCTCTACCAATATCTGTGGAGCTATTCTGGATTTATAATACCATGTTTCAGTTCAGGATCAGGCTCAAGACAGAGCAGTGATAAAGGGCATTTACATAACTATAGATTATGTGGAATGAACCAGGCTACATTTCTGTATTCTAGTTACTAAAGGACACTCCATATAAAAGAGACAAATTTCATAGACACTGGGTCCAGGAAAACCAGGGATTTTATTAGGAGGAGATACCAAGTATTTTTTTGCTATGTAACTCTAAGCTTGTCATTTCATCTGAAAATGCCATAGCAACAAATGCCACTGTATCTTTGCTTTGCAGCCACATTTTCTGAGGTCACTTTGCTGCTGCCAAACACGCACTTGACCAATAAGAATATAAATGTATGGCCCGTTTATATCAACCATACTATCTTTTGTCAGATGTTAAATCAGATCCTTTGTAAGTTTAAGTCAGGACACCTCCTAGGAGACTCCATCAGCTTCAGAGAAATACTGCCTCCTACAGGGACCAGGGTCTGGACCCAGCACATTACCTTATAGCAGTATGGGGAGTAGGGCCAATCTGCTCATGAAATAAGATTCCAGTATTGATGTACCTTGTGTTTTCCAAACCCTCCTTCAAAATCATCAAGGCTTTCTTTTTCTCACTCATCCAAGAGGAAGACAATGACTGAGTCTTCCTACTAATTAAAAGCATTATAACATTATATTTAACATTACAAATCATTTTTACTTTTTATTTTACATGGTGAAAGAGTATGTGAGTTTGTTTTCCCTTTGTCTGCCATCAGGAAAAAATATTTTCAAAAGAAAGAAATAAACAAATTGTGCCCATAAAAGCTTCTCAGATCTTTAAGGCCTTCCAGAAGCACTTTGTTAAAAGAAAGAATGGAAACTTGCATCCTGTGTATCATATTTATGAGACATCACACTGTTTCCTGGATTAAGGCAATTTAAAATGTATTGAATGCTGCTTTGTTGGTGTCATATTTAGATATCTTTCCTCAAGAATACCATTCTGTATGTTCCTAGAGTAATTTTTCTTTGATTTATATCTATTGCTGTACCAATCCCAGAGGTAAGCCATGCTATTTTCTGTTAAGAAAGCACCACTTGGATCCATCTGATGTTGTCTTCTTTACATGCAGTAGAATGGCAGTTATTACACACTCATTCTCTAAACCTCTCTGACCAATCAACTCTAATATTTCCATCTTCTGTAGCTCATAAGTTTGTCAAGATCTCAGTTAGCCAAATCTATTGTCAAATGTCCATGTGGCATGTAAGTACGAACCTAAAATGTTTTCATCTTCATTTTGATAGGTATTGTATTAATATACACTGCTAAAAACCAGTACTCTAACTTTCCCTCTCACTAGTAATCTGATGCTGACTTTATGCAGAATTTAATTCTTAAATAGCTACTATTTTTTCTGACCAGCATAGCCAAAAAGGCACAGCAGGAAGATAGTGTCTGCAGTGCTCTGCCTCTGATCTCCACAGAATGCTCTGGTTTTTGGGCTGTGGCACTCAACTGCACCACTCACTGCCAGAGTCCAGAACCCACACCAAAAAATAGCAAATTGTTCTGTTGGCCCCTAACTTTGAAGCAGTTGTGACAGCACAGACATCTGAACCCTGCTGGCCTATCTGTCACCTTTGAGTGCAATAGAGTTGGTGCCACTGTGATTGTGACAAACCATCCAGACATGCTCAGCTGCTGGTTATAATCACATGCTGTAACCACTTCTCTTGCTATTTGCAAACCTATTGTTTGTGAACTCTAGAAAAACAAAAAGAAAAATTGGTTTAGGTGGCAAAAAACATTGCCTAGTTTTCTTCATATGAACAAGAAGGATTTTAAATACAAATGGGACTTAGAAATGCAACCATGCACTGAGGGCTTGAGCCTAGGGACTCTTTAAACACTCATGAATACCTAGCCATGTTATAAACATTTATGTTGTATGTACACAAGATAGTTTGAATGTCATACAGGGCTCTTAGAAACAAAATGTAAACAGACCTTTTCCATTAGCTGCAGTGGGAGTCTCAGAAATCAAATGCCAAAGTGCAGGCCTGTGAAAGCTGTAGGGGATCATTGGGGTTTGTTTATTGGCTGGTGTGACTTGCTGTCTGAGAACTAAATTGACACTGCTCCAGCTTAGTGGGTGAAGGAAATAAAAAGACCTTCATTCTCCCCACACTACAGGAAGCAAAGTGGTGACTTAGGAAAAGGACAGCAGTAGAACAGAGGAATATGAGTGCCTCCCATTCATGTGGAAGCCAGCCACTGTCGGGGGCTGACAGTAAAAGGGCAGGGGAGAGTGTGGTGAAATTCTGTAGGCTAGAGGTATGAGCTTTTCCAAAACAAATGAGGGGGCAAGAGGTAAGGATAAAGCCTATACTTTGATCCCCACACAAAGAGATGCTGCTTCTCCCATCCATCTCAGCTTAGATTGGAAATTTACAATCCAGTCCTAAGGGACAGCGCTCTTGTCTAAGATTTGACAGGTCAGTTGGGATCTGGGCAGGCTGGGTCCATGGCCCAAGGCCAATTGTATGAGGTTCAATAAACCAGGTCCTGCCCTTGGATCACAATAAGCCCAGGTAGTGCTACAGGCGAGGGAAAGAGTGGTTGGAAAGGTGATGGGTGGAAAAGGACCTGGGGGTGCTGGTCAACAGCAGCTGAACATGAGCCAGTGTCGGCCCAAGTGGCCAAGAAGGCCAATGGCATCCTGGCCTGTGTCAGCAATAGTGTAGCCAGCAGGACCAGGGCAGGGATTGTCTCCTGTACTGGGCACTGGTGAGGTCACAACCCACATTCTGTGTCCAGTTCTGGGCCCCTCAGTACAAGAAAGACATTGAGGTGCTGGAGCAAATCCACGGAAGGGCAATGGTGCTGGGGAAGGGTCTGGAGCACAAGTCTTATGAGAAGCAACTGAGGGAGTGTTTAGCCTGGAGAAAAGGAGGCTCAGGGGAGACCTTATCACTCTCTACAACCACCTGAAAGGGGGTAGCCAGGTGAGGGTCGGCCTCTTCTTCCAGGCAACCAGTGATAGGAAAAAAGGAAATGGCCTTGACCTGTGCAACAGGCTGTTCAGGTTGGACACCAGGAGGAACTTCATCACTGAAACAGTATGAAGCATTGGAATGGGCTGCTCAGCGTGGTGGTGGAGTCGCCATCCCTGGAAGTCTTCAAGAAACATGTGAATATGCACTTCAGGACAGGGTTAATGGTGAGCCTGGTGGTGGTGCTAGGTTGGACTTGATGATCATAAAGACCTTTCCCAACTTTAACAATTTTATGATTCTATGAGTGAGGCTCTACCTTGGAAGATATTAGAGAGGATACAAAGTCTTTTACAAAGGAAAACTTTGATTAAATAGGCCCCAGAAAAAAACTTGCACAAAAAGGGAAAATGAGTGGATAATTAGGAAATTGAAGGACAGCTGCAGGTCACTGAGACATTTATTTTCCAGAACAGTTCGTGGAAACAAAGGGAACGAAACCTACTGACTCCTGTCTGTGTAAATAAATTGAAGGGAGGTTACACTTCTCCCAGCCTGGCACTATCTGGTAAGTAGAGGTGATGCTGTCCTACCCAACCTCCACACTGCAGTGCAGCAGCCCAGTCTGAGGTATAAAACTACTTTTGTGATGGTTGCTGCTCCTCCCATGCAACTGGACAGAGAAAGGATGGTTGAAGATGGGATAGTGCAGCTAAACTTTTCCCCTCTGAAATGAATGAAGCAGTAAGGAGAAAGGACTCTAGACCAGCAGTGGCTGTGTTGATCCTCCCTTTCTCCATGGAATAAAGGAAAACGATAACTTAGACTAGACACAGATTCTTGCAAATTTTTCCTTGCTAATAGGATATTAGGTCTATAAGACATCCTTGATCTCATCAAAATGATTCAGCTCTCCATTTCTTCCCTTGGAAGTCTGTGTAGTAACCACTCTTTGGTTAAATGGCTGTATTTCTAGTTGCTGGAGAAGTGCAATGCCTAACTTCTAGTGAGTGAATGACAGGATCTTCAGTGTAATGGGTTAATCTATTAAAGAGTGAGAGACATCTTTTCAAAGCAAGGTTAATATGGTCTAGTTGCCTAAATTGTATGTGTAAATGAGATCCATGCATAATCAAGGTAATGGAATATCCAGCAAAAATCACTAGGGGGAAGGAACAACAACAACAAAATACTAGTGATGGTTGCATGCAAGAAAGTGTTACTAGCATTCACAACACCATAATATGGCTGTATCCTCCAGAGAGTCAAAAAATGCTTCATCAGAGACGCGTGCAAGGATGTTTAGCACAGCCTTGACTATAAACAGATAAACTGTACAAATACAGAGCATAAAAGAAAAGAAAAAAAAACAACTAAAAGGGAAGATAAAATCTGCTTTGTTTGCAAGGCAAAGATAAAAGTACATGGATACAGGCCTGAAAAGGGTTTAGCATAATGACAAACAGGGAGATTTGAGATGCACACTCCAAAAGAGGATATATCTGGATAGACAGAGGAAGTGAGTGCCAGAGGGAAGAACCAGTGAAGAGCAAACTTCAGGGGAAAAAACTGGAGCCAAGTATGTAAGCGTGCAGGGTATGTAAGATCAGAGACATGAAATAAGTCTAGGGAATGTGCTAAAGATAGCCATTCAAAGATGAAGATAAAGGAACCAGCTCAGAACTGCAGTTCTATTGAAAAGCCATAGGAATTCTGAATCCCTCAATTTTTTGAGGAAACAGTTGGGGTGACAATTTGTGCATTGTAAAACTTTGGCTCCTGGAGTTACATGATCATATAGGGAATTAAGGATTTAATTTTAAAACTCCGTTGTTGTAGTTTAAATTGGAGGAAATAAGAAGTGTTCTGCATACATTCTAAAAAAATCCAACAGCAAAGGGCAATCAGTGGGAAGGAAGTGTATTCATCTGGGTATTTTTACATTATTTTAAAGCAAATAATACTACTTCTGAACATTCACAGTCCTCCTTATTCCCCAGTCCACTTTGAGAACAGAAGTTCAGGGGAGTTAGGAGAAACCTCTCCAGTCCTGTTTCATAACCCTGCACAGCCCAGTGATGACTACTTGCCTGACATAGGTGCTATGGTGTTTTACATTGAAACTAGAAAATACATATTCTAAAAGAACTATCCTGATAAAAACTACAGAATCACTGAATGGTTTGTGTTGGAAGGGACCTTTAAAGGTCATCTAGTCCAACATTCATAAGCAGGGATGTTTTCAACTAAACCATTTTGCTCAGAGCCCCATCCAACCTGACCTTGATTGTTTCCATGGATGGGGCATCCACAGCTACTCTGGGCAACCTGTTCCAGTGTTTCATCACCCTGGCATAAAAAATTTCCTCCTAGTCTGAATTAACCCTTTTTCACTTTAAAACCATTACCCCTTTTTCTATCTCTACAGGCAGTCCTAGTTGAAAAAAAACCTCTTCAAATGAGATATCCATGTACAAACTTATATTCCTGGAGTTATCCCAGGAATATCTTTTTGCATTTGAGGAGAGGAGATGCTATAACAGAACACACACAACCACACTCCCTCACATGCCTTTGAAATGGGGGAATGTGAAGTGAAGGGTTCTGCAAGTGTTGGGATCTCCCTTATGCAGTACAACTTAGTGCCTAACAGCAAGAGGCCTTATGTGTTCACAAGGAGGTGTTTGTGTAACACCTCCAATAATAAATAAACCACCAAAAAGAGAATGAGTGATGAAGAAACAGGATGCCCTAGTGCTGTACTGAGCTCATCCAAGGTGGCCCTGTGGGCCGGAATGCTCTGTCTGGCATCCGTACAGCCAGATGTAGCTGCACTGACTCTGCTTTTGCTCACACGGCCAGATGACAGCAAAGTCTTGAAAAATGAACCTTCTCCAATTTTGTGTGCAAGTGAGAAGCTAACTTGGGGTATCTGCAGCAACTGGCAATTTCATTTATTTTTCACTGTATTACAGGGTATCAGTCTTATTTTCTACTTGACTACCAGTGTCAACCATCTACTAATGAAAAATCAAAATAAGGTCCAGACTTGTGATTTCATGCTGTGGCAGTGCAAGGTTTGCAAGCTAATACCTGAAGGGGAGTGACATGTTATCCCAGGGGAAATCTGGATTCTCCTGTGTGCCAGAGAATCAGTACTGACTTCTTGACTGTAGCGGACTGTAAAGCACAGCTGGGTGAAACATATGGAGATGGACAATAATTTCCTATCAGCAAGTTCAAGTTCCGGGGGCAGGGAGTTAAAAGGCAGAGAAATGAGCAAGAGCACATATCATTTGTGCTGGAGGCTAAGCCTGGTGCAGACCCTGGCACAGCATGGTGGGGAGGACACTGGAGCAGGCTGGAAAGCCAAGATTGATAGTTACCTCATCTCTTTGCTAGGGCAAAACTAGGAAGAGGTGAAACACAGAACGGTGTAGTTTGTGAAGTTAGCCAGTCATTTCTTTATTTTATGTGTGTGTATATAT
>VZTJ01002351.1:805515-912282 GCA_013397795.1 Orthonyx spaldingii | reverse complement strand
ATATATATACACATATATATAAATATATGTAATTAACCCTTGTGCAGTCCTTACTACACTGGTAATCCCAGTGTCTGTCTGTCAGCACTGAGACTGGGGCAGTGAGTTTAAGCATAGCACAAGTCTGGCAGACAGTTATCACCAACCTTGTCTGACTGCTTTTGGTCATCTGAGGCATGTCCTTAGTGTACCCAGCTGAAACAAGTGGCTCCTCCGGATGAAAACCATCATGTAAGGTTAAATTCCAAATCTTTAGCTATGAAATTGGAACAGGATGAGACCGACTTACCGTACTGGCCATCAGAGCTGAGCTCCTAAGCTTAGCAAGATTAGTATCAGCTCTGTGTCCAGCACAAGGGGACTGGAGCACAAGTTCTTTTCTCCTCAGGAAAATAATGAACTGGACAAACCCATTTTGGTTCTTGTTTGCACTGTGGCAAAAATTTGGCTATCTTTATGTTAAGCACTGCACAGATATATAGTCTGTTTCTGTTCCTGCTTTGCAAAATGCAGAAAATATATGACATGAAATAATATTGTGCAGATGGAGAGATACTATGGAGTTTATTCTTCTTTATAGACACTCAGTTTTCATTCAAAGAACTGCCTCAGCTTCATTCTCAAATTCCAAAGTCAAGTAGATGCATTAGTGGAGGAGAAAAATTTCCTGCATTTCCTAATTTAAAGAGTCCCATCCACCCCTGTGAAAATACCAATTTTGAGAAAATATTTCCATTTTCCAAAACAACTTTTTGAAACTAACCAAAGTGCTTATTTCAAATATCAATGCTTAGTGTCAAATTTCTGTTTTAACTCAGACTTAATTTTCTCTAATGCAACAAGGAAATTCCTAGAGAGAAAATGTAAATCTTTCCTTGATGTTTGATTTTAGAGAAATCTGCAAAAGAGTGAACTCCAAGGATAATTTACAGTTCAAAAATACAAATTATTTTTTATGGAATATATAATGAATAATTTTCCTGTTAAAATTTGTGTCCTTGTTATTTCTTTTTGCCTTTTTAACATTTCTGTGACATAGCTTCAAGTTAATAATAATTTATCCAACCTCACAAACAAGCAAAGATTTAGATTAAAACCAGTGGGAAGTTTGCTATCAGCTTTGATAAGGGCAAGGTGCAGCCTCAGGTTCATTGCGTCTATAATTTTAAGTTACCAGTGTGTTTCAGCTGACTGCACATCACCTGATTCACAAGCTGATGGTGCTGGATATTCAGTTTCCACCATTCTCTTAAATTCAGGCCATCAGACTGTGAATTCATCAGTGAAAAGCCACTCATGTTGTGTCTGGAATTAAATCACTAGAAAATCCTGTGTATTTTATTAGGAATTCATCAGAAGAGCAAGCCTCGGAATACGATCTATTTCTTTGTTTTGCTAGAGTGTTTGTATTATTGTTCTCTGTTTCTCCATTTTCCCTCTACAGAAATAAACTCTTTTCTTTTTGAGGTATTCATATCATAAAAATCTGATTTTTTTCATATCATCAGTAGCAATATCTTTTGTTATTGCACTGCATTTTATATGTTCGATTCTCCAATTCATATAGTAGGTAAGACAAAGAAAAAAGAGTGAAATCTATTCACAGAGAAACTTTTTCATTGAGTGCAAAGGACCACGAAGCGATGGGTGGTGTAATTGTATAAATAATTTAAAAGGCAAAGAAAATAGTTGTGGAATGCAATTGCTGAACATACACTTTCTCTCAGATGTTTAGTATTTTTTGTCAAGGAAATGAAGTTAGTTTTATTCTACACCCAAGCTGCCAAAAATACACACACACACACACACACTCGAACACATACAGCAGCATATTATAGCAATAAAAGATGAAAGTACTTTCCTGCATTAGCTGTATTGGCTCCAGTTGACTGACCCTGTCTTTGGTCAGTGTCTTTATCAGTGCATCAATGTTATATTCTCTTAATTTCTAGTAATTTAAATACACTAAGCTAGCAGGTAAGGTTACTGCTGGAAAATGTATGTGAAAAGCAGCTTCACTACTTTGGGGAAAAATCTCCTTTGTCTTCTCTACCTGCTGCTCTCCTGAAGATACCAAAATCTAGGACTGCATCCCTGTGCTGCAGCAGAAGGTTCCTACCCTTCTCTACACAGATGCTGGGATCATGAATGTGTTGCTGTGTGCAACTGTTTCTGTGCTGCAATGATGAGCAACAAAGAAAAATCTGAGTGTAAAATCCTGCATATGGAAATGGAAGTTTCTGTCACAGATCAGGAGTGCAGGTGAGGTTTTGGACACACAAAAGATATGGTTCCTTTCTGTTTCACTTAGAGGAGCCCAGCCGTTACAGATGAGCAAAGAGACTGCATGGCCACACTGTACCAGGACTCCAAAAAGGACCTGCTGCCCAGACTTGTCCATGCACAGATGCTCTTCAGCCAAGCTTGTGCAAGTTTCTCCGTGGACACTGGCATTTCAGCCAAAGATAGGCATATTTGACGCAAGCAGTTAAAGCAGTCCTCATTTACTGGGACAGCAGACACAGTTGGTTTACCGCAAACCAATCCTAAGCACACATTTCACTGCACTGAAGTGAAACACTTCACGCTGTGAAGAAGGCTTGTCTGCCAGGAAGGTCACTGACTGGCAAGGGAATTGCAGTATTTTGGTTATCTCACGTTAATTCCCCTGTGGGTGCTCATCTCATATACTCCCTGTGGAGGATATAGAACACATTGGCAGGTTATCACCTCATGACTGGAATGTAACCTCGAAGAAACCCTGTGGCACTCAGCTGGATGTGCTGATACTGTCATCAGAAGACATCTCACAACCACTCTGCATGTCACCTCCCGCCTAGAGTCCTAGCCCAGCTTTGGCAGAAAAAAGCGAAGCATGACTGATTCTCCTCTGGAAAGTGACCATCAAAGAATAAGAGGGATTTACTAGTGTTTGTTCTGCAGGTAACTCTGAAGTCTTCAGTCTCAGACTTCTGCCCAGATTCAGATTAAAAAACCAAGGAGAGTTCCATCTCCTTTCTTACACAGTTTGTATCACAGTGGTGTAGAGGCAAAAGATATTTCTGTGGGGTATGTGAGGAAACTTATCATTAGATATGGGCATTATAGTATACCCCTACACATCCCATGGATTGTTTGTCTTTGTGAAAGGTACTTCTAAGCAGCCCTATAACTTCCATCACTCCAGGCTTCTCAGAAATATCTGCACAGACATTACTGGATTATTCTTTCTCCAACAGCACAGGGCCTCCATACTGCAGAAGGATGGAAAGCTGTGCTGTACCCAATTTACTGTGCGGTAAACTAGGACAGACACGTATTCTTTCTGTGTCAGAACACTTGCAGTAATACATTTTCGGGGGCACTGCTCGTACTGAACAGGCCTTTACATGACAAGCTTAGCTGTTAGGAAATTTGGTCCCTGTGTCCAAGAACTAAGTTTTGTTCTTGGTCTGACTTTCCATGCCCTGGTCTCCTTTCCGCTGTTGCCTATGGTTGGTAAAGTGCATGGTGTTGTTCTGTTAAACAGCTCCTGCACACAGCCCGACTTTGTATTCTGCATATCCATAGGCATCGCCTGATGAGAGGGGGCTTTGTGCTGACAAGAGCTGCTGGTTGGAAAAATACTTCTGATCATGTATAGTGCTATTGTTGCTCAATACCACTACTTGATCAGCAAAGCTGTATCCTAACTTCTACTACAGTATTCAAGGAAAATGTGTATGTCAGCAAGGGGTGCTGGGCAATAAACCCTCAATGGCTCAAGAGCTGGTGAGCAACAGAATCCTGTACAGGATGCAAAATTCGCCCCCTTCAAAGGAGAAGACACACAGGAATATTTAGAAGCACCGGGAGTTTTAATTTCCTTTCCTGTGAACAACATGTCAGGTGCTGAGGAGGCACTCACCTAATGTACTTCAATGCTAATTGAGCCTGTTGAAGTCAGTCTTCTGTGGGAGATGAGAAAAAGACCGCGGTTGATGACAGCAATGGGCTGGGAAAGGCATTCAGAGGCCAAAAGAACAGCAGAGCACAAAGACAGAGAAACTGTGAAGTAAAATCTGAGCTTTGAACTTATTTCATGTGGAGGTTAGGTATTTACAATTGAAAATAGCAATGCACAAGAAGGAACCTCTGGAAGAGGGGTTAAGCTTAACAACAAATGCTGACAGCTGGAGGATCCATACTAGTAAAACTGGAACTCACTGAGATTTCTTGCCCCTGGATAAACTTAACAATTCATCTGATCATCATTTTTTCTTCAGTAGTACCTGGTTCAACCCATATTGTAAACATTACAATGCCACACTGAGATCCCCATGCTCCAGAGCCATCAGATCAACTCAGCAGTACAGTCTTCATTGAAAATAAGTAAGATCCTAGCCTTTGCAGTAAGAAGGAAAGCTTATAAACATGGAGGTAACTGATACAAGTAGCTGGAAAATGTAGTAATATTAACAGCAACCCCTGTATTTCAGTGACAATCTTACTTCAGCCCACTGTGTGTGTCAGGGAAAACACCCGTGGTGTTGTAGAACAAAAAAAGAGTTCAAAAGAGCACCCAGAACAGGCTCAGAGGACTGAGAGGGGCCTTCTGTATCATTCTTCTGAGTATTAAAGGCAATTATGGAAGAAAACTTCAGTGTGATGATACCAACACTCTTTGGGTACCAGGAAAAACAGGCTACCAAGAGCCTAGCTCTGCCTATCAGCATCAGAGATGATAGATATAAGGTCAATTCATTGAAAGAAAGGAAATTGTTGTACACATGATACTGTGTTTAGAAAAGCCTTTCTACTTACTTTTATTTGGCAGTAGAAAAAAACTTCCTCAAATCAGTTTAATGAGTGTGTTAGTGAGGGTCTTTGACTGTCTTCACAGAGCTGTTTTATGTTCAGTGCCTGCCTGCAATGTCACTGGAATATTATGGACACACTCTCATGCTGCATTATAGCCTGACAATCCCCAGCTCTTAAACCACCCTCTGTGAAGCTGAAAGTGTTTTACTAGGAAGGAGTTACACCCACATGGCTGGTGAGAGAACTGAGCTATAGAGAAGTGACCTTATGGAGGCCACTCAGCCATGCAGGGTCAGAACTACTCAGTGGAGTCCAGATCTCTGGGGTCTTTCTAGGACTGGATGGTGCTTCTGTCCGGTCTATGCCACAGGAGTGGTTTAAGGCATCACAAAGGTCACCTCTGAATGTTTCTTGTGTTACAAAGAGTTCCTCATCCTGAATGTAGGAGATCTAAAGGCAAAACAGGCACTGGAATGTTTGAGTATAAGCATTTGGGTTAAAACAAGCATTTCCCTGTATCTTAATGTAATTACTCCAGTACCTGAAAAACTGCTACAACTGTACCTCAGTTAGCTTTCCTGATCCTATGCATGTGCCTTTTCCTGTCTTCTTATTCCTTTAGAACTGACTTTGTAGATATTTTGACAATAACCCCTCAAATCTGCTTTTCAAAAAAGGCTGGATAAGACTCTACCTGGTGAAACAAAATAAAACAAAACAGAAATAGCTCAGATTAACCCTGGGTCATTTTGCTAGCAAGAATGGAGGAAATGAGCCATGGAAGAGAAGGATGGATAGAAAAGGGAGGGTGTTGGAGAATGATATTTCATTTTACAAACATCAAGATACCATCTGAGTGTTGGCAAGACACTCGAATTCCTAAGGCTCCTATGTGGTGGATATGTCTAATGTCTGTGGTAGGAATTATCAAGGGGGCACTCTAACACCTGTTTGTCATCTGCAAAGCAGGAACATCGACCCTCATTGCCAAAGCTAGTTAACTTGGATACCTAAGTTAACTGTCTGTTTATCCACAACCATTTCCTTAGACGCCTAAATACAATTTACTTTCACCCACCTTCTCATAAAACATAAACATAAAACTCACTATACCTGTTCATAGTAGGACCTCTGGGTAGAAATTGAAATCAAAACCAAAAGGAAAGGTCTTATTCAACAGGAGCAAAATTCACTTTTCCTTTTGTTTTTAAATGCAGCAATACAAATATTTATTTTGTGATAGATTATGGATGTACAACTGCTAGCTACACAGTGCAATGAAAATTAAATCTTCACCCAATAGGCTTAGATGGAACTTGCAGGAAGCAACATAAATAAAAAATGTATTATTCATTACTTCATTGCTTATTTGCTGTGAAGGATATAGGAGTTTGCTGTTCAAGTGGCTTATGATTTCATAGTGCAATAAAAATGAAATCAATGGCCAGTGTGCCCAACATTTAAAAACAATTCCTTATGAAATAAAACCTTATTTCCTACAGTGACTTTGATACCAACTATATTCCAACAGGTTATGCATACTGAAAGAATCCGATTACAGAGATAATAAATAGGAAAGGGGAGTGTAATGAAAGAGATACTGGGAGACAAGGGAAGAAACATAAATAATATGCTACAGAACAAATGTTTCTCTTACTTAGCTTTGTGCATAATGAGTAACTTGGTGGGATCCTGTTAGAAGTGGTAAAAACCCCAGCATGGTCCATTTTCCAAGGCCACAATCAGCAACAATTTATCAGCTGCTGCACTGGAGGGTGTCCTAATGTTTAAAGGGCATCAAATCAGGCCTATAAAAGCTAATGGAAGGCTTTTGCTTTCTCAGTGTATTGGATCAGGCTTGAGTGTACATATTAAACCAATAATACACATCTCTCTTTTTTTTTATCTAGATCTCTACATCAAAAGAATGAAACTCCAAAAGGACTTTTTCAGGAATGGCAACAAATCACCAAAGGAAGATAAAAACTCTTTTAACTCTGCAAACTTGATGTCTTTCTGGCACTTTTTACTCGAGTGTGATTTCACAAGATACTTGGAAGAAAATGTGTTTTTAAACTGTAAAATAAACTTAGTGGGGCAAAAAAAAAAGGAAACTGTTACTTTCTTCTGAAATGCAAAATGCAGTACCTGACGTACTTCACTAATTGAAATATGACTTCAGGTAAGTATTTTCTAATATGAAAATTTAAGTCCTCAATCCATTATGGTGAAATATTTGGACACACAAAATATTCGGAAAGAAAGATACCTGAGCAGAATGCAAAATAAAAACAAGTGTTAAAAATACTGTTCTTAAACTAACGTTTCAGCTTCAAAATCTACGTTACAAAGGCTTGGGACAGACTCAGTTTTCTGTCTGGCAGAATTAGTATGCTTATAGGTACTTTAAAAAATTATAGTAATATAGTCTCATTTCTTTTTAAACATGCTGATTTCACAGATAATCAGTAATGGTTTTGAAACATTTATGAATGTATCAGGTTTAAATATAAGATGTGCAAGCAAGAGGCATCTTTTGTACAAAAAAAGAGAGAGATTCTATCCTACTGGACTGGATTAAATACTCTAAGAAAATCATGGCTGAGACAATTATTTCCATTAATATATTCTAAAGGTAAAAATAAGGAAAAGTAAAAAGTTATTTAAAATAAGGGGCAGCACTCAGATAAGGAATGGGGATAAGGAGCTAAGGCAAAAAAGAAAAGTATATGCCCAGTGAAAGCAAGGTTAGGTGGTGTGGGAGAAATATGCCACAGCAGAAGTAAAATTATTTTGGCCAAAGCTCAATTGGAGTATAAGATGGGCAGAAATATGTGGGAAAATAAAAAGAGTTTCAAATACTTTATTGGCAAAAGTCAGTGCAGAAATAACATCAGCCTGTTACAGGATGTGGATGGTCACTCCACAGACAGGGACAGAGAAAAGGAAAAGGTGTTTAATACTTTCTTTGCTTCTGTCTTCCACACAGGTGATAGACTGAGGGAATCCTGTGCCCTGAGCTGGAGGAACATGGCTGTGAGAATGATCAGTTGTCAGTTGACCATGAAGTAGTGTGGGATCAGCTGCTCCAGATGGACCCTTATAAACCCATGGGGCCTGATGGGATTCATGTGAGAATACTCAAAGAGCTGGCTGATGTCATCACAAGGCCTCTCTTGATGAATTTAGAGCAGTCTTGGGAATCTAGAGAGGTCCCAGTTGACTGGAATTTGGCTAATGTTGTCCCAGTTTTCAAGAAGGGCAAGATGGAGACCCCTGGAAACTACGGGCTTGTCAGCCTCACTTCAGTACCTGGTAAAGTTATGGAGAAGATTATTCTGGGAGATATTGAAAAACACCTGAATGACAACACAGTCATTGGTCACAGCCAGCATGGCTTCATGAGGGGAAAGTCCTGCTTATCAAACCTGATTTCCTTTCATGACAAGGTAACCCACCCAGGTGACAAAGGGAAGCCAATTGATGGAATCTTTTTGCATTCCAGTAAATCTTTTGACACTGTGTCTCCCAGTGTCCTTCTGGACAAAATGCCCAGCTCACAGCTGGATAAGCACATCATGTGATGGGTGAGCAACTGGCTCATGGCTCAGGCAAAAAGGGTGACAGTGACTGGGCTGACACCAGACTGGTTACCTGTCACTACTGGGGTTCCACAGGGCTCCATCTTCAGCCCTGTGCTCTTCAACATCTCCATAAACCACCTGGACACAGGAAGGGTTACTAAGGAAGTTTGCTGAGGACTAAATTGGGAGGAGCTGTTGACTTCTGCAAGAGCAGAGATGCCCTGCAGGGAGACCTTGACAAATTAGCAATTACCAACCATTTAACAAAGATAAGTGCTGGATTGTGCATCTGGGATAGGGCAACCCTGAATGTACAGACAGACTGGGGAATGAGACTGAAAAGAAGTACTGGGGAAAGGGACTGGGGATTCTGGTCAATGGCGAGCTGAACACGAGTCAGCAGTGCCCTGGCAGCCAGGAGGGCCAGCCCTGTCCTGGGGGGCATCAGGCACAACATCACCAGCCAGGCAAGGGAGGGGATTTTCCTGCTCTGCTCTGCACTGGGACGGCCTCACCTCAAGTGCTGGGAGCAGCTTTGGGTGCCACAATATAAAAAATACATGAAACTATTAGAATGTGTCCAAAGAAGGGCCATGAGCAAAGGAAAGAGTCTGGAGAGGAAGCCATTGAGGAGTGGCTGAAGTCACTTGGTCTGTTCAGCCTGGAGACCTCATTGCAGTTGCAACTTCCTCCTGAGGGGAAGAGGAGAGGCAGACACTGATCTCTTCTCTTTGACAGGACCCAAGGGAATGGCCTGAAGCTGTGTCAGGTGAGGTTCAGGTTGGATATTAGAAAAGGTTCTTCACTCAGAGGGTGGTTGGGCACTGGAATAGGCTCCCCAGGAAAGTGGTCACAGCACCAAGCCTGACAGATCTCAAGAAATGTTCAGACAATGGTCTCAGGAACATGGTATGACTCTTGGGGCTGTCCTGTGAAGGGGCAGGAGTTGGACTTTGATGGCCTTTGTGGGTTCCTCCCAACTCAGGATATCCTATGATTCTGTGACATAAAAAAATGGCTGCTAACAGTGTCAGAGTGCATATAATCAGAAAATCAGAACATTAATCAGCAAAGGAGTAAATGTCTGAGTAAGTCTCCGATAGGACCAATCGTGGGGCAATAGTAAAATGTTTTCACAGGTAACTGGACTGGATCTAGGTGAGGTGGTGTCCCGCAGAAAGCTAGACCTGCTGCCCATAAATGCCTACTCCCACCGTTGTTTCACCTTCCCAAAATACTGCTGAACCCAGCTTTTGAACAGCTTGGGTCTGTTCAAAACCTTCCCAACTTCAGGAGAATCTTCTTTCCGTTCTTGTCTCAACCATCTTTCACAAGCTCTTTGTTTCCTTCATATTCCTGGATTTCCTTCTGCTGTCCTAGATTTCGCTCCCTTCTAACTTGAAGGTCAGTATCTAAACCATTTCCTCAACTGCTCTCTTATCACTACACAGCAAATTTCCCCTCAGTACACATTGTGCAGCCAGAGTCTCCGGTGCCTTTTTCACCCCAGGCCTGCTAGAAAGTCTCCCCTGAGATATGTCAGAAGCAGAAATATGAAGTCAAAGAACCCCAGATTTTGGCAGCAACTGCTGAGAACATGCTGAAAATATGAAAATATTTTCATTCTCCAAAGGGAAGACAACTTTGTGATAGGCTTGAGAAAAAGAAAAAAAAGAAAAAAGGAAGCACTAAAAATCTCTTTGCCAACGCAGAAGATAAGCTTTGTTAATCTACTTTATTTTAACGCTGAAATAGCCATAAAAGTCCTAGGCAGTTATTTTGGATTATCTTAGTTTATCTGGTTATCTGGGTTTACATAGACACCCACTTCCCAAAAAGATGCTGTGGTTTCTAAGAAACATTAGCTGGAGAAGATAACCCTCAAACTTCATTTGAACTTTACCAAAGGCTCTGCCAGACAGAGCTGTGGAAACACAAGGTTTTCCTTCCCACTAAAAGACACCACACTAAATAATTTTCCTATTATTTTCTCCATCTCTAACTGAGCAGGTGCTTGAAGGGAGAACCATTGCAAGTGATGTAATAGTCAAGACATAAGTTTCCTCCTAGTAATCTAAATCTAGTTTCTGTGGACTCTTCTCTACATCTTTTTTAAACTGGTACCATGTAGATACCCTGATAGGTCTTAAAATGTACCACTAGTTAGGACAAATAGAGGCCTTGATATCAGCTCTGCTGGTTTTCAGCCTAATGCAGAAAGGCATAATCAGGTCCAGGGCCTAAGTAAAGGTGGGCAATTTCTATGTGAAGAAGCCTTCACATTTTAAATAATGAGAGCAATTAGTGAGCAGAACAACACACCTAGCATCACAGTGGATTTTGCAGTCTTTCTTGCAGGTTAGGTATCTTTCTAGAAGCTGTGTTACTGTCGGCGAACAAACACTCCATCTGTTGAAACCTTTCTGAATATGTGCACTAGCAACTGTATGGTCTGTACTATAAAGCGTGTCAGAAAAAAAATATTCTTATAATTCTTTGCATTTACAAAATAAAATTTAAAAAAACCCCAAACCCAACCTATCAAGCCATTTTTGAGTAGTATTCCTACTGCAAAATGAAAAAAAAAATCTTTTCACTGTAAATGTAGTTTAGCAGCATTTAGACCAAGGTCTCCCAAATTCAGCTGCCTAGATAGCACAGAAAAGAAATTCCAGAGCACTGTGATAGCTGTAGAGTCAATAATTGCAAAAAGTTTTGGCTTTTAGCTCACTAATCCAGTTTTCACCCCCTCAAAAGCAGGAGCAGCAGCTCTTGGCGATTGTTCAAATAATAAAAAGATACAGATAGGCAGCTAAATCTCCATATCCTCAGTGGAAGAGTTATTAAGTGGATCTTTATGTGCTAAGCAGAGCAACTTGTATATCTGTGGGGGTCTTATATATGTTTAGAGACAGAAGAGTGGAAATTTTGAAAGGAAAAACCTTGTTTAGAAAGGCAGTACCCCAAATAAGCAAAAAGCCCCAAACACTATTAATAACAAGTTAGGACCAGCTTTGTAAAGAACCCTTGTGTGTGAGCTGTGAATAGCATTACAACCCGAGAAGCTCAAGGTCCTAAACTGGTTTGTTGATTCTTATCCCCTGTGGTCCAATTAGACTTTCACAACTTGCTCAACTTGAATACTTCAAGTCCAGCTTTTAGCAATAAATTCCCACTGAAATCTAGCTTAATCAATGTGGTTTGGCACACTAAGATTCCTCTCCAGTTCTACCTCGAGCATCAGCATACAGATGAATAGAGAATTTGTCTTTAGTAAAAGCTTTTATTTTAGAGATGATCAACTTTTGTGGCTGAAAGAAGTGCCAGTTGAGCAGAATGACTGCAATCACTGGGTTTGTGGGACATCTAGTGGAAAAGAAAAGATACTGTCATGGTATGCACTTTTCTCAGACACCCTCTTCAAGGAGGAAAGTAACACTGAACGCACAACAACATTAAGAAGAATTGTGAGAAACGTAAGGGTACTTGCACCTGAGTGCCTGGGAGAGAAGTAATCTGCTACTCTGAGCCCGTTTCCCAGAACGTAAGCACTTTCTGCTCTTCCTCTGCAGTCTGGCAGCACACGCACACTAAGAGAGGCATTCCCTCTGCTGGCTGTGATCTTGTACGTGGTAACGTGGTCAAAACAGTATCGAAGGTAGAGCAGCACAGATATCAGCATGAGCTGACAACTTCAGGGTGTTACCAGAATCCTGAACAGCCTGTACTTTCCCATGCTATTTCTCCTGGCCATAAGTGAATGAGTTGTAGTGCATCACCCTATAGGTTTACCCAATTCAGCATTCTTTACCCAAAACAGCCCTGAAGAGCTACAGGTCTTCTTAGCGTACCTTCCCAGCCTCCAGACACTCCTGGCACAGAAACTACTCTGAAATTCCTCTTCGTGTCAAACAGAAAATTTTTCCATCCAAGGAACAAATCCTATCTTTTAATCCGTGCTACCATCTGGCATTCACAAAATTCTGCCAGTGTTTTCCACACTTCAGAGCCTATTACAAAATACCTCATTTTGATGTTAAGTCTGGCACTACCTTGTTTAATTTAAAATCTCTCGGTTCTGTGTCATTATGAAAAAGAACCATAGAATCATTCAGTAGTTGGAGTCTGAGGGGACCTTTGAAGGCCATCTTGCCCAACCCTCCTGCAATCAGCTGGGCCATCCTCCACTAGGTCAGGTTGCTCAGAGTCCCATCCAACCTGACTCTGAATGTTTCTAGAGATGGGAAGTCCATCACATCCTATTCCAGTGCCTCACCACCTTCCTTGTAAAACAAAACTTTCTTCCTTATATCTAATCTAAATAGACTATCTGTAGTGAAACCCTACTACCTCTCATCCTATTACAAAAGGCAATTTATCCCCAAAGATTGGACTCTCTTTCCACATACCTTCTCTGTATTGTTCTGTTTAGACATCTCTCCTTTTTCTCTCTCTTTGTAGGTAGCAGAATCTTTGCCTGTTCAGTTGATCTTTGAGCTGATGTTGCTGCAAATCTTGGTTCATCTTTGCCACCCTTTGAAATTTTTTATTTTTTTATTAGTTCTGCTATGTCCTCTCAATGACAGGAGTTCTGAGCTGAAAACAGAGTTCAGGATATACTCACACTATGAAATTCTGTAGTAGTACAATGGTATGTCCCTTTTACTTTTCCTTTCCCAGTAGCTCTTACTTTTTATGCTTAATTGTCACTGCAAAGTGAGCTGACATTTTCACAGAAATATGATTTGAGTCTCCTTCCTCAAAGAGAGTGATTAATGCTGGATCTGTCACTGTACCTGGTTGGGTTTTTTTCTTCAAATGCATTTTTTGCATGTTTGGCAGCATTGAATTTCACTAGGTGTTGTATCCTCTAGCCTACCAATAGCATGAAATCTTTCTGCAGGGCATGTAATCCTGCATAGCTCTTTCTTGGCTTTCTCGCCATGAGTAATTTATTATCACATGCAAAATTTGCCATCCTCTTCTCCCTCCCTTTTCCTACATCGTTTATGAATATGTCAGATAGCACAGGTCCTAGGATCCCCAGAGGACTGAGAAAAAAGACTTTTATATTTACTCCACATTTCTACCTGTAACATCATCAATCGATGATGAACATTTGATCTCATTTTTTATAGATTAGCAGGTATTTTTGACACTTTGAGAAACACTGTTGAAAGTCTCTTGGAGATATGCATATGCTCACATAACCAAGAGCTTCTTCAAAGAGATCCAATACAATCCTGAGGTGCTACTTACTATCTTCCTGTAAAGTCCAGTCCTTCTCCATTATGGCATGTCAATTGATGTCTCTACTAAATCTAAGTTGCAATGGGGCCATGGAAGCTGAATTGAGTTTCCTTGGGCTATCTTTTCTGTCACGCTTTTTTGTATCATCCCTCATAGCCCGTGACTGCCCCAGGCAAGAGCAAACCTGTCCTGGGGGTATCACACTGCAAGAATAGAGGCTCAACTGGAACCAAGTTATACAGCCCTGAGGCTAGGATACATTAATGGTGGGTATTCATGTCTGAATGTCTGAATATTTGGTGTCTCTGGTTCTTTTAAGATCCCCATCCTTTGTCTCTTGGAAATAACTTACCATTACATCAATGACCACTGGGAACAATCCCAGCTCAGAACACGACATTTTCCCCTGATTTAAGTGAGCTCATAAAACTTAAACTTTACCCATTAAACACAGGTAAAGAAGAGCAAGTTAAATGAGTAAGAGCTGTTCCTATTCTTGACCTTGAACAATTCTCCTTTCAGTCTTATGTATCTCAGTTCTCCTCTCCCAGTTCTCCTGCCCTCAAATCTCTCTTCAAACACAATTCTTTTAGAACCAGATCACACTTCACTCCTGCACAATTTCTCAAGTTCCCCAGGGTAACATATGTGTTAGGATGCTTGCCTGTCTTCATGAAACAGCTAATATTGGAGACTGAGCCCTTAATTTTTTTGTGTGTTGTAAAGTCAAGTAAATGCAGGTGTGTAATTTCTTCCTTTCTTATTTGAACAATATGTCATGCAAAGACTTTCCTCTTAAAAGTACAGTTCATTAAATAGGACAGTTTACCTCATTTTTCACAATCATTGCACTGGCAAGGTTCACTAATAAACACTGATGTGTTAAGATTAAGGGAGAACACTGCCTGAAAGATCAGCTTTGTATCACACTTTGAAGGTGGCAACATCTGGCTTTGATGGACTGCCACAGAAATTCTGGGATGGTTTAAAGAGGCTGCTCTGACTCCAGGTGTGAAAAATACTCATTTGCAGGCAGCAAGCAAAAGAAGATGAGAGTAAAGCATGTTGTATGTGCCTTTCTGGTACTAGTCACCAAAAAAAATTGGCTGAGAGATATATTCAAGTAGTTAATTGAGCATTGCTTGTAATAAGAGGCGTTTTTAATGCTAGAAGTTAGCCATGCTACTGCTATCAAAGGGGAATTCAGAACATGCCCTCATACATCAAATCTCTGCTATGTTGTTTATGAGCAGCAATTTGAGATCAGGAATGGATTTGCAGAGGTATGTGAACTGTAAACAGTTTGCAGAAATGGCAACCAAGATTCCAGCATGCTTACTGTAGGCCTGGAGAGCTTTGTGAGACCTTATTGTTCTTTAAACTTAATTACCAGGTACAGTTAAATCCTAGGCCAGATTTTTATCTTACATCATGCAAGGAAGGCTGAATTTGATCTTTTGGAGGCATGTCAGTCAGTTGCTGGGAATATCATATGCATGGTCAGCATCCGATATGCTCGCTTATGCTATTTCAACACTGCTAAAGGAATCTCTTCTAGTATTTTGTGTTCAGCCCTGAGATGAATTCAAATAACCATGGTGAAGTCCTTGTCTCAGGTCTTGGGTAGAGGACTCTTCTCACTAATAAAGCTTAATCAAGAATGGAAAGTTAAGGGTTCTCTTATAATGCTTTGGAAGAAACTGAAACCATTTTATAGAGTACTACAGTACCAAAACTTGTAAACTCACAAAATATATGATAGGGGAAGAAACAAGATAATGTGATCATTTCAATCACAGCAAGTGCAGGAGTTCAAACTTTCAGTTCATTGAAAGACCACTAAGGAATACAAACTTCCTGATAATGAGTTTAAGTTGAAAGTGAGAAGTTATAATTGTCAGAAAAAACTGAAATCCCCCATGTTAACATATTACCAGACAAAGCAATCCTGGAGCAAAAATGCAGGACAAGGTCAACACTTTTAGCATTCAGTATCCCAAGTTTTACACAAACTTACAGTAAGTTCTAAAGATACAAGCTGCCATTTGAAGAAATTTGTGGCAGTATTCAGAATTTAAGTTGCACAGTGTGCAACCCTGGCCAGGGATTCTCTTGGTGCTTCCCCTCTCTGTAAAAATCTACACAAGCGTGCTATGGCAAGAATATTCAGTCAATAAATGGGGATTTGTAAGTTTAAAATAGCATTAGCTGAAATAGTAGGCTAGCATCATGTAAACGTTTTTGCACTTTAAATTCTGATGTCAAGCTTTTGGCAGTTGACAAGGCCAACATTTTTTCAAGCCACTTATATAATGCAGGATAAGTACTGGACTTAGCAAAGAAACAGGGAATGAGTTTGACAGCTGAAAATTGCTACTCCAAAGAAGTAAAAGCAGACACCCAAGGAGGTCAAAAGCCAGGAGTGACCAGAACAGGGGCGAGGTCCACAAGTCTGCCGGGTGAGCGACAGGGGGGCAACGGGCTGGTGGCCGCCAGAGGGACCCCGGACCCCGCAGGACCTCTCTCCGTCCTTCACCCGCATCATCTGTGTTCCCGTTCCCTGCACAAGTCCCTTTCCTGCACGCTTCTTCCTCACAGGGACGATCTGTTTGCGCTGGTTTCAAATGCTAGAGATGTTCCTTCGGACGGCAGATGGTTACATGAGGTGGGAAAGTCATACTAAAAACAACAAAACCACGCACCAAAAAAAAAAAAACAAAAACAAAAACAAAAAAAAAAAAAAAAAAAAAAAAAAAAAAAAAAAAAAAAAAAAAAAAAAACCAAAAAAAAACCCAAAAAAAAANAAAAAAAAAAAAAAAAAAAAAAAAAAAAAAAAAAAAAAAAACAAAAAAAACCCAAAAAACAAAAAACAAAAAAAAACCCCAAAAACAACAACAAAAAAAACCAACAAAAAAACCACAAACAAACAAAAAAAAACCAAAAAAAAACCTCCCAAAAAACCCAACAAAAAGATGCAATAGGAGAAAAGTAGAAAGTAGACATCTGAAATAAAACAATCAAAAAGAGCAACAAATCCGAGGGCACACACAAAATGGGGGGTGAGGGGAGAGGAAGGAGGTTAAAAAGCACAACAGAGAGTGGCATAGAGTGTTGTTTTCTCCTTTTTAGAAATAGAGAAACAACTAGGAGAAAATCTGAGCAGTATTATTACAGCTTTTTTTCAGATGTGACAAGCAGGTCAAGGGAGATGATTCTGCCCCTCTCCCCTGCCCTCATGACACCCCACCTGGAGGGAAGCTGCATCCAGCTCTCGGCTCTCTAACATGAAAAAGACATGAACCTGTTGAAGAGGGTCTAGAGAAGGCTACAAAACTGATCAGGAGGCTGGAGCACCTCTGCTGTGAGGACAGACTGAGATATTGGGGATATTCAACCTGAGGCAGGGAAGGCTCCAGGGAGACTTTATTGTGGTCTTATAAAAAAGATGGAGAGTGACTTTTTATAGCAGACAGTGATAGGACAAGGGGCAATGGTCCTCAACTAAAAGAGGAGAGATTTGGATTAGATATTAGGAGGGAACTGATACTCAGAGGGTATTAAGGCACTGGAGCAGAGAAGCTGTGGATGCCCCATCCCAGGAAGTGTTCAAGGCCAGGCTGGATTCGGCTTTGAGCAACCTGGATTAGTGAGTGGCATCCCCGCCCATGGAAAGGAACTAGGTTGAAACTAGATGATCTTTAAGATCCCTTCCAACCCAAGCTGTTCTTTCATTCTAAGTTAGGTTTTGGATGCCTATTTTCAGCTACTTGTAAAAATTTTGCCTGTTGTTCTCATTTTTCTTACATTCATTAAGGAGAGTTTTTTTTCCTAAGAACCAGGTGAATTGCTGCTACTAGATGGGAGGTCTCTCCAGATATTTCACTTGAGGCTGAATAATTTCGGGATGGTTTGGGGTTTGACTTCCCATGGTTGAGATTCTCATATTACTGAGACGGACCTTATTTTCATTATAAGTTGTTGGAAATGAATGGAACTGTTCCAAATTAAAATTAGTTTGTTCAGAAACTTTGCCTTTAGACCAAAAACCTAGAGTTAAGAGTTATTAGCAGGATTTTGAATATTCTGTTCTCTTGTTCTGCTTATGGAGCAATCTGTCTGAGTCACATAATTATGCTTTTTATGGTCAATTGTTTTTTTAAAATGTCATGCTAATATATAACCCTTGCAATTCTCAGGAAAAGACACCAAGGATCAAAGCCAAGTAATGCAGTTATGTCTTCAGAATTTGTTAAGAGTTTTTCTCCCACAGATGAACTTAAAAACTAGTTTTCAAATGTGTTAATTGCCCCATTTACTTCAAAAGGTAGAGTCTGAAATCTGCTGCCAACACTAGACTTCATGAACTTTCTTCAGTGCTGCTGCACTTACCTCACGCTGCCTGAAGTTCCAGAAACACTACCTGCCAAGGGTCTCCAGCTTCAACTTTTCTATTTAGTGTTCTATTTACTACCTACTAATACAAATATACCTGTGCTTACTTCTACAGTCAGACCAGTCTAGTGAAACATTTTGAAGGATTCTATCTACTTTAGATATAGCATTTCCATCAGGGATAGAGCTGAGCAAAGTATGAAGATTATGCTTCATGTGAAAGCCTGCATGCAATCTTCACAGTAGTTGGTCATACCATTGGGTGCTTCCTAAGTATATTTTAGATTTAACAGCTCTGGACTTCTTACATTTTTGCAGAGATTGATGTTGTACTAGAGACTGGAAAGGATGTAAAACAACAGTCTTAAATATACCAGCAATGTCAATAATTCAGTATGCAATTCCTTCAGTTATTACTGGCTTTTGCAATTATTTATGGTACCCATGCAGCTGAAGTCTTTTTGAACAAAGAGCAAAAGAAGCACTGGATACGGCCTTTGCATACATTGTCTTTCTCAGTCATACTGCCCACTCCAGTCAGCCTCAATTTTTTCAAATGCCAATTAACAGGTGTGAGAAATGCTACTTCTTACCCAGGGGCCGATGTCTGCATAACAGTGATACTATCTCGGCAATCCAGTCTGCAGCATAAATATCATGGTGTTTGAGCCCTTGGGGCCTGTGGAGTTTACAACTATGCTGTCAAGATCTCTTCGCTGGGATAGTCCTTGAAGTCCTGCCAAGATGTAGGGGACTCTGGTGCTTTTATGTGCTCCCAAGCACAGCTCTGGCTCCAGGAGTCAACACTCTTGTCAGGCTGAGTGATGGTGTGAATCTCAACTCGCGAGCTGAGATTCCAGCGGGGAGTGTGACAGTGCATGCTTGCATGATGATGCCAGAGAAGCAGGTGACACTGGCAGATAGATGCAAGGAATAGTAACTGGGTGGCTTCTTGTTACATATCCTCAGAACTTCACAGGATGGAATTCGAGAGAGAGGAACAGTTATAAAATGAGGTTACAAAATCCGGATGTCCTGATCAATTCGAGACAGTTGTAAGGTACCTAACACTGCATGCACAGGCAAGAACAGCATTCAGTGCTGGGTCAGGATCTGTTTGCATCATATTTTGACTAATCCAAGGATTAATCACATTGCAAGTCAATGAGCTGTTACACTCTTCCAGGCTCTCCAGAGACTGCCTGGAGAGAAAAGAAGGGGTCGGTATGTCAAAATAGTGACACGAGGAGGTGCAGAGCAAGTATGTTTTCCTTGTAATAAAAAACTACACAGGCCCAAAGTATTTAAACACAGCTTGTAAAGAAAAACAAGAGTTAAAAGGGCAAAGTTTATCTCGGCCAGATCCCAAAAACATCAGGGAAGTTGGATCAGTTCTGAATTTGTTCTTCTGTGTAAAAAATAAATGGAGAGAAAGAGCAGCAGCTTCTAGTCTGAAGCACTTCACATATGGTTTTCTCAGGAATCCTGAAAGCCTTCAAAACTGACAGAACTCTTGCATTACAGGGCATTACTAACAGGTTTCTCTGCATTACATGCATTTCTGCTGCTGTTAAACCATGAATATTTAGATAGCAGCATGCCTGCTTTTCACCTGGGCCAGAATTCAAAGGCAAGTTCAAACACAGCATTTAAATGGCCATGTTCATTCTGCAGACATCTGGGGCTGATTTTGTAGTTATCCTCAAGCTCTACTACCTGCCACAAATAAATGTACTAAAATCTTTTCACTTAGCCATGGAAGATCTGCTGAATGTCAAATGGTTGTTCCACTGTCTTGGTTTTCCAACTAGTTATCCAAGGGTATAACCCTGTGAGGATCTTTGTATATGTTTTCATTGGCACTAGCAACTAGCCACACCATTCTAGAAGGGTAAGGGAGGCTGCTAGACCACTCACTGCTTCTGAAAAGCTTTTCTCTTGTAGTTCACCCCTAGTACAAGAGTATCTAGATGAGAAAAAAATCAACAACAGAAACCATATCTGAGAGATACCATTAGTGGATGTATTGTACCTTTCCCTGTGCTGACCTTCAGGGTCAAATGCATTTAGATAAGTGTTTGTTTGAAATGGTTTTTGTAGTAAACAAGGCTGTTAAGTTTCACCAGTCTCTTTAAAGACTCCATGAAATAAATCCATGCTCAGGATCACTTCTGCAGTTTACTCAGTGTCCCTGACCTCTCACAGAGAAGGACTGCTCTAAGGAAACACTTCTGGCAGGATTGTTCCAGCTTCAATACATGCTGAGCATCTTCTGTTCACTGAAAGAAGCAAAAATTCAACAAATTACAGAATCAGAACAAACATTTTCCATGATGAGATTAATTTTGAGGTCAATTCTGAAAGACATTTTCTATTTACTGGAAACCTTCAGTTAAGAGAGTTTATGGTATTCAGTAATCCTTTGTAAAACTGAGCCCCTATGAAAAGCACTTTAAGTACTGATTTCTTAATAAATATGAAATGAAACAAAAATGAATTTACAGATCAAAGTGGTTTCTCCATAAAGCATCAAGGAAAATTACTCTGTTAAGCTAAGCCTGTGAGTGGAAATCAGGGTTGTACTACTTAAGGATAAGGAAAGTTATACCAGGGTTGTGTACAGACAGCTTTAAATTTCATTTAAAATTTTATAAGGACAAGAGCCCTATCACATGGCTCCTAATGAAGCAGTCACACACAGTCAGATAAAGATGAGATGGAGGTAATCTGCAGAGGAGAAGTAGGTTGGTACTACAACGTTCCACACTTGTTCGTGCTCACAGTAAACAGGTGTAGGCTGATTGCTAAACATTGGCTTTTCCCAGCGATAACTTGATGGGTTACAGTTGCAGGATTCAAATTGAAAGAGTATTCCCAGCACTCTGAGAGATGAAGAATAAGTTTACAAGTTGAGAGATTTAGCTAAACCAAGATCTTCTATAAGCTTGTTGTGAACAGAAGATTTGGTCTCACAAAGATCAATGGTCATATGGTTCTGGAGTAACAGTGAAGATGCCCACACCAAGGAGCTGCAGCTGCTTCTTCCTCCTGTCATTTGCCCTTCAGCTACCTCTATTTCTGTCAGCACAGCTCAAGACCTTGGGTACATCTCAGCCACCTGCTTTGCTTTTACTTCTGCAGTCAGCAGAAGTTTGCACTGTGCTGAAATACTGGGAACAGAGCTCCTTCCTGTGAGAAAGATGTGCTTTATTTATTCCCTCCCATCTTTAAAGAGTTTTATATGAAAAATGTTTTCAGGTTTGGTTTCCTCAAAGATGTTTGCAAAGAAATCTGTGCTGGTTCTGTGATTCCTTTTATTTCCTCCTCAGGATCTATGTATCTACTAGTATGTTAAAAGAATTTTCTTAACTTTCTTCATCACTATCAGTTTGTATCCTGCTGCATTGTGCTAAATGAAGCATACTGAATACAAATATAGAGAGAAAGCAAAACCAGCAACCCATTTGCAAGCACTCACACTATGGTCTCAGGTAGCTGCAACCAGAAATCTGCTCTAATCCCATGCCTGTGTGGATCATAATCTTGAACAGACAACTGCTGCTAACACTGTTCAGTGTGTGGTGTGGTGACTCCATCCTGATGGCAGTGGGTAAATGATACTGCCACCCACAAGCACCTGTTCTGCCCACGTGGCAGCCTGCTGAAGCAGCCTGCAGAGACATGGCAGCCACCTCCAGGTACAGGACAGCATACCCTCTGGAACAGGGGCATGTCTGGCTGTTCTTGTGCACACATACCAGTCTGGATCTTAGTTCAAACATCCAGTCTATAATGCAACCCAGACTTAAAAACTTGTGTACCGCAAGCTTGGAAATGCAGATGAACAACATCTCTGCAGCAATGCCTTCAAGGCTGAAGAAGTCATGGTTAATGTTCATGCAGGTCCTACTTAGGTTTTATAAACCCTAATTCTCTTCTCAAGCTGTTCCAGGACTTCAGAGACTGCTTTATACAACATGGTTTAGAATTGGTATGCTCTTGCCTGCCAGGGGAGGGGAGACACAACTTAGCAAGGTGAGCTTGCACCTCTCTGTCTTAAGATTCCTCAGATATCCCTTCAGCAAAGAGAACTCTAAAAGCTATTTCCTTAGACACAGAGGAGTACTGTGACAGTCTCACCACATAATTCCAGGTGTTCCCAAATGTAGGGCAAAGTTATTCTCAACATTAGGGCATGACCCAGAAATAGGTTACTACTCAGCTTTGAGCCTGCTACCATTGAATATACTGCTGAATCTAAGTGGAAATTTTACGTTATTAAAATTAATTCCTTATGAAGAAGTTGACAGGATTTTCTGTATTTAGGACTTATATTTCAGAAAAATGAATACTATAAGATAGTGATTAAATTATTTGTCCAACTTCATTTCACTGTCTATTATACTTTGCATCACCCTACTGGAAGGGAAAGGAACTATATGAATTTCCAAAATGAGCAGGTTTTACCTTCAGGTGCTTCAGGCTGTTATTCCACCATTCCCAGAGATAAGGGTGCAGGTTTTCTATGGCCATAGGTGAGCTGTAGATAGGGATAGGGTTAGGAAAGCTGAAAGTAAATGCAAATGCAGAGAGGAGGAGCTGAGGAGATCAGGAAGTTATTGAAACTGTGCTATACACATAGGAGGGAAGCAAAGTACTTTGGGATGCCTTTGATTCAGTAACTATTTCTGAAGTTCATAGGCCATGCTTCACCAAAAACTCTTCATTCAGCTGTAACTGAACCTCTGTAGGATGGTACTAACACATTGGGAGGATCATATTGCTGGAATTACAGTGACTGATGTTACATCCTCAGTGAAGGTGTGCAAGGCACTCCGTTGAACCTCTCCAACCCAGCTTGGCCTAAGCCTCGGCTCACTGGAACACTGCCTTCAATTAAGAGTCAGAGAAAATCCAAAATTTAACCACTCCTATGACTGAGACAGGATTAGGAGATTTTCTGGACTAGGAGTTTAATCCTGAAAACAACCAAGCAACCAGAGAGCCTGTGATCTTTGGGCCATACCACCTGTTATAGGACACCATAGAAGAGTGGTCAGCTGATGTATGATTAAGACCTTGCTTTAGGTTACTGTGACAGGGAACAGTTGCTTTCTCTTTACCAAGAAGAAGATCTGCCTTAGTCCAACCATACATTTGCCAACACAAGGAAATTCCTTTACTTTCAAAGCCAGATGATGATTGGCACTATCACAGTGGAGTTGTTCTCCACATCATCTGCTCACCAAGCATATTTTCATGGACAGCTAATGCAGAATAGGAATGCAATAAAAATCACACACTACCTCAATATTCAGTATATTCCCTGCCTAGACCAGCCCTCTGCTGAAATGGATGCCTTGCTGCCATCAGCCTCAGCAGGTAACTTACGTTAGAAAGGGTGGTCAGGTCAGGATCACCAGACTAGACAACTACAGAGCTGGCAAGAGCAGCCCAGTCCTCAGCTACAGACAAGTCTAGACAGGGATGTATGCTTAGAATGCAAGTTTAAACCTCATTCAGTAGAAAAAAAAATTATATATATACAATACTGGATTGGACATATTGAGGGAAAAACAGGTACCATATGCACAGTATTAAAAAACCAACCAACCAACCAACCAAAACCAAGCAGAACTTCATTCATTTATATGAGAAGATAAGGCTCTGATTTATCCTCTGTATCCAGAAATAAATGCAAATCAAGACTTTTATTTCTCTAGTTTGAAATTTTTACTATATGTGGTCTACTGTGTGTAGTTTTACTGTGGTAGGACATTTAACTCTCTTATAAAATTAAAAAAAATCCTTCCTAATTCAATTTTCCTCCTAATTCAATTCAGAAATTTGCATTCAGTTCCCAGAAGTGTTCTATCTTTGAGCTTTAGGAAATGAAGAGAGTATTTGAACTTCAGAAATTCCTTGCATCATTAGTTTTAGCAGATGCACAATACAGTAATCATCACGAGTGCTGTAACACTCATGTAGCTGACATTTTATTAAAAAATGGAAATATACAGATGTGCTAATCCCTGCAAAGTGCACATGCATCACCACAGATGACTTTTTATTCTTAGGCCATGCTGACCATGTGAACAAATGTGTGGGCATTAATGATTTCCCCTGCAGTGTGCTCCACTAGGTCATCACCAGCACATGGTGTTTATTCTGATTGAATAAAATGCTCTGGGCAAGTAACATCAAAGAATCTGCAAGGCTGGTAGTAGGGGCTTTTCTGTGTTCTAAAATGCACCCAAAGGATCATTACTATCTGTACACATGGTTGTGTGAGACAGCCCCTGACTGGTAAAGTTAGTAATTAGTACAAGCATAGACTGATTTCTTAGAGAAATGCTGCTGCAATTTTCAGACATGCCTCCCAACTCTTCATTGGAGATACAGCAGGTATTAGTTATACTTAAGGATATCAGGTCTGTGAAAAGTAGAAACATAAGTTAAACAGAGGTGCTGACTTTTTGTCTGACATTGTGGATGACACAAGCAGCCAGATCACTAAGTGAATAAACAGAGCTTTTTCTTTTCCCTGCAGCAATGTGAACTCTGGTTATTTCTGGCACACCTGTAAAGCCTCTGTGGAGCTTAAGATAAGTGTCTCACAGAGAAAGTTTGACTTAAACATATGTTTTGTGCGTGGGATCCGATTTTGGAAGAGATGGGCCAACAGTACCATTAGAGAGACATACCAAAGAACTGTGAGCTTGTATATGTACCAGTTAACATCAAATCCCTTGTTCATAAGGGAAAGGTTATGTGTGTACTCCTCATAAAAAAGGTAGAACTGCATATTAAGGCAGATAAAACCAACAAATGGCTTCATACGCTCTCTATTTCTTAGGACATTTGGATTAAAAGACAGATTCTCTGTTCTGCCCCATTTCCTATTCCAGAAATAAAATCATCACCAATTTCATGAGGACAAGTTACAAAGCAGGAGTTCCATTGCTGATAAAGAGCCTTTGGAAAATACTGGTAGCATAATGTATGGATAAGATGCTGCTTCTGTCCAGAGCCCTCAGCGCATGTGGTGCACTATTCTTTCCAGCACAATTCATGGTCCAAGCAAGGGTAATGGGTTGACCTCAGGTGGGAAACAGTTGTTTCTTCTTCTTTTTCTTTACTATAGGCTGAAGATTCTTCCTTCACTAAAAGAACAAATAGAGCGAAAACCAGCTGAATTATTCATGCTGCCTATTTCTGAGTATGCCAGAGAAAGTACTGGAAGAGCCTCCTTTCTAAGCAAAAGATTATCACACTGATATATGATTTGCTTTCAGACAATTTTTTCACCTCCCCAGCCATATGGGGATAAAAAATTCCTTTAGATTTGCTTAGTACAAATAGACCAATTATTTTTGCTTGTAGAAAGTGGAAGCACATTCACAAATGTATTACTCAGTTGCAGTTCCTTGGCTACCCAGAGGGAAGCAGGCTGTTTAATGAGGTGACAGTTAACTAAACTTCATTTACCCAATATAGCCTGTGGGGAGCAGTTTGAGAGGCAGAGGCGCAAATGCTACTGATGCTAACCCTCCACTCATCAGATAAGGACATCAACCAGAAAGTTCAAATGGGCAGTTCTTCCATTTTCTAATTCTTCCCTTTGGGAATACATTATGGGAATGGACAGGATCTGGATCAACAGGGAAGAGGGAAAGCCTAGAAATGGTGCTATCTGTTAAATCACAGCTCTGCAAATCACAAACTGCCTGCTATTTGGTTTCCTTAGGACTCTAACTTGATTTGCAATAAACATCAGGTCCCCAAGAATTTCACGTAGAGACAGTGAGGCCAGTGAGAGCTCTGCTACCCTCACAGATCAACTGTAGTGCATAAGAGTACTTGGTGTCACTTATTTTTAAAAAACCAACACAACAAATACAATCTGTCTCTTATCTTTTCATTGAAGACAACCTGGTAATGACCTGGCTCCGTGAGAGGCAGGCAGTGCTGCCTGCAAGTCCAGGTTGTGACTGAAATGAGTAAGAGAAGAGAAGATTGGGCCAATGGCAATATTCATTCCCCAGCACTTCTACTGCTCTTCCAATGTGTCTTTTATTAAGAACTTGATATTTTCATAACACTTAGATAATGGGCAGTGGGTGTTTCTGTGGTGGCATTTTGAGAACTCAAAGATTAATGTGTCATTTTACTATTTCCATTCTGATATCTCTATGCTGATAAATGCTTGGCAATTTCACCATCCCATTAGTAATATTAAATACTGTGAACCTAGGGTTTAGGGAGATATAAACCATTTTAAAATTGAATGTGACCAATAAAATGCTCTCTGGGCAGTTTTCCAACACAAACACTCTCCAAGCTCACTATCAAAACATGGCGTAGAAAAGAGCTACTAGACATTTCTTTCATAATTGAGAGTAAGGGATGTGAGGTTTTGGCATAGTCTGTTATGAACAAGCATGGAGATGAACATGTAGATATTTCTGGTTTCAAATAATATTACAGTACGGATCAGTAACATTTGGAGGAGCTTTGTTTAGATTTTCCCATTGGTGTTAGATTGAATCTTTGGCAAATGGAAGCCTCTCTGTTGTATCACTCTGTTCTGACAAACTCCACTCCTCTCATCCATAAATGATGGCATTGTTTTTCTCAAGGAAAACTCAGAGTAAAACCCAACAAGAATGAAAAGAGATGAATTAAGGCTTTGGTGGGGGTTTTTCTTTCACACAGAAACCTTTATTTTACCAGTACAAGGCTGAGATGAGTTAATCACCAGCCTGATGAAGTCAATCCCTGTTCCAGTACACTTTCTCCAAGGTCATCCAATGAGTCAATGCGCAAACTGGGCTGAGAGCTTAGGAACTGTGTCCTACAAGAGTAATAGTTCTACTATTTATCCAGGCTCTTGGGATTCCTAAAGCTTTTCTTTTTTTATGGTGAACATCAGAAGGCAGCTCAAACCAGGCATTATTTGAGATCTCATACAAAATTAGATATGTAGCAAGTCAGCGTCAAGAGACAGGTGTGAATGCTTTGGAGGTCTTTGGGAAGGGTTCAGAAATTCATCCAAGACTGATGATGAATTTTAATGCTTAAACATTTTCTCAAGAGAGAAAAAAAAAGAATTCAAACCCCAAATGAATGGGACTAGAATGTGATCCCAGAAAAGGTCACTAAAGCACAGAGATGCTTTTCCACTCTGTTTGGTTTAGACACTAGAATGCAATCAGGATGCCTGGCAGCTCTCCGCTCCTACAAGCACCTTAGTTGCATTATATTTAGATGTATATATCCTGATGCCTTATGTCTCAGCCATAAGAGGATCTTTTCTCTACCCTGAATAAACAAATCCTGATCTTTTCCCATATCACTTCTATTTCAGTAGAAATAAAGAGGTCTTGTTATTAGTCTTGACTCCAGTGTTTCCTCTATTTATGGGTTGAGGAACACAAAATGCTGAGCTCGCTCTGGAAACAATTTGAATCTGGACTCAAGACGATACAAGCTGACGCAGACATGCTCAGGCCTGCTTTGTTGGGGGGCTTTCAAGAAAGCATCAAATAGAACAGCAAGTGTTTTGAAGTAGCTCAGAGAGAACCCTGTGAAGCACTGACCACCACCAGTACCTGTAAGGTCTGATAGGAAGGGTGAATGTGTTGGGCATGGGGCTGAACTGGAGTTGGCTTGGCAGCTCAACTGTGCTTAAATTTAAATAGACAATACTTAACCTTTTCTTCTCCTCCTTACGTTTCCTTACAGTCACGCAGGGCCTTCACATGAGTGTACAGTGGAGTTTGTTGCATCAAGCCCTCAACAAATTTAACACCACTGATGAGAACTAGAAAACAAGGCACAACAAGAAATCTTCCAACTGACTCTAAGGCCACATAAAGAAAACATTAGTTTGTAGATTGTCACAGTATATTAAAGAAGGAAAAGGATCACAACAATGTCAGCTTTAACAAAGGTAAGCCTAGCTTCAATCCAAAAGTATCTTCAGAAGAGTTGCCAGTCTGTAAAACCATTACAGTAAAACAAGGGACCATTTAACACATCGGTGGACTTTAACACATGGATCCTGACTCACTTCTCTCCTCAGATGACTGCTTAAATGTGAATCTTCTGAATGTTTAAATAGAGTTAAATACCAGTAAGTAGGGCTGATTCCTCAAATGCATAAGATTCTTCCTGGTGACCAGACATCCTCATGTCCAACTGTCATTCCATAGGAAGGTCTTTTTACAGAGGCTTATTGGGAAAGGTGGGGGTGATAAGCAGAGCTTCTCATCCTTCTCATGTAGATACACTTTCTCTAGGACATTCTAACACCCTCTGATGGTATCCACTGGGTTTCACCTATTCAGACAGCAGAGTAACCTGATTTGGCATCTGCTGTTGCCATTCAATAACAGTTTCCTCTCCCGTGTCCATAAGTCATTGTTAAATGAGGATGTGAACAAGGCAGCTTCCTATTTCTGTCCTCCTTGATGACCCATAAACATGAATTGCTTTGATGGCTGATTCTGCCCTTTTCCAGAAATAGGTGTCCCTAGCACTGGCTCTTCCCAGTCTCTTCCTGCCTTCTTTTAGAGCAGGCCTGTGGAGCCACGCTGGTGCTGTCCCTATACAGAGAAGAGATTGTGGGAGGTGAGAGATTTCACTGCACACAGGAAGGGGACACACCAGGGGGCTTCTTACCTTACTCTTCCCTCCTAAGAAAAGGAGTGTCCAGGAACCAGGTAAGCTCAGTCACAGGTTAGACTCAGCTTGCTCTGCAAAATCATCTCACAGCAGAAAATATTTGATTAAAAACTGCACAGCACACACACTCAGCTGTCCACAAGTTGGCTGGGACTCAGGAAGTCCCAAAGCTGGGCTTAAAAATCTGTTCTCACAGCTTGAAAGTAATGCTCCTAAACCTAAGGACACTGTCACACAAGGAGTGATTAACAGAAGTTTGCCACTGATTTTGGAATGTAATTACCTCGTATCAGTGAAGGTTAATGTCAGTTAAATAGATCATAGCAATATCCTTTGAGTCTGGGTAAGTTGATCTAAGATGAAGCTGCCAGTTCAATGATTTAAAATTAGAGCAATGCTCTCCCTCCTTCAGGCCCCCCAGCATCATTCTTGTTACCACATGCTAACCCTGCTGCAATCTGATGCTGTACCCGATCAAGAATTGCTATGCTCAAGTGGGAGGCAATGAGAACGCAAGCACCACTGCTACGAAATTCAAATAGAATTTGCTTTATTACAAAAAAGAATGAAGAAATATGAGGGTCTGCTTCTGTGGCATCATGATGGCACTGTGTGCAACTCCTATGTACAACCATTTCTTTGCAGGGCAGGTATGTGTCCTCTCTTGAGGAACTCCCCAAAAAGAGCACAATATAACAGTTGTGAGGGGTTCCTTACTATCTGTAAAAGAGACGTAGGCACCACAGCAGGCACCAAAGGGCTAATACAGAATAAATATCCTTTCATTAAAGCCAGATAGCTAAAGGAAGGGAGGAGAAACCCAAACAGCACACTCACTTATGACCAATTATTAATAACCCATCAAATTGAAAAGCAATTCTTTCTCAGACTTGTGGCAGCCTAATTCTCAAGGAAAGACAATCTGGTGCCCTTCTCCAATACACCAAAGCCCATAGTCTTTGTCCATTAGGGTTTGCACATCACTGCCTGACCATGTCAAGTCTGGTCACACAGAGAAAAATAGCAAAGTCATGGCTGGTTGTCTGCTCTTAAAACATAAAAACTGCATTTCAGCCAGAAGAATACAGGAGATTCTGTCTCTTGGGCCATTTGGGTGGTGCCCCATGGGACAAAAATTCTTTTATTTTAAACATCAGGTTTCAGCATCCCCTACTTATGTATGTGGATGCAGTACAGCCGAGCTGTATCCAAATGTTTCCTAGGCATATTAGATGAATATTACAAAGTTTCCACTGACTTTTATGGCCCATTTCCATTTTTTACTGTCTTGTTACATGACAGGTCTTAAGCTTTCTGTAAGCTTTAAACCAGAACAAACAGTTCCAGTGCACGAAAGGTGGAAAAGCAGTGACAGACCATGTCACACACACAGCTAGGACTGGAATCAGCAAAATGTCACTCACATACCACTCACATGGAGTCAATTTCTGGGATAACACCCATATCCAAAAAGCCTGTTCAGCTTTTAAAATGATCAATAATAGACCTTTTTAATGGTTCTATCTAGTAACCCACTAGCAATCCTAGATAAAAAACTTCCCTTCCCCCCTTTTACTACATAGAACTTGTAAACTAAAACCACTTGCTCTTATGCTCTGCATAAATTTAAGGATGTAATTTTACATTTCTCTGTACTGACTGAATTCTATATCCTAAAAACAACTACTAATTTTTCTATGCCCTAATGTTGTCTACTTTGCCTAAACTGTTTCCCTAATTCCCTTTAAAATGCTCGTTTCAGATGCTTTCCTGTCACCTGCTATCACTCAAAACTTTATTATGTTAATCTTCAACTCTGTTGACTCAGTTCTACTCTCCTGGACATCTGAGCAGGATGATATATGCATTGCAGTCAGTATAACAATATAAAACTGTTTTGAGAGAAGAGCCAGATGGAGAGAGACTTATGAATCCTGGGCATATGAGGACACACTTTCAGGATTGACCCTGAGGGGTTTCAAAACAGTTAATACTGTCACGGAATTGAAAACTCTGTTTTATGCTAGTAGCACATAAAGCTTTTCACTCTTGTCTGTGGCCTGCAACTTATAAATAAGTATTTACCATACATTTTTAACATAAATGACCTTCATACTCTGCGTTCAGCATGCCCATTACTGCTTTGTGCTGCAAGATGTATCTGTTTTTTTAATAAAACTGTTGTTAGCAGCAACCTGGGAAATGTGTGATCACATCCTTTTTGTTTGGACAGTGTCCTTTTCTTGCTTTATACTGTAGAAGCTGGAGAGGATACAGCTAGGATGACTGGCAAGGTTTTCCACAACTTACATCAGAAAACTTTAACCTGTGATCTAAATTTTACCTCTTAATATTTTGGTTTTACAACTCTCTTCACCCACAAATCAAAGCTCCTGCTCCCACCAAGAGGAAATCTGGCCCTCTCTCTCTTCTAGTAATCTAATGCCAAATGGAAGGGTTTAATGAGAGAAAGCAGCCAAAGCTCTGTACATCTTATCTAAAATGACATAACTCTTAGTAGATCTTGGCATTTCTCATGTACGCCCAAAGTCAGGAGGAAAAGGTTTTGCTTTCACCAAACTATCAGCTGAAAGTTGTGTGCTTCTGAAAGCATCTTTGATGGGAAAACACTTTCATACCAAAAATTAAAGACAGGCTTGCCACAGGTATGTTCCATCAGCAGCACCAGAACTATCAGCTAGACATAGCAGAGTTTTGGGGTGTAAATCCACTCTATTTGGACAGCTTACCCTACGAATAGCCCTCAGAGAAGCCATTTATCATTTGCAGAGCAGCCCAGCAAGGCACTGTGGGACAGAACCAAGTTTCTCCTGATCCTCCTAAGGAAAGCCTGCAGTGTGACACCTGTCTGGGGCAGCTCCTCTTCCTGATGCCAGGGACACATTTGCCTAAGGTGAACCCCAGTCAAATTGCGGAGCTGTGTCAGCCACCAAAGGATGTTTATTGTGTACTGTCACCTCTCAGCAGGACCTCTGTACAGCTGAACTGCTGTTCCTCTCTTCTACCCATGGGTGTGCAAGACATCAGGAAGGCAAGAGAGATTACCCAACCTTTAACCCAGCAGTGCTCTGGGAGACAGAAGTGGACAAACCTCTCTGCTCTCCTCTCCTTGTACTCTTTCTGGGTACTGGAGAACACTGGCCACAGCTGAGGTAATGAAGCTCTTTGAACTCAAAGCATTAATATTTCAGAGCCTGTCCTCTCCTGATAACATCTGTGACAGCTCTCACCAAGTGTTGCACATTAGTGCATAACTAAATATGCCAAAATCCATGAAGCAACAGATCACACATTTATGAGATGTTCAAAGGGAAAATATGATGTCAACTCACCAAAGACAGCCCAAGTACATGCACAAGAAATGGGATAAGGAATTTAAAGAGTTAATAGGACCAGTTAGGATACTATTTTTGAATTGCCCTGTGTGGGGAGACAGCAGATTTTCCCAGTATGTCCGTGACCTCTTCCTGCCTACACTTATCATATAAGACTCTGCTCACGAGAGTTATCACTGGAGCCTTTAAAAAGCCCATAAACCCAAACACTACATGGGAGATGGGACACTAAAAGGACAGGGTGAAGGATTTTCTTAACTGATTCATCACTAAGACCGTTTTGGTATGTACTAGTGACATACAATAATAAAATTTGCACAGTGTTGTTTTATATCAGAGGAATTTATTGTTTGGGAAAGCTGCTGTGAGACCAGCTCTGAAGAGACTTGCTCCTGAGAGCAGTGGCCACAGAAGTGGTGCTGTGCCCAAGCTCACTGCAGGCAGGGTGATGGTTGCCTCCCGCCTCTGTTGGGTGCAGGCAGCCACCAGCCAGTAACAAACCAGGTGCTGCTTTTGAGGAACTGTCTGGGGTCTACTGACGGGGTAAAAATTGTGTAACTAAAGTAATCATCCAAGTACTATCAGACATTAATTATTTTAAGACCACCCAAATGTGATGGTTCAAGCTGGAAAGTCCTGGGTCCCACCACAGCAAAGAACAAGGACATACATCAGCTCTGCATGGAGGAAGAACAACAGATTAGAGTTTATCATAGGATGATATTTTCAAATGTGCCTATGCTATTTCAGAGACTAATGTACAAAAAATCTGGCCCCAGTTACTCTGTATTTCCAGAGATCATCATTCAAGCTCAGTTTAGCAGGTTTTAAATTCTGTTTCTACAGAATTTAACCAGTATAATTCAGCAACCCTTCTGAATGGAAATAGCCCTTTAAAAGATTTGAAGATTTGCTTGTTTATAAGGAAACAATTCTCCCATTGCAAAATTCTGCATATTGAGTAAATCACATTGTTTGGTGATTCATTTTGCAATTTGTCTGCATAACAGATACAAGAGACTTCCAGCTGACAGCACACCTGGAGCTTCTCCTCTGCCACTCACGGTGGGTGGCAGCAGAGGCCTGGCAGACAGAATAGCAGTAGCCTGAGTCACTGACATGTTTATCTAAACAAGCAGATGTTGCAAAGGGTGACTTCTCATGTTGTTTTGTCCCCTTTAAAAGGAAGGAGGGAAAAAAAATTTCTTGTAACTAAAACAAAAGAGACAAAACCGGTTGAGAAATAAATTCTTGTTCAGCATCCTGTCCAAAAGTGTTCATGTACTCATAGCAATATGCATAACATACTCTGATTTGTTTGATGCTAAGCATGAGTAGAGCTTGTAGAGGCTTGAAAGACATTGTACCTCCTATGTAATGGCAAGTATTTGCCTTCAAGCTATTTGCTATTTGATGCAGCCCACAAAGTATTCAGTATTGAGAAGAAATGTTAGAGATGTCTATGATAGAAATTGTCTCAGTGGGGACAAATCATCAGCAGTAGCCAGATATCAGTTGGTCACTACCAGTTGTTACAAAATTACACCTAGGTCCTTATAGCATGGTATCGAGATTTTAATTACGGCCATTCCCAAGACATCCCTAACTCAGAACACCTGTGACAGGGAAACCTTAATTGAAGTCAGTATCTATCAAAGACAAAGTCTTTAAAATTCGGCTTAGAGGAGCTAAAAACTAACAGGTAACTTGGATCTTATAACTGGGGTCTCATGCTCTAAAGGTTTTGTCCCTTCAAACATTTTTGCTCCATCCCCAAAAATATCTGAATTCCCCCATGTCGTGGGAGGCACAGTGGCAACCTTCTGCATTTTCACAAGAGATGAGGTAAAAGTCCAGTGATTTCATTCTAGTTCATCTTCCAACACAGGGACCCAACAGGCTGCTTTGGTGTACGCACTCACAGTATTCAGATCCCTGTACTAAAAACTGACCTCAAAAACAAGCAGTCTGGAAGAGTCGCCCAAACATCTCTCCTGTGCCCAAAACTTGGTGGCTTACCTAGGACTAGACAGGCACAAAGGAACACTGGTGGCTCAGTGAGCCACAATGAGTTCAGTTCAAGGTCTAAACTGGCCTTTATATGAAGCTGACTCAAGTTTATCAACATTTTAATACATACTTTAGTGAATAATTTCCATATAATTTGCATGCTTATTTCTTCCAGAATTTTCCATCTAATTTTGTTTTATTTTTGTGGATTAAAAGTTTCTAAAATCATGTGAAAAAGTAAAATTTTCCATCCCAAAATAAAGAAATCTGTTAATGTAACTTCTCTTTACCGGGGTGCACAATTAAAGCCAGCACTACAGAACTCATACTATAGAATCACTAGAAATATTAGTAGAAATAAAATACTACTACTTTTTATTTAGTGGTAATTTTAATTAACTACTTAACATTAACAGAAATCCAAAAAGGAATATTAAGTTTTCACAAAAAATATTGTTGTCCGTAAAATTCCATCAGAATACATTGCAGCTTCAGATTTGACTTGATTAAATCCACTAGAATAAGAAAAGATGGAAGAAAAGCAATCTGACTTCACAAAACTTCTGTCTTTAATGTGGATGCCTAGTTTAGCACTAGTAGATTCATTCTTATCCCAGGATTGAGCACATCTTATTCTTCTATGTGTATAAAAATAATCAGCTTATCAGGAAAAAAAAATGAAAAAAGGAACATAATTTCCTTGAAATTCTGTAGGGCAGCTGTCAGTAGCCATGTATCTGGTGAACACAGTTTTACTTCAAATGGTGCATTTGGAGGTGACTTTGTGGAAATCATGCTGCCACTGTGACTGAAGGGAAAAGAAGTTTTAAAATTATTTATATTCTGACCGTTTGTCTGGATTTTAGTACCACAAGTCACAACAGAAGTTTAACTCATTTATAAGGGTAAAAGCTTTGAAGATTGTATTCTTGGGGGTTTTTTGTTTGGTTTTTTCCCCCCTCTTTTTCCTCCTTAGACTCTCATATTAAAAGTTTTGCTGTGAAAGGAATAAAAAGCAACTTCCAGTCTGTTGCTTGACTATTTAGGACAGATGTGCTGCCAAAGTCCAGCATGCTTTTTTAACTGCTTACACATGTACTCCAGATGAGCTTATTAGTGAAACCTAGGTTTTATTCTTGGTCATATGGCTATAAATTAAAAATACAAAATAAAGTAATAGGTTCCTCCTACTCTTGCTTGCTGAATTAATCTACTAACTAAACTATTTTTCTTTCTTGTCTCTCTGTTTAAAGTTGTTCACATAGGCTGAAAGTCCAAAGCTGATGGAGATAAGGAAATATTAGGGAGGAGTTTCAGTTAAGACTCAGTCAAATTGGATTAGAGATCATCTGATGAGAAACAAGCTAAAAATGGATTTTTTGAAAAAGTATATGTTATTAACCTGTCTCACAACTGCAGGATTCTCATCATTTGACAATGTAAGTGATCTCAGGCTCTGCTCTTTCTGGACCTGCTGCAACCTTGCAAACTTTGTGCTCAGTAAAAGAGGAGCAAAGTTTTTAAAAACTAAACAACGGGTAAAATTTATTTGCAGTGCTGTTCCATTTACTTGTCCAAAGTCAGCCTAGTAATGCATTGCAACCATATACTTCACCCAGAGGATTTACTGAGTGAACCTGAACGGGTGGCTCCAAAAGAGGTCATGTAAGACAGGAAAGACCACAAAGTATTGGAAACTCAACCATGGTCTCCTCAGCCTACTGTTTGCACATACCTGGTAACACAGAAATATGTCCTTGAAATTAGCTCTGGGAGTTTAGTCAAAACAGCAGTTGTAATTAACCCTCTGAACAGTATGTGTAGGGATAGTTAATCCTATCCTACTTGAAGATTTTCACCAGTGTCCTTCAGACACATAGACCTGAGCTGAAACAGAAGTTGCATGCTTAAGACAAAAAGGGATTGTTTAAACTCTGTGAGATGTGCTGGCAGGAATTCACGTGTGGTCATCCTGAATTTATTAAAGATGACAGATCCATGATGTGGTGTGATTTTTTAAGACATGGTTCAGGAAAGCTGCTAGAGGCTGGTTTCATCTCTCCTATACATTGTGCTCTGAATAGATTCATCTAAATTTAGAACAAATCCCATCCTTTTCATTGCCTCCAAGAACTCACAAGCCACAAAAACAATGAAAAGAAATTCAGAAAGTATTACATGGGATTTTCATGAGGGTAGCAAGAGAACAAGGCACAGACTCTCCCATTCTGAGGGAACATCTGACTCCTGTGCTGGCCCCATGAACAATGGGTATGTGCAGAGTTTTGGGGAATCAGAAAGACAAGCTACACCACAAAAAAGTGCAGACTGGCAGAATAAAACATTAGAGCTTTATTCTTCAGGAACAGTTACATGTGACTATTGAAATGTGAGCTACTCTTCCAATTCTTAAGCATCTATGACATTTAAGTTAAAATAAGCTACATTGATGTCTTTATAATGAAGTCACGATTACACTTTAATGAAAGGCTCAAAATTTACCAGAAGAATGTATTTTTTGAATGGGTCACCCACATCAAAGATGCCATACTCCATCATAGAAATAATATTTTAAAAATAACTTCCTGGATTCACATGCTTACAACAGATGATTCAGGAGGGAAGAAAATTATAGGGTTCAGTCTTGACAAGGGCAGAGCGCTTGTCTTTCTTGCACTAATACTGCTGTTTGAAGAACAGGTTAAATTGTGGAGGAGGACTGAGAAACAAGCTAGTCAGAAGAAAGAGAAAGCTTATTCCAAGAGAGTACATGTTTTAGATGTGTCAAAATCAAATTATTAATTAAGACAACAATTCAAATTAGAACCGGCTGGTAGTTTAACATTCCTCAGATCCTTATTCAGCAAAAGTTTTGAGTGTTTGCCTGGTTTGAGTCCCACCAAAGTCAATTAACAATCAAAGAGCAGTTCAGAAAGTTTAAAACCTGAGAATAATTTTCCCTATTTATTGAATATTTCTGAGGCTTTGGTCTGGTGTTAGCTAGCTCAGTCCTGTGCAAAAGTTTTGTACAACAACACCAAACTACAACTACATTTGGTATAGCCTATGTATAAGCATAGCAATGTAAAACATAGGGTGAGGTTTTGACTCTGTGAATCATCTTGCTCAGATCTTGGTGACCAGAGCCACCAGGTCAAGAAATTCAGGTGCAAGAAATCCTTTCTGTGGAGACCCAATCATTGGAAAAGCTTCTTCCTTATCCATTTATGAACCACCATTTCCCTTTTCGAGACCTTACTTCCCTTTTAAAATTTCTATATAATCTCAGCTAATACAATTGTTTCAGATTATACAGTTTGTTTTGTTTCTATGACTACTTGAGGATGAGAGTTCCAGCAATTAATTACACATCCTGGAGCAGGATCTTAAACTTCTAGCATTGCCCAAGCTGGCCACATTGTCATCAGTTCAGAACTCTATTTTCCACATCAGAACAACTACTTTCTTCATTCCAGAGACACCCTAAGTCTAGGTGGAGGAGAAGGCAAGTAGTTCTACAAAACTGCCCTCCAAAAGTCCTAGTGTTAGTGTACAGTAGAAAGTCTCTAACAGGGCCCTTCATGACAGCTTTCAAGCAAGTCACGAATTCTTTTCCCTTAACAGTTGCCAAGGACAAAATGCAAGACAATCACAGAAAAACTACTGTGTTACTGTCACTAGCAATAAACTCCAGAAACTTCAGCAGAAACTTAAAAGCTGTCATACTACTATAGAATAATAACTAGAATTCCCTTCTGCTGTCTCAGACCAGGTACAGTCCATTACTTTGATGACCTCTTTAGGTTTTATTTTGGGCTTCAGTCCTCAAGAAGAAGGATTTGTGGTGATTTCTGACACTGCTAACTTGTCAGAAATTTATATGTATCCTTTCATTATCTCAAGCACTTTGGACATATCCTTAGAAATGTAGTCATTTGTGTACTGGAAAGGTTTTATTGCTGCTGTTTTTGTGATATATTGTATTTGCCACAAAGTTGCTTATCTGTTATATTCATTCCCTTGCTGCATTCCAAATAAAGGGTTATTGATTAATCTTTTTGATGCACACAGGTTGCCATCGTCTTATAGTATGAGGTAGTGGATGTAGCTTGTGGAACATTGTGTTATATATTTGGGAAATAAATCACATTCCAAGTTCCTTAATGTATATTTCACACTGAGGAATGTGTGTCTTATATCTTCTTTTAAAAACTTAGGCGAGATCTGCAAATATTTTTAGCAAAAGGGGAAAAACATTTGGAAGAGGTAAAAATCCTTCTTGACCTGCTTGTATGAATTGTCTGAGTGACAGTCTGAAACCCAGCAAATTACTTGCTTTTCCATGAGACTGAGCTCCTTAGAAGAATATTCTATTCTGAGACCAGTGAGCAAGAAAGAAAATAACCATGCAGTATCCTTTAAGCCTTATCCAAACAAGACTCAGGATTTTTTTTTAAGTGACTAATGACTGTAGGTGCCTTGAGAGTCCATAAAGAGGCCTGATTTCCATGGCTTAAGGTGTTGCCTGAAAATAGTAGCCTTGCTGGTGCCTCATGTTAGCCAATCTAGTACAGAGGCACCACAACTCACTAGACTTTTCCCTTACATCAACTTCTACTGCAACCTACTGATGATACTGAGTGTGAAACAACCTGCAACCTTCCTGCTTCAGAGACTCCTCCTTGTTTCCTCTCCTACACAAGACTGAAATATCTGTCCTCGTTGTTTGAATCAAAATTGAGTAATTAAATTTGTCAGACAGAGAAATTTTGGAGACTCTCATGACTGAGATATTCTCTACTTCCAAACCCCAAATGGGAAGAGAAGAAAATGAAATGCCTTGCCCCTATAGATGTCAAAGATAACCTCCAAGTTGTAAAACAATCAACTCACATGTTATAGAGACCTCAAGGAGACAGACTAAAGCAAAAACAACCAAGGTGCTAATTTCAGCAATCCATCTCCAGGCCGGGATTCACTTCAAAGGATACTCATGATCATTTGAGTGTTAACATTTCCAAATAACTAGTATAAAAAGAAATATCCTGTAGTGGGTTAAGTGACTTTTTTAAAGGAGTGTAATTCATTCCAACTGATATACCAGGGAACACATGTTAAAAATCAGACTCCCTGCAGCACATGAACTGTTACAATTAAAATCATGAAAGTCTACCCTCTAGGGTAAAAATGAATATGCCTTTACCAATGACACAAAACAGCAGTGTAGCATTTAGAAGGAGAAAACTCCACTGTATTTTGAAAGGCACCCCCAGACCACCTTCAAAAAGGAATCATTGCCCACTAAGATTTCAGTTGCAGTGTGCTCATCCCCTTGCACCTTAGAGTTCTCTTCACAATCATTACGCTGTAGATGGCTTAGGACAGCACTGGGCATGGATAGTTTCACTGAAGGTATTTCCAGGGGAGGACAGGGGATGAGAGACATTGCAACTGGAAACATTTACAGCATAAAAATTCATGTACTTTGGCCAATGTAACATGATCTCCTGCTTTTTCTCTACCTGTAGAATTAGGATACCATGTGTTGTAACTAAAATAAAGGGAAATACAACCATGTCTGCAGTAGACCAGAGTCTACCTGCCCTGAACAATGCTGTAGCTTTAAAGGTAGCCATTATGTATGAATTAACCACTCATATTTTGGCTATCTGTATAGTTTATATCACTTGTCATAGACGTGTACCTGGCAGCACAGAGAAAGGAGCCTGGAAAGATAGCAAGAATGTTACCCACTAGTAGATCAGCATTTGTCCACCATTTTGAGCCAGTCTGCTTTTCTGCAGCTGAGCCTTCCATGCTAGAGACTGTGCAGTCAGACCAGGGAACAGACACTTGGCTGTATTCCTGTCACACCCCACTGATAAGGGAATATTCGCACTGGCCTGGGAGGAGGCCAGTTCTGTGGCCTCAGACCCAGTGACTACTCATCACTCAAAACTCTTGCCTTGAGCCAGGTCATATTTTCAGGCACCTCAGGAAGTTATCACCTCCCAGGGAACCCAAAGGCTTCCAGGCCTGTGTGGAGAGTGTAAGCTCTCTGTTCAACTGCAATGTTAATTGTAAGGTGCTCATGTGCAGTGGCAAACTACAGGCTCACTTGCAAGACAGCTCAGCTGCGTAAGTTATGTTTCAGCTGCCCATTGTGGGTTCCCACTAAGACAAAATATCTGCCATATGAGCACTCAGTTCCCTTCAGAAGAAAGTGGAACAATTTCAATTCAACAGGCAGCTGAACTGACCCTCTTCTGCTCAGCTGTGTTTTTCTCATCGATAGCGCAAATTTTACATGACAAGTTCACCATGTAAAATTACTGCTGTCTCTATCTTGTTGAGATTGGTCAGTCAGAATTTCTTTAAGCTGCTAGTCCCAAACAAACATTTTGCAACATGGTAGTTTTGAGTCTGAGCTTTTCTTTCCATCTTAGCATGTACTTGTTCTGCTCAACACTATGCCAGAACTACTGAATATTTGTTTTAAAGAATATTAAGGCAGATAGGTAAGCCTTGGTCTTCTGGAGAAGAGATTTATTTCTTGGATATGTGTTAAATTGCATCCACAGCCTGTTATATATAATATTTCATTGCTGACTGTCATTGTCAGTTGACTGTCAGTTCCAATACGGCTGGTCATTGCAAGTTCTAATTTGCTCCAGTCCTGGGGAGGATAAAGAGACCACAAAACTAATCATCTACTGGAACCATCACAAACAGCCACAGCTGAAAGCCTTTCGCAGACTGCCTATAAAGATTTTGTGTGGCTCCAGTGACCAAAAAACCATGCACATTTGGAGATCCTGGAAGGAAGTGATACCTGATTGCCACAAGAGGTTTTCCATGTGAAGCTGGTTCCCATAGCACTCTTAGATGCAATGTCACGTCTGCATGGAAGTCTCTTCCCTTGGCACTTCCTCTAGATTGAATGGCAATACAAACTGCTGTGTTTCCCCCTTGTAACAACTCAAGGACTTCACTTCCCTAAAGTAAAAATAGTGATGGCATCTGTGTGAGTATCAGCTTGATGCTGGCAGTCAGATCTCTTGTGGAGAGCCCTGCCTCACATATTCGCTCTCATACAGCTTGTGCTCCATGAAACATTAAGAGAGAAGAAGGGAGTTTCTCTTGCCCATCTTTGAGTTGCACTGATCAGTTGTACAAAGAACTCAGACTGTAATGAACATGCATTTCAAACTGTGGTCAATCCTGCTGCTCTGTTGCACAAAGAAACAACTGTCCCTCACACACACACAAGATGCACTTGGCACGTGGGCTTTGCACACCAGAGGAGCAGAGCCCGTGCTGGCAGAATGCTGGTGTCACCCAGCAGACAAGAGAATAATGCCTTCTGAGACAACCTTTCATTCACCAACAGCCAGCAAAAGAATCACAGAATTACTGAATGTTCTGAGCTGGAATGGACCCACAAGGATCAAGTGAGCACCTTTACTTCCTTTGCGAGGAATCCTACAAGTCTGGGATCAATGCACAAGGAAGATGAATTAAGGCCATGACAACTGTGTAATGAAAAATACAGACATAAAGGTCAGAGTAGACTTGAGAGAAAACATGTCCACCTAATAGGGGAGTCTATTAGACTTTCCTCTGTCTGGCCATGCCCTCACTATTTTAACAACACAGAATTAAACCTGTCTATGTTAAAAATGTTCAGTTGAAAACTGCAAATGAAGGTAACTAAACTCAAGGTCCTTGTGCTTCTCCACTCTAATCTTCTTTTTCACTGTCATCTCTTCTCTTCTCCCTTCCTTTCTCCCTTCCCAGTCAGCATTTTTGCAGTTTATATCATACTCAACTCTGGCATTTCAGTAATGTGCTTGTAAGTTGCTCCTAGAGGCCAAATTTTATTCTTCCATGTGAGTTATTTTTTGTTTCACTCTTGACCAGGCATTTCTTGGAAGGGCAAGTACTCACAGAACCATAGCACACGGCAATCATGTAAATATTAATATTCACACAGCACTGAAGATTACAAGATAATTAGAAGCTTTATAATCATGTAACTCAGTTTATAAAGAGTATGACAGTTATAGGACCAAACTTTGTCTTTCTTCCAGGCCTGACTCCTTGGAATCTCTTTTTTCCCCTTTGTTTATTAGGAATTAATCATTTGGAACCTGATCCAAAAAGCTTTAGAGTCAATGCAAGTCCTCCATTGACTGCTGCAGATTTTGGTCTTCGATTAAGTAAACTCTCTTGAGTCCTTGGCAGCTCAGACCTCAAGCACATTACAGGCCTCCTGGTACCCCATCCCTCAGCAGCATCAAAGCAAGTTGTCACGAAACTTTCACATGAGATTCACCCTTAGAACAGATGAGAAGGTCAGGCAAAGCCTTTCATTTGGAGAGCACATGCATGTCCTCAAGCACATAAGGTCATGTACTGCCAGAGCCTCATTAGACTACAATGTCTAAGGGTCCACTGCCTGGCTCTGCTCCCACCTGGCAACACCCGGCCAGGTCCTGGCAGTCAGTGACACTCACATCTCCCCAGAGGAGCAGAGTGTCTGTGGGGCTGTGCCACAGACAACTCTCCAAAAAAGGAACATGAAATGGGAGCTGTGTAGCAGGTCTTGGCAGGCATAGCATCCAGAATGCATGTTTCCAGCTCCCCCCTCTCCTCTCTGGACACCACTTTTGATCAGACTTTGCTTTTGTGGTGGTAGCATGTATTTCTCTTTCTGGCTTGCATGCAGTTATGAAGTCAAACAAACAAATTACCCACGTGAGAATACAGCCCTCAGTGGATTTAGAACCTATTGCTTTATGGGAGCTGATTACATGCAGTCTCTGTTTTTACAGATTTATCGCTTTAACTGTTTTCCTTCTGGTTGTAGAAGGGCAGCAAACATTGTGATAAAGAGATGCCAGTGGACAGATTTTCTCTCACATGTTGTAGGAGCCCTTAACAGAATCCAATTGTCAACAGACTACATCCCTTACTGAAAAAAATGAATGTGTTTTAGACTAGAAGAAAACTGACTAGTGAATAGCAAGCAACAAGTAAATACTGGGCTTTTCTTTTGAAACTGTAGAAAGTCAGTCCTCAGTTAATTATGTTCACAGGGAGGCATTTCAGAGATGTTCACAGAGCAAAATATCTTCCAGAATATACATTAAAGCAATGAGCCAAAAAAGCTGTTCCTTTATCTTGCCTCCTTACATGTATTAATATATTTTACCTTCAACTTGTCTTCTTATGTGTATTAATATATTTTACCTTCAACTAACAGACTGTCGATTTGGAAAGTGGATTTTTAAAAAATTATATAAACTCTTTCTGAGGATTTTCATAATATTCAATGCAGCTGTCTCATGGCACCAGACAGGATGATCCAATCTGCTTGAACAATGAGACCTAAAATAACGTTTCATGGCACTCTCCCTAAACCAAAAGAATGTACTTGGAATACCTTTTTACTGTACTTTCTGAGCACACATGTTTAGTAAAGCTCAGAAATGTTACAGTGAGTCTTTTTAAGTGAAAGTGTTTCTCAGGTAAATACATGTGCTTTGGTGTTTATCATTACAGTATGTTCTGAAGCTGTCTCCACCCCATGTTTCCGGAAGACTGGATAGAAACAGATCTTATTTAAAGCTAGTATGTTACCATCACAATGTTGCACGGTATCCAAAAGAAAGCGATTCATAAGGTGAATTTTAAGTAGTCCACATTTCACAATGATTCAGTTATGTCTTATTTCTTCCTCTACCCATATGCACTCTATGCCTAGGGGCAGAGTTTTCACAATACTATCATGTCCCAGCAGCTTATTCCCCACACCCTGTGTTGCTCCTCCCTGACTATCTGCATATCCTCCGGAACAAGCTAGCTCATGTTTTGGGCAAGATTTCTTCAGTAATTAATGGTTGGCCTCCAAACAGTTTGTGAAGTACTTTGAATTACATGTGTAAATAGATAAATTAAAAGCTTGTATTTAGTGTCAAAATACAAATTGTGAAGGCTTTTTCCTATCCACTTAGACAATTTTGTATCCATTGAAGGATGAATTCCAAAATATTACCACTGTCTGGAATGTAATGTGTGCTTTTTGCAGTCATTGTACAAGCCAATGTATCATTCATTTCCATGAGTTTTCACAAATAGCAGTCCCCCACGGATCCCTGAAACTAAATACACAAAGCAGACTGAACTGAATTTTGGCTTTGATACTGAATGAAGTTAAAGAAAATAGTTTGCTATTATGAACTTCTACTGCTTATTTGCATTTTTATTTGCATGTAAATGGTCAATATTCAATTTAATAATTGCTGACTCTTCAACACTAAGGGAAGAAGTAATGTGAATTACCTCCATGCTCCCACTAATGCCTTTTGCCTGTGTCATGAATTCACAGTGAGGGACAAGAGATGGCCATGGAATTCAAAATCTCTGATGCTTTCTCAGTAGTGCTGGAGCTGCAGAAACTGTGGTAGCCACAGCTTTGAAGCACTAGTTGAACTTCACATACATAAATTCAACACTGTAGTGAATTTTCTCTGGAGTGTCTGTAGAAGTGTGTTCATCTGATGTTTATATTAAATAAAAAATGGAATAAATTCTATTCTAAATCTAAAAATTAGGCCCCATTCTTTCAAACAGATGCTCTGCATTCTTCTAAAAACTGTGCTGCTGTAGATATCCAGTGGGGCACAGTGTGTTACCAGGTCATTTCTACAAACTTCTCTAAATGAGCAATTGAAATCAGTCAATGCCAACAGCTGTAGAAAAAACTCACTTCAACTGAGAGATATTTAATGTTCAAATCTCACAGTAGAGGACAAGAGGGATACAACCTTGCATTTGGAAAAGGAATCACAACTTTACAGCACGTAAGTCAGTCCCAGCTCCTGAGTGAGGCATCAGGACATATGGCAAAGAGTATCAGAATGAGATCTGGGCAAAGAGGTATCAATGGACATTTTCACTGAATAGTCAAGAAGTTGGGAAAAAAAAATATCTCCCAGAATATACATTAAAGCAATGAGCCAACTGAGCCCTTTCTTTATCTTCTTTTAAAGCAGTGAGCCAACCGAGCCCTTTCTTTATCTTCTTTTCTTATGTGTATTAATATATCTCAGGTACCTTCAACTAACAGTAAAATGAATTAATTTGACTGTAGATTTGGAAACTGGATTTAAAAAAAAGTCATATATGCTCTTTCTGATGATTTCCATAATATTCAATGCAGCTGTCTCACGGCACCAGACAGGATGATCCAATGCCTCACCTCAAGGATGTTGTAGCAATTTTCCAGCATGATTGGATGAGGACTCTGTCCCTCCATGTTCAAGACTGTCACAGAAACACTTGCTGAAACCCAGGTACAAAAAGAAAGTGTTCTGTTTATATCAGCTCTCAAACCAGTACAACACTACCTTTCCTATTGCATTGTCCCTTATTTCACTCAGTCTTGTACTTTCAGATGTCCATTCATAAATCAATTGAAAATTAATTCTCTCCAAATGCAGCCTGTCATTCATGAAAAATCTCACCATAGAGCTTGTTTGACAGAAAAAAGTATTCACTCCCAATCTGAGTAAAAGTGAATGCTAGAGCATCTTTTGAGGGTTAAATGTGGTGTGGATAAGTGTGTCATAATCTTTGTTTCTCCATGTGGTTGATTATCCCCATGCCTAGTCTCAGTCATAAGCTAGACATCATCATCATCATCACTGAGCCCATTCATGGATTTAGAACAAGCGCATTTATTACCATAGAAGCTGGCAGGAAATTCAAAGGTACAGAGGGTGAAAACTGTGAACCACAGAAATATAGACACTGCCAGCTCTGACACCAAGGGAAAGTACTAAGGCTACAGCTCCCATCTGAGCAGTGTCAGGCCCATGTCAGACATCATTAAGCTGGCTCTGCCTGGAGGCGAAAGCAAGAATGACAAGGAAAGAAAGTCATCGAGAGGGAGCTGACTCCTTCAATCAGGACCAAACTGGCCCTGAAGAGTGCTCCCCAAGCTGCAGACGCAAAAGACAGAAAAAACCCCGGCAAGGTTTTTGGGGCAATGACAAGTCAGACGAAACTCAAAAGATCCTGTTAGATATGAGCTTGCTGTGATTAGATTAAGTGTTCTCTTTCTGTAATTTCTTCGTTTACCTCTTTTATAAACATTTGTAACTGTGTTGCCTATATTGGATGCTGTAAGTACTTCTCCTGGCATACTTCCCAAAATTCTTCTTTAATTTAAACCAGGCTAAGGTAGCTGGGTAAGATCAAAGTGTTTTTCATCAAGACTGGTGAATTTAAAAACATGAGTATTAAGAAACTGTCTTATATATCCAGTTCCCCAACATACTTCAAGAGAGTCAAAGGGTAAAGGACCTGCCCTTAGAGAAACTTCATGCGCTGACTGAAGATTTGGCCCTGCTAGGAAGGAGAAACAATCCTGTGAGCATAGCCTCCCCTGGCACACAACGAGGTGGTGGGAAGCAGTCCTGTGCACAAGGAGCCTTCAGGATACACAGGAGATTTTTCTAAAGGAAAAGCACTTTTCTTTTCCATGATTGCATGTGGCAGACAGCATTAGTTTGACAGATCTGCCACTCTCAGAAGTCACATGACTTTCTTTATTTGTAAAACCAACCCTGGAAAATCAAAGTGCAGCTTAAAAAAAAATGGGAAGGTTCTGAGTGTGCAAAATCTATAGTTTCACAGTTCAGCCTCAAAATCAAGCCACTGTTGTGTAAGAGTGGCATGATACCTGTTTCAGTACAATGTTTTTTCTCTTAAGGCTTTCAAATAGCGCTTTAAAGATAGAAAATAATCTGTTAATCTGCATGTTGGATTCATGCAGACAGGTTCCCTGTATTAGAAAGAGCAAAATTCTTTGCCCTTTGAGTTAGGTTTTGGGGTGTATTTAAGTCAGCATGCTCCATTTAAAGTAAGATTCGCAAGACACTATCACAATGCAAACAAAGTTCATTGCTACTTATAATCTTCTTTTCACTTTAAGAACCAGTGGAGAATCAGGCTTGTGCCAGGTGCCACACCAAGAGAACAGCAGACAGGCTCCACAGAAGGAGCTTATTGAACAAACAGAGACCTAGTGGTCAGAAGCACACAGGCCCTTGGAAAGCACAATGAACACAAAGCGGTAGCTCCTGGGTTTTGGAGAGGGGGGTTGTCCAGAAGGGTTGGGCAATGAAAGGAAGAAAGAGGCTGTAAAATATGGTAGGCAAAAGGACAAGAGTGGAGTGACACAGAGTTGAAGAAGCTGAACGAAAGGGAATGGGAGGATGGACACAAACAGGCAGACATCATAGCTAGCTGGAGTCCAGGCAAAACTCCATGGAGCCTCTGAATGCCAGAAGTCCTGGGTTGTGGCTAGCTACAGTCCCTGGCCAGTTCCTCTGCAGACTTCCCTGTGGGCCACACAGCGGAGTGGGGAGGATGAGGCACCTGGGCAGGGCTCTCCCCTGCACACCTCTGGGTTCAGAAGGTTGCTGGCAAACTCCATCTCTCCCCTTCCCCTCCGTGCAGCAGGCCCAGTTTTGGCTGCCTTCACAGCTGCAGCTGTTCCTACCAGCTGGAATCAACCGTCCTGGCCCCGTTCCAGCTCAAAAGCAATTACATTCTTGCAAGTGGATATTGCAACTTCCTGTCCTAAACAATCATGTACTGTTCCTCTGCACTTTTAACCAGCTGCTGCCTTATACTCAGAGATGGCTGCAGGCGCTGGGGTGGGGCCCTGGAAGAAAGGTGGTGGTGTATCGAGAGGAGATCACTCCTGTGTATGTTCACCTGCAGCTTAGAAAGGTCAGGGAATGCTTCCTGACAGCTCTGAATGTCTGTATGTAGCCCTCAGTGCTTCAGCAACATATGAATGATGAAGAAGAATATTATATGGGCTAGACACTGCAGCAAGAGAGTGCTTCTTCTTGGCTCAAATCTTCCAGAAGAAATGTTCCTCTGTGCCTGAACTTCATAAAACAAGGTATCTCCAAGAGCTTTGGCAAGAACTCCCTTGCCTTTGCCAAGCATTTAAAACCAGAGCCAGGCCCATAACACCTGGAAAGGGGTTTTGCAAAATATCTTAGTGCAAAATTTGCTTAAGGCATCCAAATTATAAGTGGGATTGCTGGTCCCAAACTAGCATACCTACTTACCTGCAGATAGTCTTCTAAAATTGTTCCCCTCAATCTCCAGTTTCTACATTGTGTGCACATGAGAAGAAGAGGAAGTATATATATTTGCATGCCAGAGAAGAACCAGAATCTGCCCAGGGAAACTGTTCCCTGCTACGTTTGCCACATGAGGAGCGTGGATCTGAAGTGATCATAAGACTTTTTATTTCTGTAACTTTTCCCACATCTGAGCTTTTCAGAGGCATGGATTAGTCAAGGTATCCACCCCTATGAGGAAGGTGCTCACACATTCACTAACATAAGCCCAGCACAGAGTGAGGCAAAGTACCTTGAAAGACAGAGTAAACACATGGGGAAGCTGGGAACCAAACTCCCAAGTAAAAGGCTGTGAGCATGCTGTAAAAGGTCAGAAGGATTTTGGGGATAGAAATTCCCACTCAGACAGGAACCATCTCTTGTAACAATCAGCAGATCCACATCGACTAGTCAGGACAGTTAAACCCCTTATTTCGTCTAAGAATAATTGACTACACATTTGGCGAGGGAGGGCTTTTAAACATTGCTGACCCTTACCTCCTTAGTTTCTAGTGCCTAAACCTTGCTGTCTGTAATTAGTGGCCTGTTGATGTGCCTGTGAATTACTTGTACCCCCATGTCAATGAGACAGAACAAGTCAGACACAATTGCATTGAAAATCTGCACAGGGGTCCTACTGTAGGTCCATCACAGCCTGAGGAAATACCCCATCTTCTTGCCATCATTCTTCTGTCAGGCTCTGCTTGCAAGATACTGCTGAGCACTAGGACATTTCATGGCAACAAACAATGTGTTTAGTCCTGGTGGAAATACCAAATATTCTATTAACAGAACAGTCCCTTAATATGACTAAAAAATCCTGATACATATTTTCTGAAATTCTGAAATTGCAGTTAACATTATTTCCCATGCACTTTAATAAACTAATATTAAATGATGCACTAACAAAAGAAGCATTTGGGAAAAAAAAAAGAAATTAACAGTCACATGATCTTTCCACCTAGTGTTTTAGATTTGTAATAGGCTCTGTCTTGGCTGACAGCCAGGCGGACCTAAATATAGTGTAAAACCAAATATTTAATTATAAGTCTGAACAGACAGGGCTTTTTGGTTGGTTTTGCATTTGGTTTTTCTTTTTTTTTGCACATTTCTTTCAAGTGCTACAAAGGCAGCTGCAGATGCAACAATTGATAGATTTCTCCTCCAAAGGAAGTATTATATGCTCTGGATTCCCAAGGTAATGCTACAGGAGAGCAAGTACTAAAGTACTATGACGTATGGATTTGAGCACCATCATTTATAAAAATGTCTCAAAGTGTTGTACAGTACAGAAAAGTACAGATAAATCATAGAAACATATACACTAGTTATAGTATATTTTCAGCATGTGCTGTCTACCAGTTTGTAACATATACACCTGCACAGGGGAGTTCTAGAAAGCAGTACATTCAACATTATTTATTACCTATTGTATCACAAAGCTATCTTTATCTGCATGTATCACTTGACTATTCTACTTTGCACAACTGTACTCTGTTAACCACAGTTATCTCTCCTATATGACATTACCTGAGCAAGGCCACTAGAGTGAGAATGAAACAGGACCATTGAAAAACAACAATTTAACCAGGATGTCTTACTGAATTTCCACAACATCCCGATCTCACATGGGATTCTGATTTTTTATCTTTTAATTTTGTCTCATATAACTGCTTTCTTCAGTTTTTGCCCCTGCTAGCTTTCTGCTGGATGATCTCCATCCTGTTTCGCAAATGGGAACACCACACTTGTCCCTTCAATAAGCAATTCTTAATTTTCCTGCTGCTCTGTGCCTCAGACCTGAGCCATCTGGTACCAGAAGACAAGCTTACTCTACAAAAAGAAAACACTTCCTTGACCTAGTGAGTGAAGGAGTGGATCTCCAAGGCTCAACAATAACCAAAGTCAAATAGATCTACAATTCTAAGCCAGGGCTGAGGAAATACTGACATGTGAAGACTGCTTGTAATGGATCCAGAAAATTCAGCATTAACTCCACAACCATCACTGAAACTTCTTTGGGTTTTTTTTTTTCTCTAATTAGAAAGCTTTGGTTTTTTTTTTAACTTGAAGTACTGGGAAAATTAAAATGAACCAAAGAGAATGTTTTTCAATTCCTTTTATCACTGGCTTCACACTCTAACACCACTTCCAACACTTGATAATTTTACCACGCGATTTTGAATGTCCTCCCTGTCCTCCTCCCAATCTGCTTTCTCAGTAAATCATCCTGGTCTCTTTTCTGTCACTCAGATTGTGTGCTTCCTGTCTTCATCTCATGCTCATCTTTTTCTAGCCTAATTAAAGTTTTCTCAGAGCTTGGACTGTGATCTAATCTAACCTTTCTAGTTTTCCAAGTCCTGTTAATAAAAAAAAAAATTATCATGTTATCACAAAAATCAAGACAATTGCCACAGTCATTAAAGGAATTCCTCCTTTTCTTACTATCATCTACGCCTCCCCTGTCCCTTGTTCTCCATAACAATGGTGACACTGACTGAAAAGCTTTGGATTTGTTTTTGCACTGCCACATCTCTTGCACTCAGTTATTGGATGCCCCACTCTCTTGGGAATTTAGATTGTCTTTATTAATTGCTGGTTAGTAACAACAGATCATGTTGATTAACAGTTTAAAGAAAACAAACAGACAGTTCCCATTAGTTTTTATATCTTCTCGTTGAGTGTCATATTTAAGTAGTTCCTCAGGGACTACTCTTCAAATTCTGGCCCATTTTGTTGATAAGAGTCTGCTACAACATACCAAGCATCCAACTGAGCAGAAAAGGATTAATGGGACTGTGAACCTGCCCAAATAGGCAGATGCTGTCTTCCTGTCTACTCTTGCAGGACATTTTTGTTTTTCCCCACAAAACGTGATGATCATAAAAGAAGGTTTAGGACATTGCTTTTTACAGGGTTATGCAGCTGTGTTAAATCTATTAAACAGCATCTAGGATCCCTATACCTTACCATAAATGAGTAAATGCTTTACAACAGGAAAGAGATTTTTATAGCCGTAGCTTTTACTTTGAGCTGTGAGGGTACAGCTTTTCAGGTTTAGAGAGGAGAGGTTTTACTCCAGACTCATTATTTTTCTGTTATTTTATGTGTCAAATATAAATTCTGGATGGTCCGTTCCTATTCCAAACCACCATCATATACAGATTCTCTATCACTGCAACTGAAAAACAGGAATGTTTTTTTATTCACTACCAGTTATAGATTGGTGTTGAGTGAATATCACTTTTTGACCCAATGTCTTTGATCAGGTACAGGACAATGAAACTTTACCATACACTGCTTTCCCCAGTAATACCCCCTCTCTGCACTTCTGAATAACTTTGTTCTCAGAACTGAGACATTCCTTTTTACCATTTCTAACCATTCTAGATATACCTGTGGACACATGGGCTACAGACACATGGTTTGCCCACGTGCTGTAGTTTTTCTCTCTTCACCTGCCAAATTTAGCATGGAAGAGGCTGACGGCCCATGCAGTCCAAGATTAACATGTGCCCAGATGGAGGCTTTATAGGATAATGTCCCTGAACAGATTGAGGAACCTTCCACAGAATCATAGAATAATTCAGGCTGGAAGTGACCCCTGGAGGTCACCTAGTCCATCCCACTACTCCAAGAGGGGCCAGTTTCAAATGTAGATCAGATTTCTCAAGCCATTCCAGTCTCAAAATGAGCTGGTCTCTGCCAGAAATCCAAGAGTGACACTTTACAGAAAAATACCTGTATATAGCGTCTTTCCAGTAAATCAGCTACAGAAAAAATAAGTTAAATTACAGCCATTACACTTTCAGGGTTGGGTACTTCCACAACAGAGAATAGGTCCCTATACATACATCTTCCCCTGGAGGAGAGAGGTAAGCAGCTCAATTAGATAGAAGTTATAAGCAATCAAAGGCTAAAAAGTTTGGTGCCCTAAAGTTACAGACTAGTCACATGTTACTATCCCATTGACAAGATGTTCAAGTCACCTTTAGTCTATCCCACCCATGAACTTATACAAATAAGCCTTTCTTCTCTGCAGCCAAGTAGTAATTAGTTTTAAAGCTTGTCAACATCAACTAAATCAACCCATGACATTGTTTATTGCAGCTTTTTTGCATATATAAAATCAAAGCAAACATATTTTGCCATGTCTGCAGCACTGGAGGCCTCAGGTACAGTGCCATGTTGATACAGCTGTGATTCCCTTGGGAATCCCTTGAGCCATTCTGGGGACTGGCAATAGCATGTCTTCCACAAACCTGGGAAGCTTCCACAGGCTTACTCCACTTCCAGTCACTTTCCTACAAAAGAAAATTCCAACAGCTCCCAATTACACAGCTTTTAAATTAGATAAGAAATAAACAGGAAAGATGCAGGAAAAAAGAATTAATGAAATTGTCACAGTGATAGAAAAGAGTAATATCTTTATAAAGGAGGTCCAAAGTAAATTTTTTTTCTCACTAAGTCACTTTGGGGAGATGGGCTGGGTTTTTATCTATTTTGCTGTTGGACAGGAGAGAAGAAGATTTTGCATTTTGCAAAGAGGAGGGAAAATGCAAAATAAAAGATGATTTTGTTTTCAGGTTTCCAGCACTGAAGATTATAAAGACTTCTGCTTTAGTTTCAAACAGCAGATTTCATTGGAGAGAAAAAAAAAACGCAAAAAACAAAAACCAACCAACCAACCAAAAAAAAACCAAACAAAAACAAAAATAAAAAACAAACCCAAAACACTAAAAGATGCAGATATTTTTATGTCCAGTCTTCATAAAGCCCTTGGGAGTTATTTTTGTATGTGTGAAAATAAACCTGGAAGAAACTTAAAACAGAGTGATTACTTGAAAGAAGAGAAATGCCAGATCAGATACCACTTACATTTTTAATGCAAAAGTTAGGATTTGTTCCCCTTTAAATTCCCCTACTAGCATTATTCTTCTTAGTATCGCAGTACACGGGGTTTAAGACAAAGCAGCACACAGTGTTCACTAAATCCATGCATAAAACTGAGACCATAGACACTTGCATCCTAATTCCACTTTTATTATTCTCAATAAAATGAAATCTTTGAAAACCGTAGAGGATCAGTGATGCTAACAAATACATCTTCCAGCTGTTTTAATGATTGTATGACTAATGCACAGGTAAAGCAGTTAGAAAACTGAAGGCAGCTTAATTATATACAGGCTAGTGATTGACAATACCACTCCAAACTCCTACTTATACCAAAAAAGGTATCAAACACCACTCAGTCTCTGGGAGAAGTAAGGCAATCTGTGCAGTCTCCTGCAAGCGAAGTGGGAGTCTGTCCATTAATCTGTCCCTCTCCCCTGTGAGACTGAGACCTTTTAGGGACATTACACAGTGACAGGGACTGCAGCATAAGAAGGTCTGATATTCCCCCTTGGTCTCAAGGACATGCGATTACCTCAAGAAAACTTTTCCATTCCCTGGATACTCTGACCCCATAGATCTGCCCTTGCATAGCAGTTTTGCACCAGGGCTTGGCTGAGCAAAGGGCGGATCTTCCTCCAGAGCGGAAGCTGGCAAGCAGGCGGGCAGTGAGGGCAGCTCAGGTGAGCAGGGGACAGGAAGGGCAGAGGACAGCACAAAGCCAGGCCACGCCAGGCTACACAGGGCAGCCCAAAGTAAAGTCAAACAAGCATCCAAGGTAATAGCAGCAGCTCATCAGTTTGATAACATTGATTGTGCATGTTATTTGGATCACACTACTCCAGTGGTATTGGTACATCAGCCACTGCAACAGGCTCCCCAAGCAGCATGGAGAATTTAGTACACAGCTCTCATGAACTTCAATGAGAATGATGCATCTGTCTCCTGCGGTAGCTTTGAAGCTCTCGGCCAAAAGTATTCTTAGCCCTACTGTCATGCATGTCCCCAAAGAGACAAAAAAAGAAGGTGCGAGCATGTGAGACCGGGAGCGGACATGGTTGAGGAAGTGAGAGACCAAGTAGAGCCTGATCTGGGAACCCTGCAGAGACAGATCATGTCCCTCAGGCTTTATGTTATCAACACTTGTTTGGAGGTAAAGAACAGGGCTTTTTCTCCTAGCAGAATGAGGCAGCCAGTCTGGAGCACTAGGCTCCTGACGCTGAGCTGCTTTCAGTAACATTCCCAGATAATTAAAGTCAGTTCTGGTACCTCTACCTGACCCCACGTACACAGAAATCAGAAGAAACAAGGCAGAGAAAATAGTACAACAAAGAAACAAAAGGAAGACAGGTTTGCAAGAGCTGAATGCACAAATATTCCAAAACGAGTTTCTTCTGCATTTCTAAATTATTTGTATTTTCTCAGCAAGTGCCTGGAAGTTGAAAGGGAGAAAGCCAGCTCCTAGACAATTTAAAATAACACCTTTTTGCAACAGTACAGTTCGGTATCAATGTACCTTTCTTCCCATTGTACACACAGATTTTCAGTCTGGCCTGCTGCAAAAGGTTCTAATTCCCTCCCCAACTGCACTTGCATGCTTTACTTGTGTGTGGTCTATTGCATCACCACAATGCTGATATCATCTCCTGCTCCTAGCTCAGAAGGGCTGGAAAGCAACAGCTAGAGCACATTAATAACAAGCAGTATGTATCAGACTCCTCTTGAGCTTGAGGGTTCAGGGGGTTAGAAAATACTTGCATGGAAAAATATGTCTTGCAATACTTGCATGTGACCGACTTCCAATCCTTGTGAAGTTAACCAAGCAGTCAGAGCTCCCTGTGACGAATAAGTGACACACAGGGAGCAGCTTCTGCACTTTGGAACAACCCTCTGTGTCTCCTAAAGGCATTTCATGGAGAGGAGGCAAGAATTAAAGTATTTTAGATACAGTTTATGTGGTCCCTAGAAATAGAGAAATACCTGAAAGTTTGATGAAAAGTCAAGATCAGTAATCTTATATATCAAGGAATTAATTAACCAACAATTTTTCTTATCTTCATTGTATCTCCAAAGGTGGATTGCCAGTTCAAAGCCTGAATTCAAGTAAGCATAGATGTTGCTATTGTATATTCCTTATTTGCTGCAATGTCCCTTGGAGTGTGACGGTTTGAAATTACATTTTCATATTGGAGCTATATTTTCACAAATCCTGGAAGTTAAATAACTCTTAGAGACGATATTACATTGCTAACTAGAGTTGATATTCTCTTTCATTATTTGTTTCTATAAATAGGTATGATCTTTTTTTTCTGGAACATAGTCTCATGTAGAGGGATACCTTTTCCTCAGATGGCATCAAGAGGCACAAAGTAAGCTTAAAGTTATCCACTCTCCTTACTCCACCTCCCTTCAAAGCTCTCACAAGAGACAGGACAGATTAAAGGACATGTAATCATGTTGCTACATAGGAGTCCCAACAATTCTGAACCTTGCAGGGATAAAACTGGAACTACGAAATATCCATTCCACTTGAGAAGCCATTCTTTCATATTAGGTGTCCCTAATGTTTTGTCACCTATCTTCAATTTCCCAAAACGAATTTCAGGATTATTAGATCCACAAGGACTGCATGCACTGCAGGAGGATTTCCAAGGCCCCCCTAATGCCCAAGAGACTTGTCAGCTTCAATAATTTGTTTAACAACAGAGGTGATACACATTGGCACTGAGGAATACATCTGTTGTAGGTAGCTGAGTTTGCAAGCTGCAGTTGCAGATGCAGATTGAGCTCTGGGTGCAAGCTTGGGACAAGAGGCCATGAGCTACCAACAAAGGTGTTTGGCAAAGGGCACAAGAACCAGTGGCCAGCCAGATGAATGGACACTTGCAGACACAGCAGGAGCATAGGACTCAGAAGAAGGAGCTAGAGTTGCACCAAGCCTGGACTGTGAGGGCACACAAGTCAAGGGTTCCTTTGTTGGCAGTCCTTCCTCAGCAGCACCAGCTCAGGCTGTTTGTGTTACTGTGCTGTGAATAAATGGCTTTATGGAATGAGACATCTGAGACTCTGCTAGGGGAGATGTAGGGTGGAGCCAGTGAGGAAACCTGGTCTGACTGAGTGGGGTGTGCAGGAGCTGAGCAGGGACCCGTTGGGGCACTGGAGCCGCCTGCGGTGGAGGGGCTTCTGTCCCAGCACTGGAAGTCTCTGGCCTTGGGAGTGAGACTGCCAGGGGCCTCAGGGATGGTCAGGCTGGGGAGTTTCCCTAACATTGCAAAGAAATTAAATGAAATTATTATTCGGGATTTCTGTTTGATGGCATTTCATTCTTTATATCTCTAACATAGCTCATTTTTAAGATAGCAGTATAGACCTCCATTGCATACTTTTCAGCACCACCAACATTAAACATTTAGAAATCACAAGTTACATTTTAACATCACAGTTGGTGTTGAATCTTGGGTTCTTAGTTTTGACCCTGAGAATGCCATTTCCAATATTGTCTCCCTAATCATATGAAACAAAACCTCACTTGGAAAGAAAAGAAAGCACCTTTCAATTCTTCTGCAGGCCTGACTGTGTAATGTTTTCTTCTATGACAAACATACGAGGCTTGAAACTAAGTCTAGGTGAATAAGCCTAGAGTAACCTTCTAAAAACAAAAATGTTTTTTCATAGTGCAATAGAATCTGAAACATAGGCAATGAAAAATTAAAAGTAAATCCAGTTTGATTGAATTCTTTATACATTCTTTAGACCAGAATACATCCCTTGATTTTACATGTTTGGCAGATCTCAGTCAAAACCGTGAGCTACTACAAGAATTTATGCACATTCAAATGTATTCAAAGATGGCTGAATACAAGTTTTCTGCCACTGAATGGCGAAAATCCAGCTATCCTTTTATGTACCAGGATTAAGGAAAGAAACATATGGAAAAGAAATGCTTTCCAGTCAGTTGATTCAAACTAAAATGTGGTTATAGCATTAAGTTCATTAAAATATACTTTACATTAAAAAAAACTTAAGAAAACAGTTCCCATGGCAGCATGCAATACAAAGTAGAACATTTTCAGAACTATTGTAAAGGAATTGTATGTGTATCAAAGAATTGTATGGGAGAAAAATGAAATTTGGTGTATAAAAATTAGAGTTTACCTAATAGGAAGCAGTCCTGCACTTTCTCATACCTGATCTAAACCTAGCTTTGGAAATTACCATTAATATAGCAGTTGGAGCTGCACACTTCTGAAGTATCACGGAGGTTTAAACACTACCTAGCCATTTCATAGTCTCTAAAACTTAGTGAAATTAACTTCATATTAATTAATTTAGGGTATTGTGAAATTTCCTGTTTGTATTATCCTAGAAAAATACCAAGGCAGCTGGATACAGTCACTATTTGCTCTGTGTCCTCCAGATGCAGGCACAACCCACCAGCTCATGGGAAGGTTGGAAGAGCAGGATATGCTACCATCTTTTTGGAGGACTGCACCAAAGCTGTGCCTGCAAACCTCTTGGGATCATTCTGTTCATAAAAAAAACAACAACAACAAAAAAAAGCAACAAAAACCCAACAACAACCAGAAAAGCAAAAACAAACAAAACACACCAAAAATCACACAGAAACTAACAAAAAACAAACAAAAAACCCAAAAAATCCAAAAAACTCCCAAACCAACCGACAGCCAAACAAGTTGGCAAAAAACAATTAAAAAAACCCCAAAACAACAAAACCCCAAACCACCCTGATTTAAATTCCTCAGTGGTTTAGGGCACCAGAACTACTGGAAGCAAGGAAATGCATTTTCCATCTCACAGAAGCCACTATCACTGTGGTAAACTTAGGTCAGGCACCCTGTGCATGATTTGGAATTACTCACGTCCTCCTTCCCAGACTAGCATTTGTTTAAACTGATGGTAGCTGAGCTCAGGTGACGACACATCGTTTTCAAATGCCAGCTGCCATTTCCTGGGCACAAGCCCTGTACAAGAGCCTTGTCAGAGCCAAAACTACCCTGTCCCACCATGGTTTGGCCTCACAGGTGTTGCAGTTCAGTTTTCAGAACAACTGAGTGGCAAGATAGGTCTGTGAGCCAGCCTGATCTGATTTTTGCACTTATTTTCTCCAACGGCTTACTTAACTCAGAGGTGTAACCAGATGTATAGACATTTATGGAACCATGAAGATCACTGATTAGTCTTCAGACATATAACACCAGTTTCTAAATTACCTCTGGTCTGCCCTGCACAGACAGCCTTGTCACTGTTTCTGCAAGCTCCCTTAGCCAGCACAGGTACTCCAACATCTTTGTAAACCAAGTTATCACTGTGATTTTGACATCAGGAGATAAGCATGGATTAGCTAAACTTGATAACCTGGGGTAATTTCATCACATACTTAAGCTTTTATTCACCCAAATGCATTTGAAAATAACTCTTAAAAAATGGAGACAGTGCTAGTTATAGAACTAAATTCTAAAATCTTGAAACTGAAAATCTGAAAAGTTTGCACCTCAGGAGCATCCTGGTCTAGAAATAGGAAAGAATTTGGTGATAGGATGTATCTCCCAAAGGGGAAAATGTATCTTCTTTAGAGAGATTTCCATTGCTCCATCAGTTGTGCTTTATTCATAAAATCTCTCTCAAGGGAAATAAAATTTGACTTCGTGTATTTCAAGGTTGCCTGGCTGCCAGATCTGTTTAAATCATTTATGCTGGCTGAGAAAACAAGCTCCAAGTGTCCTGAGCAGTGAGCAGCCCTGTAAAAGCTGGAGCCAAGGACAACTACACTACTCTGTGTTTATAGTTTTTAAGCACTGCCATATCTCTCCTGCAGTCTGGAGCAGTGACCTGAGCTTGTCTGCAGGGAACAAATATACCCAGGCTAGTAGTATGAGCACACACAGAAGTTAAGCTGTAGCAGGATAGGTCTCAGCGGAGTCTGTGCAAAATCCACAGCACATCTACATGAGTGTGGTAGTTTGAAAACAAACCAGTGGGAGATTGCAAGTCAGAATTATAATTTAATAGAAAAAATAAAGAAATGAAATAGTACAAGGAAAAATACTGACAAAGTTGGATACAACCTGACACCCTGTTAGTCAGGGTGGTGGTAGCAGTCCAAGTAAAGTGGCTCTGTTGAAGTGGTGATCCTGTAGAAAAGTCTGGTCTCCACCTGAAGGTCCAGTGGTAGCTCTTGTCTTCTGGAAATCCAGTAGGCAGGGCTGACTTTTGCAGTTCCAAGGCCCAGGTTATATTCAGTCGGGAATGCTTGGCTCCTCCCCCCTGGGCAGAGCATCTCACAATGGGATGAGGTAATTCCAGTGACGTAATTCCAGTCAGGTAATTCCATGAGTCATGTGGTGGTTTCTTGATGGCCCATTAACAGAGATAACACCCGGAGGGACTTATCAGGGGTGAGTCATGGCAAGAGATAACGAACAGTGCCCCACCTGTTTTAACAGCTTGTGGAGATGGTAATAGAATATATCTTATATTGCAACCTAGGACAATGAGTTTTGCTGATAGCTCAATACAACCATGCAAGCCCACAGGCTTCTGAAGGCAGTGTACACAAATCTTACCAATCTGCTTCAGCTGGAAAACAGCTGTACTCACAGTGGTTATTAGTGTACTCACAGCCATAGTGAATACACTGATAATATATAGGCAATAACGTCAAGTCCAAGTTTTATACTTAGGAGAGGCTTTTTAGTGGTGCTCCTGCCCTTCCAGCCACTTATGAGTGAGTACAGGGCCCAGAGTATCACCATGACCAGGGCATGCTTGGCAGCTATGACACATCAGTCAGGTGCCACTGTTAAACTCAAGCAAGCACATGACCTGCAGAAGACACATGTTTTAGACAGCCACAGAGATACTGACTGAGAGCAGGCGTGAAGAGAGGGAAGAGACTACCTTTTAGTCGTGGTATCTGACAGGTTAATTCTTCCTCAAAAGGCCTGCCAGTACTTAACATATGCACTCATGCTGAAGGACAACTATTTAAACAACTGCCTGAGAGTGCTTTTAAGAAATCAGCCAGAACTAATGTCAGAGAAAGGAGAACAATCATTAAAACATTCTCAAAGCTTTATAATATGTCTTAAAATAGTGTCCTTGCATATAGGAATGCCAGGAGATTAAGATCCAATATCTCATGATCTACTGTGTCTAGGAACAAGTACTTTAATACTATTGGAAATGTGCCCTCTTGAATTTTTGACTGCATATTGTTTTCATCTCTAGTTGTAATGAGTGTCAAAGTCCTCTTTCCTAAAACATTACTGTTTGCCATACATGGGTATGATTTGGGCTTAGTAGGTCACATTTTGAGGAAAAACAGATTATTGGTTTGGGTTTGTTGGGTTTTCTTCTTTTTTAGTTTTAAGATTATACCTTTTAAAAGTAATGTAGACACCTGGCTATTAGCACACAGCAATCTGCTTCAAAAGTGCAATTTGTCACAGGACTCTCCAACTCATGGGTGTGGCTTACACAGCTTTCCTAAAGTCTGAGAGCATGTGGCAAAAAAGGTTTTGCCACTCATTTGGCAGTCAACAAAACTCAAATGTAAGTCTAGTGTTTATGATTAATGGCATCACCCCAATGCATGCTAGCAAGAATTTGTAGCAAACAGCCCATCACAGACTGTGTTTATAGCACTGTTTATACTTTGACACTCAGTTCTTCCACATGAGTTAGTGTGAAAATGTCAGTATCTCTTCCATGATTTTTTACCAAACACTGGTTCAAGAACACTGCATTGAGTTCTGGGCTCCCCAACCCAAGAAGGACATGGACCCGCTGGAGCAAGTCCAGAGGGGCCCATGAGGATGATCAGAGGGCTGGAGAACAAGTTGAGAGAGTTGGGGTTGTTCACCTGGGAGAAAAGAAGGCTCCAGAGTGACCCTAGAACACCTTCCAGCACCTGAAGGGAACCTATAAAAAAGCTGGAGAGAGACTTTTGACAAGGGCATGGAGTGATAGGACAAGGTAGAATGGTTTCAGATGGAAAGAGAATAGGTTAGGTTAGACATTTGGAAGAAATTCTCACCACTATGAGAGTAGTTAGACACTGGCACAGGTTGACCAGAGAAGTTGTGGATGTCTCATCCCTGGAGGTGTTCAAGACAAGGCTGAATGGGTCTCTGAGTAATGTGGTCTAGTAAAGGTGTCAGGGTGTCCCTGCCTATAGGTAGGGAATTGGAACTGAATTATCTTTAAGGTCCCTTTCTATTCAAACCATTCCATCATTTTGTGAATATTTTAAGATAAAAATCAGCAAATTTCCAACTGTAGATCATGCAAGTATCTTCTTCCTTGTGAAAGAAAGTAATTGAGAGAGATTTTTAAATCCAGTTTACTCCACCCAAGCTTTCCTTTGGATAAGCCAGCTGGTATTTCTTCAGTAATGTCTCTGGCTGTGCTTTCCCACATTCATCCACACAGCCCACATAACCACTTCACAGGACTTTACAAAATAAGGATAACAAAATAATACATCTTTGCTACTACTAACCTGAGAACAGGTTGTTTTAAAAAGCAGTGTGGCCATCAAGGATCACAGGGCTGAAGAAACCTCAAAAATCACTAAGAATGCCTTATACCATATTTTATCATTGTTTTAGTCACATCACCTCTTGAAACTTAGCTATGGTCTTCACTCAAGAAGGTACACAATCCCAAACACCAGCTCTGAAAGTCTTTAAAGATATGACTTCTGTTTCCAGCATTTCCACTCATTGCTAACATCAAGGGAAGCTTATCCAAATATAACATCCAAGTGATTATCTTCTGATGGCACCCACATTTACCTAAAACCACACAGTTTTAATTTTACATAAAGGGGAAAGTGCCATTAGTAAGTCATCATAACTACCTCCTTCAATTGTACACACTGTCTCCCCTTCCCCGATGGATGGACAGCTGGTCCCACAGCTTGGCTGTTCCATTATCCAACTGGGAAGTGTACACCAGGGCAAATGGCATTCTACCAGGAGGTGCTGGAACACAATCCTTTATGACTGGAACTGCAAATATTTGGATGCCTGTCATCTTCAGCCACTGTAGGTCATCCTGCAGCCACAAATGCAATCACCTATCTGGAGGTTTCAGGGCAGTCTGCTAATGGTTTTCATATAATTTCTTCTGCTAGTTTTGAGAGATCATCACAGGCACAACAAAACCTGGATTTGGTTCCTATTGCTTTATCTTAAGCTGTCCTATGATGAGTGTTACTAATGATATTCAAGCCTGCCTTACAGTCTTCAGTGGTTAAACAGAGATAATAAAAACATCTCCAGATCTTCCATTAACTAGAAGTTCAGAACTATGTTTGTTTGCAGCACAGCTTTTTGGAAAACAACTGGCAAGCCAACTGGAAATCAGGAGAATATTTAACTCTTGCTCACAGGCCATTCACTGCTCTTTTCTTTCCCCAGGACCCATGGTACTTCCCCTGCTGCAAATACTCAATTTTGTTGGAATAACTCAGAATCCCCACAGTTATAGACATTTGATTGCCCTTTTGCTCACTTTACTACAGTGGGCAAATATCTGCAAGATGTTGGTGGGCAAAACATGGGGGAAGCCACCACACCTAAATTTGACAGAAATTTTAAAGATTTGTACATCAACATAGCTTTTAGCACAACTCTGAGCTAGAGGGGGTAGGTTGAATTACCCCCTTCTCTGTTGCATCAAAAAATCAACAAATCAGAAGTTGGAAAGGGTATCAAGCCACAAGTAGCCAATAATCATGTCATTTGCTACAGGTTACAGAAGGATGTAATTTCCATATCTGCATGAAATATGGAGAAAGCAGTAATATCGACAATTTATGCCTCCTGCCACATGGGTATAGGGACACACACAGTATGTCAGCTGTGGCCATGATGAGTGGAGACTGATTGCCACAGGGAAGCTGTAGCTGGCTTGACAAACTCATACAAGAAAAAAAAAACAGTGAAGTGTTGAGGAAGGTGGGCTGACAGAGGAAGAGCTTGTATGACTAAGCCAGTGAATGGGTCAAGGCACCCTGATGGAAAGGAAGAGCCAGAAAGACATAATACATCCACTCCTTAATGGGGTATGTGAGATTTTTTAATCAGCAGTCTATGCTTTTAACATGATAGTTGTCAGGGAATACAAGAGGAGTTTCTGAGAAAAGTTCTAGTGTATGTTTATATCAATCAGGTGGAAAGGTTCCTAAGTGGCCAAATGCATTTCTTTTCTGTTGCTCCTGATTTTGCCAGCTTCTCTGGGCCTTTCTAGATGAGAAGGGAAAAGAACAGCAAAAAAGAACAACAACTTGCAAAACACGTATTGCACAAATCCACTTCTTTACTAAGAGTAAAGAGAAGGGAAGAATATGAATCTGTATCTGCAAGTACATCACCTAACTAATACATCATGCCAAAAGTCAGTTCCATCATTAAAGCAGTAAGGAATGCCAGTTACTGAAAACACTGGACCTTCAGTAGTGTTGAGGCAGTTTTGTGCTGGCCAGTTAGTAAATGTCACAAGGAAGGAAAATCAATTTTTATCATATACCTAAAGTGAAAGCAAAACTGTGCAATTAACTTATATACCTATTGACTACATAATGAAAAGTGCAATTAGATATATTGCTTGCAAATCCTACCATAGTCAATCGGAGCATATGGAATCATGGGAAGCATGTGGGTATATTTGAGTGTATGCTCTATCTAGAAAACAGCAGAGAGGTAATCAAGTTAGAATTAAATATAGTTATACCAGTTCAGTTAGACCACACAATTTATTTCCAGAACACAAATAACAACTCACGAAGTGAATGAGATCATTAAAACTAATATACTTAAAAAATTTATTTGCTGAAAGCATGGGACTGAAAGCTTTACTTACAAATGAAAAATCTAACAAATTGGCAACAAAATATAATATAGGAAGGAAATAAAAATAAATTCAGAACAGCAGGCTAACTGCCACAGATAAGAAACAATAAAAGCTAGAAACTAATCCCTGACAACTGAAAATTTATGGCACTGCAAAATACAAGTGACCACCCTCAGACTATTCATTTAGTAGGATACTCAAAATCTTCTTCTGAGAAAACTGACATTTTCAGAATTAATCATACCCATTTGGTTTTGTGTTGACTTCAATAAGTGTACTTATACACACTCACTGATATCTATGACTTTTTTTCTTGTATTATTACAGCAGGATTTGGAAGCTGTGTGTAAGAACAGGCTCCTCTTTTTGCTCCCCTTCTGCTAGATTCCATAGTTTTTTTGATACCATGATATCCCACAAAATTTTTCTGCTGAAAAAGTAACTTCCAGTATTTGATGCACCAGAATGAACATACAAAGACAAATATTCCATGGAAAGGAAATTAAAAATCTAAGCTACTCAGATCGACTTTCTTTCAACTGTCCAAAGTCTTTTTTTTAATGTCCTTTTCAACTGTGTTTTTTAATCTATTTCTGATTATATTAAATATATAACATAATACACATAGGAAGTGCAAAACTATACAGCCTTTTACTATCCAGACTCCTATGTATTTAAATACATACAGTTAACATTTCCTTAAATGCAGTCAAAAGTAATTCACAGCAATCACTTGACAAGATGGTAACAGAGAATAAGGTAATTAGCATGGAAACTATCAGGACTCTGCAGAACCAGCCAACTTTACTCCTACCAGTTGTAGGTGCACCATAATACTAACAAAGGAGCAAGGCCATTTTAAATCTCAAATTTCAAAACAGTTAATGCTGAATAAAAACCTCACCAGTGGTATATCTCCTGTTAAGAGTCCTCATTACATCTGTACTGTAAAATGAATGAGGAAAATATTGATGCAGGTACACTAACACTACAGTGTAACCTCCCTAAAAGATATTAGGTCGCTAGCATTACTACGCTAAAACACTGATTTGTCTGCCCCATCTGGTCCTGTTCTTATCGGATATACAAATTACTCTTATGGGGCGGACCAGTAGCTGGTGGTAAGGTTTAAGGATGGAGGGGGGAAAGGCCTTTACACTGGGGAATAATATTTACAGCAAGAAACTTAAATAAGCAACATAATTCAAACAGAAAAATAGTGAATTCCCCTGTCTGGAAAAGAGACTGAGCCCAGTACCTTCCTAACAGGGCATTTCTTCTCACAAACAGCATACTGACTGACTGTCTCAAGCAAGCCCGGAAAGGGATCCAGGCACATCAGATAATTAAACCCAGACTTCTTCCTAAACAGATTAGTCAGGACTGAACACAAAAAAAGTGCCAGTAATCTAGTAGAAGGGCGGTATCTTTCTATTCCACCTTTCAAGGCTCTCTTCATCTTTCAGCAAGCCTGGGAAATGTCAACCATATGGAGTTGTTACCTTCCCCTTCCTGGGGAAGGGAGCACTGCATCTTACACAAGCTCCAAAGGCAGCAAAAAACTCCTGATTCAGGGGCCATGCCAGAGAAGTCCTTCACAGCCCCTTGCAGACTTCCAGAACTAGATGGGAGCACAAAATATACCAGGGAGGAAGAGGCAAAGCAAATCTCTGCAAAGGAAAAAAAGGGAAACCTTAGAAGTCCTCAAAGCCTAAGTTTAAGGTTTAGTCTCTACTCAGAGGGAACAAAGAAATGGGGGCCACGAGATGAATGTTCTGGACTCTGATGGCATTTGTGAGGAGAAGCCAGAAAGTCACAGGCCATTCCTCAACTTTCCTCAGTTTTCCTTGCACTCAGGAGATGCTCTTCATTCAACTAATCTTCCCCTCTACCTGGCAGGGAAGCAATAGGCTCTTCTTTCCACTTGCATGCATTATCCCCCATTAGATAATCAAGGTATGATTTTAATTTCTGCACAGTTCTGTCCCCTGCATAGAGAAACAACAGCCACACAGCACGAGTCACCTCTTTCCACCCCTAGACCCAGTGGGACACTCATACACTGTAATTCTTATGAGCTTAGGCATATCTCATTAGCAGATAATCAGCAAGCAACTCATTATCTAAAATATGAGCATTTTATTACAAGAAAAGAAGGAACTCTGCAAAAGATACTTTTACCACATTTCATATGATTTGTTATGATTGTGAATATCCGGCCCCATGATTTTGTTTCAGAGAATTGTTTTTATGTAAATCAACATCTGAATAAATAAAGATTGTAAGAATGTGTGATATTGTGTATATTTCAGCCCAGGACTGTAAATGCAAAGACTTGAAATTAAAATGTATGTGTTCTGCATAACTTTGAGGTCTACAAAGTAACAGGAAATAGATTTTCATGTGATTTATGCACAAGTAAATGCAAAACAAATCTAGCAAAATTTTAAAATATTCTCAAAACCAATGAGAAGCATTTCTGTCCTGAGCACAGGGATCTTGACTCAAGAGGGAGCTAGGTAGCTGGTTTTATAAGCAGAGCATTTCAATATTCTCACTTATCTTCTTTTGAAAATTAAGAAATTAAATAAACCTGCTTATGCTCACAACTGTTTTTTTGATAAAAGGACGACTAGGAATTTTATTCCATAGGGTAGAACTCATGACTTCACACTGATGGTGATTTCATTGAAAGATTTAAACTAAACACTTAAATTCAGCTGAACTGGCTTTTTTCTATAAACTGCAGAATGGTGTTCAAGAAATCCTTCATTTTCACCTCTTTACAGATGAGAATTCAGAGGATACTCAACTCTTTTCTGAACTAGTAAAGCAAAAATAAACACAGGACTAGTAAAGTCATGGAACCACAGAATGGCCTGGGTTGGAAAGAACCTTAAAAATCATCTCATTCCTATCCCGCTGCCATGTTCAGGGATATCTTTCACTAGACTGGGTTGCTCAGAACTCCCTACAGCCTGGCCTTGAACATTTCCAGGAGTGTCACTCAAGTATTCTTCATTTCCATTAGAAAAGTATAATGGTATCTGATATATATCTTTTTATTGCAAACAAAAATTTTCAAGAGATCACAGGTAGACACTATGACCTGATATTTTGCTGCACAGTTTGTTAAAATGTTTTCACTAGATAAAACTAGTTTTACTAGATTCAAATGTACATTTAAAAACAGCTCACAATGAACCTAAAGAAGTCTTAGCATGTGGTAGTGTGCAGACCACCAGGGACATCCTGCTGGTCTGGCCACTCACCGCTCTTCATTCTACATATCCTTCCCCTGTTCACCCAGGACTGGCCAGCTGTCACGGGCTCGTCATTTGCCTATTGGCTTTCCTCTGGCCTTGCCCACCAGGGAGAGAGGGCATAAAGGAGAGAGGCGAGAAGGGGGCTGGAGGAGTCTAGTCACGTTGTCCACCACACATCTGGTTATCCGTTTTTCCCTCCGTGAGGGAGAATAAAAGACTCTGATAAACGCAACTAGTACGACTGTCTTTACCAGCCGGAGCAGCCACCGCCCGGCCCGGGATCGGAGCTCCCAAGGCAGGAGCTACTGGGGCTGGACTCGGTGGCCTGGAGGAGCCCGTAGAGGAAACAGGAAAGCTACATTAGCAGGAAACAAGCTCTAACACAAATGTTAACAGAGCCATCCAGATGCAGCCGTGACAAAATTATGAGAAGCCAGATCAAGCAAGGAATGACTTTTCAGAGGAACGTAATTTTATGGAATCACCTACAGATTTTCTCTATAACTCTTTTTTAGGGGTTGGAATTTATAGTTAGTGCTACCAAAGTACTGGGAAACCCCTACTGTAATAAATCCCCTGAATGAGAGGGAGGAACAAAAGTAAAATACCAAAAACACTTATGGTAGAAAATATTTTGAGCAAAAAAAGGAGTGTGTTTATGTTTCTGTGCTGGCTGGCAGGGGTGCACCTGACAGCTTAATTTCCTGGGGTAAACAGTAGAAGAACTGTACCCAGCTCTCCCAAGTGGGCAGATAGGAGCCATTTATTTATTGTTTCTCCAATACAAAATTCAAGTTTCCAAAAACCATTTTCAACTTTCAGTTACCACTTCTTGCAAAATTATGATGATGATTCTCACGCATAACATCATTTAAGTCAAACTTGTGTTTGTGACTTCTGGTACCCTCAAAAGTGTGTGGGGTAGGGCACAACTATCAGGAAAGATGAGGGATTGACTCTAAACTCGGGCCAGCAATGTGACAGTCTGTGTGCCAGTGGCAGCACACAAACTCCCAGCTCACCTTGGTACTGCACCAAACACTTTGACAGAAGAGTCACCCCTTAGGATGACGTGGCTGCTTTCACCAGCACTAAGACTCTTCCCACAACCAAGAAGAGAATGTAACACACTCTCCCCTCCAGCCGGCCCACTGTTTCTTGCTGTTCCATGACTAATAATCTCTCCTATTTATTTCAGAATAGGTGGAAGGGAAAGCAAAGCCTTTTCACGAAGTGTTATGTAAAGCAAGGAAGAACATCTGCAGTCATTCGTCTGGAGGAAGGTTCCTCCCCAGCCCTGGCTAACGACAGAGTTTGGGCAAGGAAGGAGGGAGGGAAAAGCCTTATGGCCTTTTGGCACTTGCATTCCCCTTCTTGTCACCAAACTGTAAAATGGGAAACAGTTGCACAAGATTTGTTCCTTTCACAAGTAAGGAGGGTGCTGGAACTGGTTTATTTATTTAAGTTGTACAGTAATGGTTTTGCTCTCTGAAGTGACAAGGAATGCTTGTATGAAGCAGACATCCTGGTGAAACTTCATGTTGGGACAACATGAAGCCAAACACATAAGCCCAAGTCTGGTCACCCCCACCCTTAAATTCATAGCATGTGGCAAACAAGCACTACACCAAAATCTGCAGAAGTTATGTTTAGTTAATTGCATCTGAGTTTATTTACATATAATAATTTACAGCAGCAGGAAAGAGTCTTAGATAACAAAAATGGGCATTGCTCCATTTCTAAATAATGCTTCTAACTTAGCATGTAAAGAAAATACTATTTAACTAAGTGAGGGTTAAACTTCACTACCATGTCAGCAAGCCATCCACGTTCATTCTGATTCTGCTGTAAACAAATTCTACTGCCAGTTAACAGGCATTATTTCTGTAACTCTTAGAAAAGTTCTTAAATAACTGTGTTTGCCATGAATACATTGAATTATACATTAAAAGATCAGTGTCATCCTTCAATTTGGCAAATGTTGATCAGGCATTTGCCAGCTTAGAACAACATGTCAAATATTCAGCTAGTCAGCACTAAAACCTTAAACCTCTTGGAGGCAATGAAAGGAACACCTAGAAAACTCAAATGAACAGAAGTGGGCTTTAAAGCATCATATGAAAAGCAGCAAGAAAAGAATTAACAAAAGATTCCTGCAGTAGCTCTCCTTGTTTGATGCCTGATGACACACCACATATACTACTAAATTCTAAATTACAAAAACATTACATGTGTGATTGGATCAGGAGAGAGCAAGGGAGGCCTGTCCTGAGAGGCTGGAGAAGAGCAACTGCTGCCTGTGAGAGGAAGCATAAGAAGCAAGTCTTGGGCTCTGCAATTTGGGAGCCAGTCTGCCTGGGATGGGGAGAGGATGGTACAAGTAACCCAGAAATGCGAACACAACCCACTCACCAGGACTTTCTGTTTCAGAATTCTCCTGGTGGTTCTAGTGGGGAGGAGGAGGCACAGAAAACTGTAGAATATGTCCGTCTTCCATATCAGTGGGGTAAATGTGCTGCCCAGGGCAGCCAAGGGGAAACAGCCCTTCCTGCTCAGGAGAAACATAGCAAAAGGGTAACAGAGGACAAGCCAGCAGGATAAGACCCTATGCCATGTTGCAATTGGCTCTTTAAGGTTCTTTATGCAGCAGCTACAGAATTGCTAATGGCTGCTTCTGTGGTGAAGGTTATTTTTGATCTCTGATTATACCTGTCAGTTTCCCAGTGGAGCCTTAACTATCCAGCTATCCAAATACAGCCAAATCAAAGCTTGGCAAAAAAAAAAAATTTCCATTTTGGCATCCAACCATTCAAAATACTTTTTCTTCACTGTTTGTGAATTACGAGTGGAAAATGACACATGTGCATTCACACAGCTAAGCAAAAGCATACCAGGATTCCAAAGCCCACTTTTTCAAAGCATGAAGTAATCACTTAATTTTGTTTAAAAGTAGACAGCTATTAAACCTGAAAAAAATTAGGTCAGTTAGAACTAGACACCAAAACTGTCTGCTGGTTTTAGAAAAAAACACAGTCATAAACATCATGACATAATCATATCTGAGATACATATTGCCAACAGCCCCTAGACAGCCTGGGCTATGTCCTTCAAAGTTTGTAAACATATGTGTTTTTATTTATTTATTTAACTTTAGCCTCTGAGTTACTTTGAAACTGGTTTTAAATGTCACAGAATACCCAGTTCACAGAAAAGAGGAAAGGAGGTTATATTTCTTCATTGTTTGGACTCTAAAGAAGGAGGAGACATTTCCCACATTGGTTCCTTAGAGACAGGATATGCAAATTCCTACATAGAAGTAGCCAAGAGAGTTGCATTACCTTCACAAAAAGAACAATACAACTTAGTAAGCAAAATATTTATAGCAAATATTTTCACTCTGATTTTGTTTATTTTGAGCAAACTTGTATTTTGGCAATACTACTTCAACACCCACCTTTGCATCAGTAGAAGCTGACACTCACATAAGCACATGCACATGCCTTCCTCACACCCTGAAACAATTAAGCATCTTTCTAACGAGAGAAGCAAAAGAGCAGAAAACTTCCCTACATTTAACTCTGAGTTCAGGGAGCTTAGGAATTCCACATAAAGCAGCACCTGAAGTCTTAGACAGCCCAACAAATCTTTTTCAACTTTCTCTTACTAGAACAGGGTTTCCAAACACCTACCTGGATCCTCCAGCTTGAGGAGAGTGGTAACAGCTGCTTGGCATAAGATTCACTGAGCAAACACAAACTACCTCCTCAGCTTTCCAAACAGACTGAAAAAATCACCAGTCTGCCATCAAAGTCACTAGGCACTATTTCCTGAGCAACCACATCCCAGTTAATCAACCCACAGGTCTGATAGCAGCTCCCAAATTTATAACCTCCTCCCTGAGCTTTGATTTGTTTCAATTTGTTCAGCTGATCTGCTCAGCTGTCAGACAGCAACTGCCAGACTGACCCCAGCACACCTCTCAGACCACTCATCACTGGGTAGTTGCTGTACCCTTCAGCTGAGCTGTCCTGCTCTGAAGAAATACAGGATTCAGGTTCTGCTCCTGTTCTCCAGGTGATTAAGAAATTATCCATTGCTGAAGAAGAGACAAAATGGATCATCAGGACATATTCTAAGGCAGGTCGTTTGGGGAGAGCTCTGAATAAGAGGCAGTGTGAAATAAGATGTGGAGAAAAAGCTTTTTTGCTTAGTGATTGTCCACAGCATTACCTGTGATGGGACTGCCCAGGTTATGGACTACTTTTAAATAACCATCAGGCACTTAAAGACCTGCCTTAGACTTGCCATGGAAACTGGACCCTTTGTTACGTTTATATTACTGATTGCCCAACACACTCCACATCCATATTGCTAGAAAACAAAGTGACACTCAGTCTTTAGGGGACCTTCAGAGCAATCTAAAAGACAAGGGGAAATAAACTCCTGCTACACCTTAGCATTTGTGTACTTCCAACTTTACCATCCAATATCCTTGTTTTAGCCTGAACAGACAAGACCCAAAGGCCAGGAGCAGGACTAGCAAGAATGGGGGAATAAAGGGAAATGGTGGAAATTAAGCGGCTTTGAACAAGTTGCTGAGAGACAGAAGGCTTAAAATCAACTGAGTAAAGAAATTGCAAATGGAAGCCAGCAGGGAAACATTTGAACCTAGTACTATTACTTACTAGGCAATTCAAAATATACTATTTAAAATTCTTGTTTGCTATAGCAAAACTCTTTCACTTGAATATCTTCAGGAAATTTAAAAAAAAAAAAGGATAAAGCAGAAAAACACAACTTATCCCCATGAATTTTTAAATCCCAGCTCATATTTGCGGATGCTATGTTCAATACTTTCCACATTCTAGCTAGAAAGTCAAACATGACGCTATGAGAGAAGAGTATTATAGGCTTTTAAATCATTCCTCATATGTGCTTGAGGTGATTTATGTGACAGCTGTGTGCCGAAGTCCACATATTCACTTAGAAAAATGCACCTTCCAGAACAATATAATTAAGTAATAGGAATTAAATTCAGGTAGATTTTTCAGTTTCCTATAGTGACCCCCGAACAAGAATGCTTGTCTGTAGACAGCAAATTGAATTAGGACGTTTACTGGAAGTGGTAGATGACCTGCCCCATTAAGCCAGATGACATTTTATTGTAAGCTCTGACTGAAAGGGCTATTCATGGAATTTTGCTTTCACTTCAGGTTTCTCTTGCTTAATCCTCTGAGGTATATTATATGTTCTTCCTATAGGAAGGTTATGCTACCAGGATTTCTCTGTGTGAAACACAGATAGCTGGAATTTGCCATCATTTAACTTTAATATTGTCTTCTCAGACAAACCCTAATTTAAGGTGCATTTTTCTCACATAGAAACACTAGATCTGTATCTGGGAATCACCTACATAGAGCTCCATTTGTCAGCAGCATTCTGCAGTGAGGCTGCCAAGATTTGATCTCTTCTTCATTACATTCTCTGTCAATATTGTCTAACATGATTAACTAGCATCTTAGTCTGGCAATATGGTACTGAACTCCAACATTTTTTGATTTGATATAGTGTAAAAGACATTTGTAATAGTACTTTGCTAGCACATTATGTATAAGCAGCAATTCATTTGAACTAAGTCTGTAAAACAGGGCTAAACAACAGGATACAGATTGCTTTCAGACGGTACTGTGAGCTACAATATATTACTCCTGATTTACATAACTCCATAATGTGTTTGGAGCTTTTTGTGTCAGACCCATGACCACATGGTCAGTAGGACTGTATCACCCAGACACCTATAAAATATGTATAGAGAAATAAAGACATGAGATTGGGGTTGGCAAAGTACCAGCTTGTCATTAAAAACACACTGCATGACCTTATTGAAAAAAGAGAGCACTGAAAACCTTCAGTGTGATTTACTCTTCTACTTTTTTCCCCCCCAAACTGGCAACATCAGTCTTTCTAAAGCAAATCCTTGTCTGTCTATTATTTGATACTTCTTATTTTCTGCCTCATAAAAGCAATGAACAGTGAATTAATCTTTTGATAACATTTCTCGGAATGTCATAGATTGTTCTTGTGAATTTGACATGTCATTTGACTTCAGGGACTGATTGAAGGACATATGAAAAAAAAACAACCACCAAACCCCAAAACAACTATGGAATCTGTGTTATGATTTTATGCTGGCCGGTATTCTGATAGAAACTAACACAGCAGAGTTTTATCAACAAATTAAAACTACTTTCTACATCAGGGCTTAACACATTTGATACATTGTATACCCACTTTTTTTGACTCTTATATCATTTCCTTCCTTCTTGTTAGCTATATATAATTTTAAAAAGTCTCAACTACGAGTTTCCTCACAGATCAATTCATTAGGTCTTATTTTGCCCTTCCTTCTGCTACCCACAAATTGATTGCCACAAATGTAGTTCCTTCCTGGAAGAATGGCTTTGGAGGCGTTGTCATATCACCACACCGTGTAGGGAACAGGAGCCCCACTGACTCAGAAGCCCATAAGGGGTATCTCCGAGGAAGCCCAACATGACAAAATGAAGGCCTCTGATATATTTCTCTGCTTATTCAAAGAACAGTTGGAAGTGCTGTCAAAGGCTATTCAAGGGTATCCACATCTCCAGACTGGCCAGACTACCATGTCTTAAGTAATTGATTCTATATCCATCAGAGAGTTTTGTTTCAATACTTTGAAAGAATATTACATCTCAGGAAAATAACAGGTTTCTCTGCATCCTCATTGTACCTTCTCTGTAGTTAAAATTTCTGCACATTTGTGCCCATTCTGCATGGCCTTTCATATGCAGAATGAAGTGAGTAGAATTTACTGAGCTGTTCTGAAAACCTTCATTGAGCCACCTGGCAGAGAAATAGAAAGGACTCTGTCTTGCAGATTCCTGATGCTCCCTCTAGCAAAACCTTAAGGCAAATTCATCTATTAATTTTCCAAAATAAATTGATTTATGTACATGCCTGGGATTAATTAAGTGCTTAAAAATTCTGCAAGATTGGGTGCTTGGAGGATAGCTTTTTGAACTTTTTTTGCAAAAAGAAGCTCAAAGCAGGCACTTTTCTCCCATGAATTTGCAATTTTTTCATATTAGCAATTAAAAAAATATTTAGGCTTTCATTTCTAATTATTGCACGAATTTGGCATGAACTGCACTCAGAAAATCTGATACAATTGTTATTCATTATTCTAGGAATCCTAAATGCTGATGTAATGTAGCAATGTACAGGTTTTTTCATGGTGAGGGGGATGTGAAAGGGAAGAGGGCTTAACCCTGCAATATTTAAAACCAAGGCTGACTTCTAGTTCTGCAGGGAATTTAAAGGATGTCTTTGCTAAAAGCAGATGCGTACATACATATGTGTTCACACATATGTTCACACACAGTCAAGCTTGCTACAGGACCTAAAGGAATAGGATTGAATTTGGATAAGAGTCATACTGTAATTAATGGGGAACTTGTCATTCAGGCAGGAGCATCAAAGATGCTGGCTGTGGTCCAAACCACATGGCTGTGTTTGCCTGGCAGTGCAAACTGAAATGATTTAACCATGTTAGTTCAAAGGGTTCTCAGGTCAAGACAGATTCACCTTTTGTAAATTCTAAAAGTAGAGGTCATCCTTTCCAGTTTGGTTACTGGGGAATTTTTTATAGCTGTTTTGTCATAGGATCACAGCATGGTTCAGGTTGGAAGGGACATAAAGATCATCTTGTTCCAACTTCCTTGCCATGGGCAGGAACAACTTCCACTAGACCAGGTTGCTCTACCCAATCTGGCTTTGATCACTTCATCTGCTGCTTCTCTGGGCAACCTGTGCCAGTGCCTCACCACCCTTACAGCAAAGAATTTCCTCCTAATAGCTAATATAAACCTACCCTCTTTCTGTTTGAAGTCATTACCTCTAATCTTACTGCTCCATACCCTTGTGAAAAGCCCCTCTCCAGCTATTTCAAGGACTCCTTCAGGTACTGGAAGGTGCAATATTATCTTCCCAGAGTATTCTCCCAGCTGAACAACCCCAACTCTCTAAGCCTGTCCTCAGAGGAGAAGTGCTCCAGTTCTGATCATCTTCATGGCCTCCCCCTGTGTCCTTCTTGTGCTGGGACCCTAGAGCTGGATGCAGTGCTTCAGGTGGGATCTCACCAAGGCAAAGTGGAGGGGTATAATCACCTTCCTAGTGGTCACACTGCTTTGGATGCAGCCCAGAACACAGTTGGCTTTCTGGGCTGCAAACACACATTGTTGGGTGTCAACTCTATTCCTTTAAAAGCAATCTCTTCTCTGCTCCCGTGTATCCCTCCCTGAACTGACTGCATCTTACAAAACTATTCTTGACTTGAATTTACACCTCTGCTATGACTGGCAAAAAAATCTCAGCTGAAAAATCTCTGTCTGGCCAAAATGGCTCTCTGGATTTACCAAGCTCCTTGGAAAAAGTTTAAAATTGATATGTGTGTGTCTACCACTGCAGTGTAACCAATGCTGATGTGAACTGCAAGAGGTGAATTAGAAAGAGAACATTTTTATTTTTTTGGTGTGGCCAGAATTAAATATATTCTCATTCCAAGAAAGCAAATATTACATCCCAGTATTATGTTCTCAGAATACTTTAAAAGATTGCATCAACCTATTTCAATTTCTTCCGCCCCTCAAAAAAAGTCAGTTTTAAAATCTGCAGTTTGTACTGTGTAGACACACATAAAACTTCTCATAAATGCTATCAAATATTGAGGCTTCTTAACAGTCAATGGTAACATTAATATTTGTATTTATCTCTGCCCTTCATAATGCATTCCTTCTTTGAAAGTACTTGAGACTGCCTTTCAAACAACCCAGAAGCCAGATTTACAAGCATAGCTACAAAAGATGCACCTGCAAAATCAGTTTTTACTGAGCTCTATGGCAATCCAGCCTGGAGTGAGAAAGAGAGCTCTGATTAGATACACAGATATGGATTTGTTCTGGAAGCCAAGGATCCTTTATATTCAATATCTTTTAGTCTTCATGCAATACATGCTGAATAAATAAGTACTGAGTTCACTGGAGGGCAAGACTATGGTAACAGAGTTCTGGAAATTTTCTGTCAAATACTGTATAAATTAAGGATTTTAGACTAAGACCGAAAAGAGATGACAATGGAAGAAACTCAGAAGGAGCACGTGCAAGTCAGAAGTGACAGAATAAATAAATTTACTACTTATACAACTCGAACTAACCAAACAACAAGAGCAGACATACTAAGATAATCCAAATGAAAAAAACCCCAAACAGCTATAGCCAAAGCCTTGACCAACTATGCCTATAAACAAGCTGATAAATTAAGTACATGCTCTTGCTGTATTTTATAGAAGAAACCTTACAGTAGAGATTAAAAAGATGGTATCTTCCCATTTGATGTTGACATTCAGCCTCCCTCCTAATGCAATAGACCCTCCCTTCCCATTAATTCCATCACCTGCATATTTAAAGACCCTCTGCTAGGAATTTGCCTTTTTTTTTATTTCAGCATCATAATACATTCAGGAATTTCAATATTCAGACTATTGTATAAACTAGAATCATTCACAGAAATCAGTAATTTCTGTAAAGTTCTTATAAAACCTTGGAATACTTTTCTAACTAGTCTCTTGAAACTTTCTGTTTCCAGCTCATGACTGATGGTCTACAACTTTTGATTCCTATTCCCACTGTCTGCTCTGGCATTTGGTACACCAGCTTCTGATATGGTCACAGCTGCCCAGCATCTGCCACAGACTTGGGTAATGGTGCTACTGACCAAAAGAGTTGGAGGGAGATCTGGGCCACAACTTGACTGTTCACAAACTTGCCACTACACTTCAGCCAAACTGTAATTCTTCTGTTCCTGACTATCAGTAGTACCATCTGAAAAATGAAAACAAACCTGAAAAAAACCCCATATTTTTTTCAGCATTTCTTATAGGAGCTCAGATATATAACATAAATGTATTTTTGCCTCCTAAAGAAGTTAGGAGTACCAAGCATCACTTAGGATTTTCCAGCTGTAAAGGAGTACCAAGCATCACTTAGGATTTTCGAGCTGTAAGTTATGGTTTATATCTTAATCTTGTATGCTTTGGAATTACTGGACATGGTTAGGTGTCTCTTTTTCCTCTGTTGAATCTGTGACAGATACACAGGAAACTCCTCAGGTAGCTAAACAGGTAGATCCAAAAGATAATTATCTCCTTCTAAGGAAAGTATCTGATAGAGACTATAGAGGGAGCCTAACTACTACCTAAGCCTGAATGCCTCACTTCTGTAGCTCTTAGGTGAGAACATGAAGCCATTCATAGTTCCTAAACACAGTTAGATGCACAACTTGAATTGGAGATCTTGAAAATAGAGAATAGCTCTTATATGATAATTTTCAGCAAAATAAAATGACACAGACTACGGAGAGTGTAAGAATTCACAGCCGATGATGCTTTAGCTGAAGTGGTGTCTAACCAATCTGTTCTAGAGCTGTTGTGAATGGTCCTCAAAGTCAGTAGTAGCCCAAAGAAAACTGAAAGTTGTAGACCAGGATACACACTGGGTATTCAGACAGAGAGGTTTACACATAACGAGCTTGTTCCTTTCAACAAAAGGATTGGGGCTACATGCATGGCAAGTGATGGGCATCAGTGGGAGACAGATATCAAGGTATCTCTGAATGAATGAACTTACGAGAGTGAGAGAATCTGGATTTGTAGCCTGGCATCAAACAACTGCATAAGTAGACCTTCTAGCCCTGTAGTGACTAATGCATCGCTGATTTATGATCATCCCATAAACATAGTTTGGGGTCTGGGTGATCCTGTCACGATCCAAAACACAGGTCAAGCAAAACTCTCATTTGCATCACAGCAACTAATTTACAGCAGAACACATGTTTTCTGAGGACTACTGGGGCAGCTCAGCCAATACAGGTACTTCACACTAAAAGGAGACACAAGGGTTGCATAACATTTCTAAGAGATTGACATTCTGTGTCAAATAGCTGCATCCCAACTACTGCAGATCTGCTGATCACAAGCAGCCTGTTACCATTTCCACCTGTACTGCCATAGGGTTATGCTCCTGAGGTATCCAGTCCTACTGATGAGGTTTCTGTCTTGGTAATATACTTGGCTCAGAGTGACTTGTGGTGCAAAATTGTTTCAGTGTGTCACCTTCTCTTAAAACCAAGAAAAAAGCAGCCAATTTCTCAATAACTGGCAGAAGGGTTAAGATAAAACAGAATTAAGTCCCTGACTCCTCGAAATTTCCAGTTCAACATCCCCCAGAGATCATAAGTGAAATGTTGCTACCTTGCTACACTGAACATATTCATGGTCCCACAAGGCTACCCATGTTTGTGCAGCACAGTTTGTAAAGTCCATGACTGAAACAAAGATTATTTTCTAATATAAATAAAACAATATTCTAGAACTCCCTCCAGGGCCATTAAGATTTCCTCTGCTTAGTTAGTTTTAGCTTTGGACAATTACAATGAAAATACACATTAACTATAGTTCTCCTACTTTCTCAAGCACGTTAATTCTGGGGAGTAGAAATGTAAAAGCGGAAAAATGTTATTTAAAATTCTTCATATATCTACATACATATGGCATTCGAAGTAACTTTAACATATTTTATATTACATACTGGTCTATCTGTCTATCTATTTAGATATATGTTAATAAATTTCACTATAAATCAAAGACACAGCCACTTGAAAGCTTCCTCACCACAATGTCCCTGGTACTCAAAAGTCCCCTGCATGCCTGTTCCAGGCCTGAGACAACAGTTCCACCAGAAATTCCTCTGATGTGTCATGGCTAGGTCAGTGGGCTACATCTGTAATAGCAATTAAAAGTTCCATCCTCTAAGATGAGATAGCTAACACTAATGACCAGCTAACAAATAACTTTGCTTTCAAACTCACACTGCCACCAAACCACCACTGGAGTTAGCTTGCTCTTGTATGAACTCCCAGAGTTTGGGAGAGTTAACATGGCTAAGGGTCATGCCTGGGGCCATTCTAACAATTTAACAATATAGAAGATTAGGGTCCAGTGCCTAGCCCTGTTTAAACTTCTACAAAAAACAACAGCCAGAAGATCTCACAGAAATTTCAAATTTATTCCACTGTCATTCTATTCATTGAATTTCTGTAGCAATAATGGCTCTTTGTTGTCATTACTCTGGTTTGCTTGTCAAAATAAATCTGATTTTCTGTTCCCCTGCAACTGGTGCATTCCCTGGCCTGAGCCCCACTGAAATAGCTCTGTGGTTTCAACTCAGGTGGAGTGCCCAGGCACAGCAGGAACTCCTGGACTCCAACACTATTCACAAATGAAGGCTTCCAATTTCTGTAATGGTGTGTTGGTCCTTTCTTTGGTGTCCAGGCCAAACCAGAACCCACCACCAATACACCCTGGCTAAGGTACACATTCTAGGGCCCATTTTGTACAGTTCCTTTTCCTCTCTGGCAGTCAGATGCAGAGAACTTCTAACCACAGTTTTAGAGCTGAAACACAGCTGAAGCAGTGTTCATCCAGTTCAGATCTCATTAATGCTGCTGGCAGGTGCTGGCCTTGCTTCTGACCCACTACAAGGGATACCAGAGTTCTATTCTTAAAAAGCCTCCAATTCTTTTAATGACAGTTCCTCTGCAAGCAGAAAAACTGCTACAGACATGCCTGAGAGTCTTTCACTGACTGGACTTTCTTTGGAGGGGCATGACAGTGGGAAGTCAGATCTGAACAACACTGAGATCATGCAGTCAGACATCTGATCTTGAGCCACGTGTGCAGCCATGATGCAGTACCTAACCGTGCACATGACGTGCACAGCCTGGCTCAGATACAGAAGACCTGAGAATGGACCCTTTGTCCTGGTGCAACAGCAGTACACCCTGATTCAAATTCACCCAGGTGAGTGAGGAAGCCACTGCTGCAAAGAAATTATGTAGTGCTTGAAAGGGAGTGCAGATTAATTAGGTTTTATCCCATTAGTGCTGGGCAATATATTATGCTGCCATGCACCAGATGATCTTTATAGAAAAGACTTCAGAGAAATGTGGTAACAGATAATCCTCAGATACCAGATCACGAACACTACAACACAAAATTGTGCTGCCTGTTGGCAATGAGCACTGAGTACTTGAATCTGTTTTCAAGAAGCAAACCAGAGATGAAATCAGCTGCACGCTCTGCAGAACTGGAAGTAAGAAAAAGCTTCCCAAACACAATCCATGATTACATAAGTCCCCAGAAGTCAAGAACAATCCATTCACCACTAAGAAATGAATCCCAGGGACACTAACTTCCTGATAAAATTAAATACTGTGAATATTTTTGGCATATACTAGAAAGCTAAATATATTTCCTTAACTGCAAACAATTATTTAACACAGTAGGTTATACAAGTAGATAAAAATTTCATAATTTGTTGCATCTTTGCTTTCAAAAATGTTCCAGTGTAATTAAAGACTTCCTTGCCAATGCACGGTGTTTAAAGACACCTGAAATGCCATTAACCACTTCAGCAACCTGACAGTGTTGTGCCATATGTACAGGAAAGGCAACATTTCCTGTTAAGGCTATTTAAGTGTAATTTATTTCTGTACAATGCTGGACAGAAGAGATTCAGAGGAGCACAAATGTAATACTACCGCTGCAGAGATATTACTTGCTATAAAAACTATATTTGACTACTGACAAAAATCTTTTTTGAAGTCAGACTCAATCCCATCAGCATCAGCAGGAAGTATAATGCAGCTGGAGCAATTTGCTTGTATTTAAAAGAGATCTAACTAAAGAAATTTAAAATCAGATGAGACCTTACATTTACTAATAATGCTTGATTCACTCCTGATAAGTTTCCTTCAAACTGTATCTCAACCTGAGTGGGAAAACTCCCAGAGATACTATGTCAAGACACATTCAAGCTTCAAACCTCTCTGGGTCTCTTTGATTTTTCTGTCATTAATGAACATCTACCTAAGTAACTGATGCTTCCTTATGTTGTAAATACTTGCACTGTAACAAAGGCTGGTGACATTGTATTCTACCAAGGTCTCAGCACTGGTAAATGCAAGGGTTAGCATGGTGCAATTATTTTACTTCAGCTGTACCCTTGTGTATTCAACCTTCAAATGCTGTCTGCATTTACCTGCTTAATTGTCCTCTCCAGAGAAGAGAATGTTTGTCTCAAACCAGAGATCTAATATGTGACCTGAACAAAAAAATACTGAGGTGGCAATCATAGCACTGAAAGTGAGAAAAACTCCCCCAAAACTGCACTTTTAGAGCATTTGATTCAACTTCCGTGCATAGTATACAATTGTTCAAACCTCTGACACCCTTCTGTTCTTCAGGAAGAAGCAACAATGATGGCAATGATGGAATCTTTAGCAACCAGAAAAGATGGTTTGTACGTGAAGGGCTGCAAATCATGTTCACATTCTGGGATGATACATAAGGAATGGACCCAAAATGTTGTATATTTATGGCACTCCAGAGGCAGTCAGGGTTTTCCCCATTTTCAATTCCCTCTTTCACTTTTGGCAAAGAGCAGTAATTCTACTGCCAAAACAAGTCTCAACTCATAACCTATTGTCTTGAGAAAAAAAAGGAGTAGCACAGTTGACAGCAGCTTTTCTCCAATTCAGATTTTCTGCTTTAGTTTCTGAAGAGCCAGAAAGATGGTGATTTGGACTGGTGAGATCCCTTTTCTTCCCATGAAGATATTGACATTAACACCTACTGATTTATTCCTGAGGATATAAACCAATGAGAATTGCAACTTCTATCTAAAAAAACAAACAAACAAACAAAAAACCAAATTAAAAAAAACCCCACATAACAACCACAGAAAACAAAAACCATGAAACAAAAAAGTCTCTACTGTTAACACACTATTTTGATCACAGAAGTTTGGTTCATTGTGTCCTTTCACATGTTTTAGAAACAAAAACTAAAAAATTACAAGATATGAGTCAGAGGAAGAGACAAAGTGTTAGTTGTCATAGGAAACCCAAAGTGCTTCCTCTTTGCTGTTTCACTACTTTAAATCATTTTATGGCTGTCTTCCATACTAGGATTGTTCTTTTGGAAGTTCATTCTATTCCTAATTCCATCTTCAAATGCAGCTGGCTAATGCTGTGTGGATGTTCAGCTGTCTCCTCTGGGAGGGACTCCTCTCTCTAACCAAGTCATGCAAAAGTTTGACGGAAAGCATGAAACAAAATACCTCGTTTGTTACTATGATGGCTATGTGATGTTGTCTGTGATTATGACAACAAAGATGCAATTAGAGTATTAAGTGTGGATGCTTGCGTTTCAACCTGTAAATAAATGAAAACAAACCACAGAGAGAATGTGTTTGATTTAAGAAATGGGACTCTGCAAGAAAAAAAACATTATCAGAGACTTCTACTGAGTTTCAAAAGATCATGTTTCACAATGCACACCTGATGATAAGGCCAATGAGTTACAAGGCACAGAGGTTTCTAATCCACCCTGTGAATGTAAAGCTACATTCAGCTCACTGCTATCAGGCAACAGAAGTGAACAATGAAGAAAGAATACAGAAAGAGAAAAAGAAAAACAAAAACAGAAAGGAAAATAAAAACAGTATATTTGGACCTCTTAGATATTTGCATTTCTCTTACAGATAATTCTTTGAGACTCATGTTGTAAAACAGTGTTTCAAAGCAAGTGATGTTTTCAAGTTGACATTCCCAATCTTCTTTTAGAATCACTGACTAACCCTCCCTAACCAGAATTTTAAGTTAGAAAAACAAAATTGATTCAAAATTAAAAAATAAAAAATTCATGTAAATAGGATAATATTTGCCTTTGTTGTGCTGTTCTGCTTTTCTATTCATTTGTGTCCCCATCCTAAAGTGTTAGGCAATAAACTGTCGCTGTCTGCCTCCTGCTCTGCTTGCTCAGGGTTTAGCACAATCTGAATTAACAATATATAAGTGGTTTTTTTCAACATTTCAGATTGTATTTGACCTATATTTTGCCAGGCTTTGTTTTGCATCAGAAAAACCCTTGTGAAAGCGGCCAAGAAACACCAAGTTATACTGTAATGAACAGCATTAGAAAATAACCATTTAATTCAGGCAGAAAGATAGAGTCATTGCTCCTCTCTTAAAATGCCAAGCAATGGTGGACATCTAATCCAAAAATGTTTTGAAATGTTTTGTGTTTGATCCTATCTACAAATTAAAATAAACTGGGATGCATAACCAGGTTTTTGGCTTCTGTTAATCTACTACAGTCTGCTTGCGTGGGAAAGAGAGAGACAGTAAGTGGGAACAAGGTCAGTTGGGTTTTACAATCTATCCTCATGCTTCACTTGCATCCATTTCCAGAAATGCCTGTATCCTTCTGGCTGTCTTAAATGCCTTCCCAGTCCCTGGTGCTCCTCATGTCTGTTTACATACCAAGACTTGAGTTGCAATCAGTGAAATGGAAGATCAAACGTCAACACAACCAATGCTTCAAGATTACAATCAAAAATCAAAATTATGTAAAGATAATTAAAGCTTGACATTTATAGAGCAAAACTATGACCTTTTGATGGCAGGCTTAGGAACTCATCACATGAATTTTCTCCACTGAAAAGGTATTGACTACACACATTGACAATTAAATTATATAACAATAATCAAAAATAATATGTTTTATAATAAGCACTTTTTGCTTTCCCCAAGAGTTGAAAGGATTGGAGATGCTTTAAATAAACTTATTTAGTCAACACAGCTGATAGAAATAGTCAAACTAATGGTGTACACTGTGTTGATGTAACAGATGGAACTGTTGGGCAGGAAGTGTTTCATTGACAGAGTAAACTGATAAGCCTGTTTTTATTCGAGACAAAAAAATCAGTCAAGTCTAGTATGATTCACAACAGCAACAAAACACTTTAGATTTGCTTTTAGTTCTATCAGAAAACAGCTGAGCATATTGTTCAATTAATTTGTGATGTTGGATGTCCTAAAAAACCATATTGTTCTCAAATATCCAGCTATTAGCTGTCTATTGTAAAGAGCACATAGAGTCACAGAATCAAAGAAACACAGAATATCCTGAGTTGGAAAGGACCCACAAGGATCCTCAAGGTCCAGCTCCTGGCCCTGCACAGAATCATCCCCAAGAGTCACACCAGGAAGCTACCTGAGAGCATTGTCCAAATGCCTCTTGAACTCTGTCAGGACTGGAGCTGTGACTACTTTACTGGGGACCCTGCTCCAATCCCCAACCACCCTCTGGGGGAAGAACCTTTTCCTGATATCCAAGCTAAACCTCCCCTGACACAGCTTCAGGCCATTCCCTCGGGCCCTGTCACTGATCATCACAGAGCAGAGATCAGTGCCTACCCCTCTGCTTCTCTTCACAAGGATGTTGCAGACTGTGATGAATTCTCCCCTCAGCCTCCTCTCCTCCAGGCTGAAGAGACAAAGTGACCTCTCCTCCACAGCTTCCTCTCCAGACCCTTTACCATCCTTGTGGCCCTCCTGTGGATGTTCTCTAACAGTTTAAAACCTTTTTTTTTATTGTGGCACCCAAAATTGCCCCCAGCACTCAAGGAGAGGCCACCCCAGTGCAGAGTAGAGCAGGACAATCCCCTCCCTTGCCCAGCTGATGAGGCTGTGCCTGATGCCCCCCAGGACAGGGCTGGCCCTCCTGGCTGCCAGGGCACTGCTGACTCAGGTTCAACTTGCCATCAACCTGGACCCCCAGGTCCCTTTCTGCCGTGCTGCTCTCCCGCCTCTCCTCCCCTAGTCTGTGCATGCATCCAGGGCTGCCCCATCCCAGGTGCGGAATCCAGCACTTTCCCTTGTAGAACTTCATATGGTTGGTGGTTGCCCATCTCTCTAAGTTGTGAAGGTGTCTCTGCAGTGCCTCATTATCTTTGAGCGAGCCAGCAGGTCCTCCCAGTTTTGTATCTTTCGTGAACTTACGCAGTCCCTTCCAGTCCTGTGTCCAAGTTATTTATGAAGATGTTGAAGAGAGAATAGGGCTGAGAATGGAGCCCTGTGGAACCCCGCTAGTGACAGGTCACCAGTCTGATGTCACTCCATCCACTACAACTCTTTGTAGTCCATTTGTGAGCCAGTTGCTCACCCATCGCAGGATGTGTTTATCCACCTGGGGACTGGATATCTTGTCCGAAAGGACTTTGTGAGAGACAGCATCAAAAGCTTTGCTGAAGTCCAAAAAGATGTCATCAGCTGGCTTTCTTAGATCAGCCAGGTAGGCTACCTTGTTATAAAAGGAAATCAGGTCTGATAAGCAGGACTTTCCTCTTATGAAGCTGGCTGTGACCAACGACTGTGTTGTCCTTCAGGTGTTTTCCAATACCTCCCAGAACAATCTTCTCCATAACTGTCAAATCACTAGAGACTTGCAGCCTAAGGTAGACAAATGCACATTCCTCAAATCAGAAATATATCCCTCTGAAAAGGACACTGAACAAAAAAGCAAGGTTTAATAGCAGCAGATTCAGCCATAGAATAACTTCCCGTGCACGAAAAAGCAATGAAGTAAAGTAACACCACCTTCACCTAAGCTCCGAGCTTTGATACGGAGGCAACAAAGCCCACTGCCTTTACGTACAGCCCTCATAATTTTCCAGGTTAGAAGTCCCAGAATAGACCTTCCAAGGACTCCCTTCTTACTAACACAGAAATTTTCACTTTCATCCTGGTTCCTAGCTCTGTAACTGCAAATGCATGAAGAACTTCTACGCTACATATGCAGAGCTGCCAACAAAGCTGGTTGTTATGACAGCCTTGTGTAGTGAACAATTATGTTTGAAATAGGACCCATGTTCATCAAGAAGATGGCATAAAAAATGAAACACCAATAATTCAATGTTTTGAATTGCATGCATAAATGTATGCATAAACGTATGCATAAAAAAACTTCACTCAGTGTAATTGATGCTGCTGTGCTTACAAACGGTCTTTCAACAGAGAAAGTAGAAAATATCATTATTCATATTGTGATTTAGGATATGTATGCAAGTTGCACAGACCTGAACACATAGCATTTAAATTAATTCTCCATTGATTGCATATGGTAGGAAATACATATTTCCAAGCGGAATTAAAAAAAAATAAAGAAATTAAATTAAACTAAACCCAGAAACTTGAGGAAGTTTCTCCTGTCAGATTTCATGTATAATTTGGCTGCCTGTTCTGGCAGAGGAGGAAGTTTCAAATGAGGTCCTTGTACTGTGACAGTGAGGCTATGGCTTTTCTTTGCTTTGGACAGGGTAAGGACAGGGTGAGCCCTGCCCTAAAATAATCTCCAAGACAAACAAACAATCAAAACAGAAACAAACAAATAAATCCTGTCCAGACAGTGTGCACATGGACTTCATATCCATGATATTATATTAAAGTCAGTGGAATGCCAGCAAAGTCTCTGAAATTAATGGGAAAACCAGAGCTAGCAACAGCAGCCAAACCAAAGCTGACTGACCACACTTTTCTGCACCAACTGCAATGACAGTGCAAGATTTTCTTCCAGCCCATGGTAACACAGCTGATAGTAAAGAAGATGATTTTTCTTCAGACAATAAACACCTTCAGAAGTTCACAAGGTAAATATACTTTCAAGAACAGCTGTAATATGGAAGACAATGTCCCCCTTCCCCTTAGTACCCTTTCTTAGTGTCATTTTACTGCACAGACCCACGGGCATTCAGACTCATACATAAAAGACACTAGCAAGCAGGATGCAGGAAAGCCAGTGTGGATGTTTGAGACCTGCTTTGTACATGCTACAAACCCTACTGTGGGAGAGGATCATGCCAAGCTCAAGGTCTCTAGGTTACTGTATAGCTTGGTTTCCCTGGAAGCTTCTGCCAGTCTCATGTTTTAAATCAGCTTCCTACAACATATGCCATTGCTGTGTCTCTTCCCTAAAAACTCAGGACTAGAGCTTACACAGGAACAGGCCTGCGAGCAGAGGATGGATTTCCACCTTCCAGTCCTCTGCCACTTCCCCCTTCACCTTGTAACAAGCAGAATTACCCAGCTGAAAAGTCATCCTGACCTCAAAGCAACTCACTGTTGATACAGAAGATACCCCAGTCAGCTTCAGCCAGGACACAAATCTGCCCTTTGAAAATGGAGCCTCTTATTTTAGGAAAAAGGAAGCTTCATATGTCACCTTTGCATTAGACTACTTTCTGTATAAAATATTACCCACTTTTTATGTAGATAAAATCAAGCAATATAGAACCAGTGAGTATAGAGGGGTTCTCAGAGTAAGAAGAAGACTAGAAAGGCCAAGGCACACCTTGAATTAAATCTGGCCAAGGATGTCAAAGATAGCAAAATACACCACCAATAAAATACACCAATAACAAAAGGAAAACAAAGGATTATGTGGACTCATTACTAAACAGAAAGGGGACCTTGGTAACAGAGGACAGAGAGAAGGCAGAGTTATTGGATGACTTCTTTGCATCAGTCTTCACTAATAAAACCGATCCTCAGCAATTTCCAACCCAGGAGACCAGGGTAAAGGTATTTTAGAAGGAAGACTTTCCATTGGTCAAGGACTGGATCAGAGAACACCTAAACAAAGTTGACATCCACAAGTCCATGGGACCTGACAGAATGCATCCACAAGTGCTGAGAGAACTGGCAGACATAATAGCCAGAGGACTCATGATCACCCTTGAAAGGTCATGGAGATCAAGAGAGGTGCCTGAGGACTGGAAGAAAGCAAACGTCATCCAGCCTTCAAAACAGGCAAGAAGGATGACACAGAGAGCTACCAGTCAGTCAGCCTCACTCCAATCCCTGGAAAGGTGATGGATTGTCTCATTCTGGAGACCATCTCTACCCACCTGGAAGACAAGAAGCTGATCAGGAGTAGTCAGCATGGATTCGCTAATGGTAAGTCATGTTTGACCTGCCTGATTGCCTTCTATGATGAAGCAACCATTTGGATGGATGAGGGTAGAACAGTGGATATTGTCTACCTCAACTTCAGCAAGGCTTTCAGCACTGTCTCTCACATCCTTATAGGCAAACTCAGGAAGTGTGGATTGGATGAATGGACAGTGACATGGATTGAGAACTGTCTGAGTGCCAGACCCCAGAGGGGTGTAATCAGCCGCACAGGGTCTAGTTAAAGGCCTGTCAATACTGGGCATAGTCTTGTTTAACTTGTTCATCAATACCTTGGATGAAGGGGCAGATGACTCCTCAGCACATTCGCAGGCGACACAAAGCTGGGAGGAGTGGCTGATAACCCAGAAAGCTGTGCAGCTCTTCAGAGGGACCTCAACAGACTAGAGAGATGACAGAGATGAACCTGCTGAAACTCAAAAAAGGAAAATGCAGGGTTCTGCACTTGGGGAAGAATAACTCCAGACATCATACAGAGTGGGGGCCGATCAGCTGGAAAGTAGCTCTGTGGAGAGTGATCTGGGGGTTCTGATGGTCAACAAATTGTCCATGAGCCAATTCTACCATGATTGTTTTGTTAGCTAATCCTTTCAGGAACATTTATACAGTGTGGATGTGTTTCTCTTCCCCTCCAGAGAAATGTGTGATGTAGAGCAAGAGTTTCCTAGATTTGTCAGAGAACAGTGCCAGAAGACCAGGAGTTTCCATGTAATGGAGAAACTTCCCCAGCCTCAAGGAGATTTTTTCAGTGAAATTAATTTATAATGTTTCTTTTTTGTTCAGGTAACATGGAACAAATACATAAAGACCTTAAACATCTTTGACCTTTTCAAAGCACAGCCAACAAAGCAAACAGATAACTGATATTTGTCACTCTTGTTTTCTTTTGGCAAAATTTCTAACCCTTATTTTCTCTGTGGAAGAACTCCATAAAATCATCTTCACATGCAGAGTTGAAACACATCTACAGTCCCACAAACAGTTCCTCTCATTCCCAGCTTGCTCCATAACCAGCTGTGATCCAGATGACATGTGACAGCATCAGTGTATTGCTGAGTCCAGACTATAAATTCTGCCTTCCCAAGAGCAGACATGCAGCTGTCTGCACCATACAGGAGCGTCCTTGATGTCTTAGGACTAGCTCACCAGTAAGCCAAGGACACTGAGAGATCCCAGTGTCAGCACAGCCAGACCTGCCAGGGGAGGTAGCTAACATTACCGACAGGTTTAACATTTTTCAAGGAGTGCAGTGACACCCCAAATTCAGATATTCCCTGGACACAGATGCCCCTGACTGCACAGCCTGACCACTGCTGCTAGCCCAGGTATGTGGTATGTACAACAGGTGAGATGGCAGAGGAGAGACTGATGCTTTACTAACACCTCTGAGATCTGTTTCAGCACAGCACACTTCAGCCTCCTGCTTTCTCTAGACCTCCTTGAATGGCATGGCTATATCATGTCTGGGCTTACAGTTCTTTGTATTCTTTAAGCAAAAAGATTTATTTAAGTTGTAAAGCCCAGACCTTCTATAATTATTCTTAAGAGGGCCAATCCTGTATATATTAAGTCCAGAAATATTAATGGCATCACAGACTGAGCTTGAGAGTGTTTGAACACTCAGTTAATCTGAATACTTGGTCTCTCACTGCTCTGTATCTCACAGGTATTTGAGAATCACCACAGCCGCATCATCTTGTTCACTTCCAGTGTGCAACAAGCTTAACTTCTGTGGTTAATTTCTTTAATATCAACATTCACATTCAGTATACTTTTTTTCTGTTACTAGTCAAAGACAGAACTGACACAACTGGCTCTCTGCCTTCCTTTGGCCCACACTTGGTATTTCTCATAGCTCTGTCCCTTTCCACCACTGAATTGCAGAAAATTCAGAATGCTTCTCAGCTTTGCTAAGGCTTTAATATTTATCTGTGCTCTATTAGAAATGCATTTCATTGCTTCGTTAGCAGAGACCAGATAATCTCACTTGTATCAGGGTAGTATAAACTGTTATCAGTCTGGCTATCCAAGACACAGTACTTCTGCAGTCCAATGTTATGTCTAAAAAATGTATAGCTGCATTATATGGAAGCCTGCAGCAATTTAGTTTTTAAGAGCTGTTTTAGACTGACAATAATGAGTTTAGAAAGATGTTTTCAACTGTTCCCCAAAGATGTTCAAATTGCCAAGATCAAATAAAACCCTGTCATAATATAGGCACAATAGATAAAACATGTCTTTTAAGTTTAAATCTTTTTCCACCAGTGACGTTGTAATCTGCAAGCCAGAGCTATATGAAGACCATACACGGAAACATTCCCAACAGGAAATCAAAACAAAATATGCAAAAAGCTCACTGGAGCCTATTGCAATCTCACAGTCCTGAAACAAGCATTTCCCTCAGAAGTCAAATCACTATGAAATGGTGGTAGGGTTATTCTACTTTTTAGTTACAGCTGTGCTTCATTGCCTGTATAATTGTAGAACATAAAAAGGAAGGAAGCATGGGAGGCATTAAAGTCTCTGAATGTTTTTGATGGGATCTTTTTCTGTCCCAAGCGTGGGAGGTGAGAAAACATCAGAACTTTGGGTGTAGTAAAGGCAGCTAATGACACTCAACTGGATGTGAAAAGTCTTTTATGGGGAGTATGGAAATATGGTCAGGGCAAACTGGTTTATGGGCAGATGGGCAAAAGTTTCTTGGAAAAAGTCCATGGCATCAGAGTCATCCTTTAAAAATAGCACTAGTGGGGTTTAGTTTTCATTTTAGCATTAGCTCCTTCTCCATCCAGTTTGTCATTCCAGCAAAATCTCTGGGAATGCCAACATCAGTGCATACAAAGGTAAGAGGACGTTTTCTGTACTTTTTCAAAGTCTACTGAGGTGATTGGGAGTTTTCTTCTGGATTTCTGAAACTTCTATGAGACTCCAAAGAGAAGAGGATGCTTTTCTACAGAAGTGCATCATACTTCTGCTATATCACAAGCATCAATTTAGTGGACAGCAAATGAATACCTATGTTTCTCTGTCCACAGCATCACAAAGGGCTTCAAATTTTCTCTGACAGGCTCCTCTCTCCTATCTTGGTATGAAGGACATTGACATTTTTTTGCATGAGCGCATTTACTCCTGCCATTTCTCACTATCAGTGAGAAATATCAGTTTCATATCTCACTATTATCACAAGTTCAGTAGATTTTGATTATGATGATGATTATTATTATTAATTCAAGCAGTTTGTTATATTAATCAAGTAGATGTCTGAATAACACAGCTCGTAATACAGTCCTTCATGTTTTCCATAGGGAAATTATGTTTATGTTGCCATTATATCTGTATGAAGATGACTCTATGCATCTGCCAGATCCCCCTTAACAGTACCCAAATCCCTTTACCAATTTCAGCTCAATTTAATAGAAAGTTCAGCACCTACCATTCAGAGAGAGAAAGAAAGAGAGATTTGCTGCTACTGCCTCTGCTAATGGTAAGACAAGGTGTTCTCATTCCTTATCCACTCAGTCCTCCTGAGCACAATGGGCTGTGCCACTTACCAGGTATGAGCCCCTTAAGCAGCACGTGAGGTCCCTGACCTACCAGTCACAGTGCTCTCAGGCCATAAAGATGGAGATGGGAGAGGGTCTTGAGGACACTGGGTTGTGATGAGGATCTGAGGGGTTGAGGGGCTCAAAGAAGTATAGGGTCAGAGCTGTAGGTGTTAAAGGAAGAGAGAGTGGGGAACTGGGCAAAACTGAGGGCATGCCAGAAGAGAGAGTGGGGAACTGGGCAAAACTGAGGGCATGCCAGTAATGTTGTACAAAGTACACAAAGGAGAGAGACAGATGTGACAGGGAGAGGAAACCAGGGGTCCTGCAGGAGAGCCTGCATTGTATGGAGGACAGATCAGGAATCCACAGGTACCCTCAATTTCTCTGTTCGGGGAACAACTTGTTATGATAATGCCTGATAGGATATTTGGTGTAAATCTGTTTACATTGGCACCTTACCAAGTCTGTGGGTTTGCTGGTATTCTCTGAATCCAAGGGTAGGCTGACCTTCTATGTTCCATTTTTTCCTTTCTACAAATTCAGATGTACCAAGAACCAAGTTTACGGAAAAAAAGTTGATCTTTTCAGTGAAACCTGAGATTCTAATATAAAGGTTAGAAATGGTTTCAAAAGAAACACCTTATATTTTCTTAGAAATCTTGCTTTATTACAACTAATACTACCTTCTCTTCATTTTTCTGGACATGTAAATAAGTTGGTTTTTTTTAATTATAGAAACATTGAGGATTTAATCTCAAGTTTGAAAAGTTATTATTTTGTAAACCTAGGTCAAAGGTTTTATTTTAAAACGGTTGCTCTTGTCAATACTAATAAGCAGTTGCTGGGGAGAAATTCTCTTCTCAGCTCTGCCAGTGATTCCTCATGGGACCATGACATTTAAATTTCATGCTTTCTCAGTCTAATCTATCTGTAAAATGAATGTGATAGACAACATCATGAAGTTGTTGGGAAGCCTCTTTAATGCCTGACAAGCATTTTGATATCATCCCACAGTTGCTTGTATAAGCACAGTATGGTGATTGAAAGTGCTTTTTAATTCCTATTTCCTTTTCTCAGCCCAGTCGTGGTTTTGTGTCTTTTTGCTGCAGCCTTGTCACAAAATACTCTGATTTCATCCTGTGGAATCTGTTTAATTTGTACTACATAAGGACATGAAATGGATTTGTCTTTTATAGCCCAGACACAGTACTATGCATTTTCTAGGAATGTATCTCTTTCACAATTAACTCTTTCTGACATCTCACCAGATTTTAGTACTGTAAAATTTGAAGTATCTGGAATCCACGTTTTACATGTATACAAATTCCATTTAATTAAATGGAAAATACACTGCATTGACTACTTTTCTCTTTAAAAATATTGCCAGTCCAAGTTTTGAAAACAACATGAAAAATCAGTCAAGGTAGATTGAAAGCAGGATCCTGTATTTCAGAAATCTTTTTCTGTGCAACTTCAACTATGTACTAGCTACTACAATTCACCCATCTTTATTAAATTAAACTTTAAATAAAAGCCAAACCATACAGTATAAGTGTAGCTGAACATAGTGTAATTCTGCATTTTGATACCAAGAATAAAAGTAATTTTCCTGTCATATTCAACACAAAAGCCATCCTGGCTAATGCTAAATCTGTGACAACTAGAGAAATCCAAGAAAATATGAAGTTAATGCTGACGTTTTCTTCTCAGTGCTTTTCAACACATCATTCTCCTAAGACATTATTCTTTGATTTCCATGAAAAGATTTCCAGGTGTCAGAGTGAAATGAAACCTAAAACATGCAGTGAGAACAGCTTCTTTCTTTTTTCCGTGCAAGACAGATTATAGGTTACAGCCATGAGCCTTATCAAGACAGACTCTTTGCCTGTTCAGAGCACAGCTGATATGGATTAGAACAGAGGACTATGATTTAAAGTATTAATAAAGTGGTGGGAAGTACAGGCCCTTTCATCCAGATCTGGGAATTCTATTCCCTTTCGGAGCAAGGCAAGTAATATACTTTATATTATTCACTCCTTGCACAATATGCTGACTTTAATGCATCCTATCTTAAGTCCCAAAAGTTATGTACTAATGTAATAACTTGATATTTTTGTACAGTCACTTTAGAAATTATACAAGTACTCCTGATTTAATTTGTTCTTAATGGTTTAGTATTGAGGCAAATGGAACAAAACCAAGAGAGATCAATACTGAAAATGTCCTTTGATATCCTTAAAGTGCCACCTCTTTCACTATCAAGACCTTAGTGTCTATCTCCAAATTGCCCATATTGTCAGTCAGCATGGTTTGTTAATATTTCTAGTGTCTCTGGGATTTTCCCAGTAGTACATCTCGCACACACTGTAAGCACCAGCCAAATAACCCATTTTTCCTACCTCAGTTCACTGTATATTCTACATATTCTGAGAAAGGTTTGATAACAATAGGGGTTAGGGTAACTAGTGTGCTAGGACCATAGTTAACAGCCAGTTCTTTGGTTTCAATCTATATTTAAATTTTAGGTTTCTTTGGTACAGAGAGGTTATTTTCTGCTTCTGCAGCATGTAACAAAATAAGGTCCTACTGACTGACTGGATTCTAGATCTTGAAGCTTGATAACACCAAATCCTACTCTGATGTCCTCTAAGAAATGTGTCAGAACTATGGAACATATAACAATACAACACATTCATGTTCACACTTAAATGACTTAGAGATGGGTACCTACATGCAAAATTTAGGCCTTCAGACCTCTGTTTACCCTCTAAAAGTATCTCCTTTTGGCTCAAAAAGAAAAGCATGTTGCTGCAATTAATACTGTTCCAGGGCACAAACCATATCAACTACCATGCCTGAGTGCAGGAGACATGCGTGTCTGTACTGGCCTGTGTATGCTTAACTTTAAATTTTTCACCAAAATATTTCTTAGGTAAATCATTTTTCCTGCTGGCCACATAGCTGTAGAGATCATGATCTGTACTGTGTAGCTCAGTTCCTGCCCCAGGCTTAAACCATGGTTTAAGATTTCATGAAGTGCTCTCTGCATTTTAAGGAAGAAAGAATCCTGTAAGCATAGTTCACCATTTCCAAAATGGCAGACCTCATGCCAGAATCACCCTATTTTTTCTCAGAAGCCTAAAGCTTTTCAGTAGACCAAAGTGCTCTATAACTGAAGTACAGGGGTGTAAATGAGCCATATTCAAGGCCATGTAGGGTACAAATTGGAGCAGAGATCTGAAGACGACTTCCAAGGAAATGCTTTAACTACCAGGCTGTTGAGCTTTTCAAGGAATGTCATCTCTCCTGCTGAAGATGTTGTACTACAGAGCAAGTGAGAATTGTGCAAATACCTGATTTGGGATGGTTTGCTGAACTGAAAAACCATCAGACTAAAGCTAAATAATTACCTATTTTTGCATAAATAATTAAATAATCACTGGAGCAAGAGCTTGAATGTAATGCTTCTTTATTTTAGACAGATCTCTGCTGACTGAGCTGTTGGTCAGAAGTGCAAATGCACCACAGCTTCCTTCCCCTCCTATTCCAGCTGCACTTTATGTGAGATAGTGCTGGCCACCCACCTACTTCCAGAAAAGGATTCATGGCTGTCAAGGCTAAGAAGAAACAGAGGCACCTTCCTTCAGAATTCACTGCCTAAGGCTTTTGGAGAGACAGAGTAGAATGAAAGGTTTCCCACATCCTCATGTTGTCTGGTCAATCCCTTGTTTAGTGTTCCAAAAAAAGATTCCTGTCCTTTCCCTGTGCTAGGCAGAGATCCCTAGTTGCTTGTCTCAGGACTGCAAATTCTGCCATTCAGGACAATGACTAAAAGACAGGCACGTGCACCTAAACCCAAACAGGTTGATGTTGCCCTCAGAGACTTCCCATCAGTGCAAATATTTGAACTTATTTTACTTCAGTTATGCATATAAATGAGAAAACTTTGACTACTTCCAGACATATTTGAGATTCACACTCACAAAGCTAAGTGTGTAAGATTAAATAATACCAACATGTGGCTCCAATGCTTCATTTTGGCTAGGCATTATTAAATTAGAATATTTTATTACCAAATGGACACTGAGATTACAGAATTACTATCCACTCATAATATTATTTTGCAACACTTTCATTCAAACCACCCTTGGCTAATTAAATCCCTATTGGGGAAAAATAATAGGAAATAAAAAACAGACTAACGAATCAAGATAACCTGTTCTTTAACAGTTGTCTTTTTCCTATGTCAGCCAAAATCTCTGACCTAAGTTATGGACCTGTTATAGATCCTGCAAGCCCTTAATCAAAACCAAAAGCATTTGTGTGATATCAAAATTAGAATCAGGCTAAAGATGAGTAATGTCCATGTTGCTATTGTTTTTCATTTAAAAAGTATAACATTATCCAGAATTAATTGTAACAGGTGTTCCAAACAGAAAATGTGTTTACTATTGATTTATGCATTTTTGCCCTGAACCATGAAAAATTCATATTTATAATGCAATATGACATTTGCTATCCATCAATTTTATTGCACATTGTTTCACACGCACTCATCAGACCAGGCACTGCACAAGCCACAGTCAATGCCTCTACACTCACTTTTAAAGATCAGTTGGGAAACAGGAGGATACTGCAGGATACTGTCTCTAAATTGCATCCAGAGACCCACAGTCAGCCTACAGACTGCTAACAAGCCTCCCATCTGAAGGTACCCAGCACCCAACTTGCACACAAGATCTGTCATTTTCCAGAGGGCATTTCCATTTACACATTCACCTTACAGCGCTTGCTTTCACTTGCTTTCAGGCTGGCCTCGAAAATGGCTACAGCTACCCTGTAAAAACTAACCTAGAACACCTTAGAGAAAGATAATCTTAGCTGTGAAAGCATGATGACATGATGCTTGCTGCTGCAAGGACATAATGCACACATCCCTGTGGCATGTTACTGCAGTAGGGATTCAGTGCAGATGTATGCACATGCCTTTCCCAGGGTGCAGCAGCAGGGCCTATGACAATTGTGAGAATGAGCAGATCAGACTGAATAACTAACTCAGGAGACATGAGTAAACCAAAACCCCCAACACCCCGAGAAAACACCTGCTACTTTTATCTAGTAAACAAGCAAAAATGTCTTCCACCTGATACATTTAATTTCCAAGGGTAGGGAAAGTCACCTTAGATGGGGTTTCAGTAGCAGTAAATACATGCATATGACTGAAAGAAATGCACCTGACTGCTGAAATTTTTTCCTCCAAGATACCAGACTACAGCATTTCCATCTTTTTTCTAAAATACTTCTTTTTCTATATGAAAAATATTGTTGAATTTTACACAAATTCATAAATAATTTCCAGACAACTGAGATCCATTAATTTGATAAACAACTACCAGTGACAGTGAACAGGTACAAGGCACTACACCATAGGACCCTAAAGCTGTTGAGAACCTCCCAAGAGGCATTCAGTTCTGTACAGACTCAGGTTGCTACAGTGGCAGCCTGAACCTGATGTTCCCATGGATGAACCCTGTTCCACAGCACCAAAAGAGACCAGAGACTAAAACATCCAGTTCCCTCTCAGGTAAGGTGGCAAATACCCATGTGACCCACTGAAAAAAATAAATATAGGCTTGTTTGGGCAGGGAGAATCATGCCTAAGGTGTGAAAAGTTATAACCATGTTCAATCAACTTTTGTATATTTTTATCATATTGTGGTAAAATGGTGTGATCATATTACTGTGATATTTAATGTTGTTGCTTATTTGGAAGGGTACAAACCAATTTTCTAGCAAAAATACTGTTTTCAAATATGAAGAGATCTAAAATGAGACCTTATCCCTTATTCATGAGAGACAGATGTTATTTTTGGCTTCATAATTTAATGAATACCATATTATGTTCTTTATAACCTAACACCAGAAATAACATACTTCTAGCACTCATGAACTTCAAGCCATTATCAGTAAAAGCTTCTATTAACATCCAGAACTTCTCACAGTTCTCACTGCAAATGCTTAAACTGTCAGCTACAGTCCCTATTACGGCAGGATTTTTTTTATCCTGCAAAAGACATAATACTTAGCAGTTAGCTAGTTGAGATTGAAAACTGCAATATTATTCCTTTTGTCTTTACTGTAATGAATTTACACATTTGATGCTGTATTTTTGTGTTTGTGTTTTGGTTTATGGCCTTCTAAATGCAAAAATGCTGCATCCTTTTAAAAATGCTGTTACACTTCTGTTTACTTTCACTGATTTGGAGAAATGCCTGCCAGTAAGTATGAGCTGAAACTAATTACCATCAGTACAAAATCTCCAAGCTGAACTGGGATGCTGACAAAAATGCAACCAGAAAATGAATAAAATATTTCTTGGGAAGCAGAGATCAGTTTCAACAGCCAGTGACTACAATGAAAAATAAAACCCTGCATACAAACACTTATTCTTAGCATTTCATTTCTGTATGGATAACTTTCTTCATAGAGTAAAGGTTGTAGCTAAAACCACTTGGTTTAAGCCAACTACAAAAGATTTTGTGATGCCTGTGTCACTGTGTACAACAGGATTTTTCCCACTGCATCTAATACAATGGCTTGAAACAAATACATCTGTTCTAAGAGAGATCCTTAAAAACTAAAGTTTCAGGCATCTTTCTCAGTTTCATATATGAGATTACAACTGTATATCTCCCAAACAGGTAACTACAAAGGCATCCCGAGCTTCCAGGAAGTGAAGTACAAATCAACAAAGCTGAGGGGTTAGGGCATGGAAAACATAAAATACCCTTGCAGAATACCACAAACTCAGGCTATGTGAACAGATCATCTTTGGAGGTAAGTGTGAAAGGGTCCAAATTATCACTTGTGTACCCATGACCACAATAAAGCCATTCTAGCAATTGTAGACCCCGAAAACCTTTCAGCTACAGCAACCTGCTGCTTTAGGCTTCACACAGGAAACCACCACCAAGAGTGTTGCGATCAAAAGCTGGTTCAAAAGCTTTACTAGGAAATATCAAACTGGCAAAAGACATCAAGAAACAGGAGCAACACAGGATTAAATCAAAAAACAAACTTATGAGTGGACCATGCCTCATATTGCACAACTGGGCTGAGCAGCATTTCCATGGCAGTAGGGGAAGACAAATATCTGGCACTCCAATTCACCTCATGATTAGCCTGGCTACAGCACGAGTCAGCACATCACAGAGCAAAACGGACGTGATAAGAGCAGATCCCATTTTGTTACTGTTCCCACAGAAGCTGACACTGTTGAAACAAAAAAAAAAAGTGCCCAACAACACAATTCTTCCCAGGGCAAACAGAGCTACTAGATGTGTGGAGCACGCTCAGTGACAAAAAACATCTGCAAAGACACACAGCAGTCCACATGTGCCAAATTCTGGGAACAGTAAGGAGAAGCTCAATTTACACAGGCAAGTATAAATTTACAGCCCAGAGCAGGATAACCATTTCACCTGGGCACTTTACCCTCCTTTAAATTTTTTCTGAACAAAAGAATAGCCATGATTTTAGTCAAAAGTTCCTCCAGGTCTGTCTTGTCCCTGATGATAGCCTGGCAATCAACAAAAATAAAGGGTAGCACTAATATCAGTATTTTTTTGCACTTGCCGTACTGTCAGCGGGGAAAAGGGAGTCAAATGTAAAGTCTGCCCTACCTTTAGGAAATCCATATACTTAGAAAAATTGACTGGCAAAGGAACGTATCTCTGAATGCATAAGTGAAACCCAGCAAAGGAAACTAAAGTATTACTGGCAGCAAAAAACAGTGGTAAAAGCTGTAGTCAAGAGACTTTAATGCGGCTGAAGGGAAGACAATTTATGATGTTTAGACTACACCAGTGCTGGCATTGACAAATTGTCTGCGTAGGCCAAAAAACCACTCAAAACTTGGGTAAATTTAAATATGTCTGCACATGCACATGAATGACTGTGGATGTTTTATTATAATTCCTTCCTTTCCTTTTTTGATATTTCATCTCCCTTCCTGACCACTGACCTGGAAATTTAAATAATAAAATGCCACAAAATGCTTTGAAGTTGTAATGTCAGTGAAAAGTGCTCATAAAATGTCTTCAACTTTTATTATTGTTTGTGCTCTTTTATCTCAAAAATCATCAGATTGACTTTTTCAGATACTTTGAGATTTCCTTGTGTTTCCTGCACTCTGTTCCTGATGGGCAAGTTTTGTCTGAAAAAACCCCACCTTTACAGTTCCATTAAAATTAGATAAAAGTCAGTAGGGCCAGAGTATGCTGATACAGAAAAGTTTTAGTCTCATAAAGGGGAGAAACAACCTATTTCTGTAGGATACTGCCAAGAAAGAGCAAGATACTGAACAGGGAACACCACTATTATTCCTTCACAGTGCTGATTTGCATCAGATGATCATTTGTCCCCCAGGTTTTTTTCCTATGACATATTTTCCTTTTATCCTAGTGTTCAGAACATTTGCCAGAAAAATGCAAGGTATGGGAGCCAAAATACTGTCTGGAGAGCTGGCAATTCTTTAAAACGTTTCATCACAATGCCTTCACTCAGGAAACTTGGGATAAAATTCTTCCCTGCTTGACTGAGCTGATGCAAGGATTAATGTATCAGTATTTTACGTATTTTCAAAAGGACAAGTTCCATACAGGTTGCAGTCCTGTAGAAATCCAGTTCCTGAGCCTGCAGCTCTTACTTTTTGGGTTATATTTTGTAAATAGTCTAACAGAGCCTCTCTGCAGACTTAGATAACTGCATACCAGCAAGCCCTACAGTGTGGTTGCAATAACTTGTTATGAACCACTGGGAACCCTGTTCCTTCAAAACCAGGCTGTAACAGATGGGAGAACAGCTTCAGCACACAGAGATTCTGCACACAGTGAGGTACTTAATTCTCAGTCGATTCGGGAAAATGGGGATTATGTTTACATAGTCCAATAGAGAGTGAGGCAGAGAGGTCAAAGTTAGAACCAAACATCCTAGCACGTACTTACAGAATGGAGCAAAGCTGTGCAGAAACCATACTTGGACCCTCAAACCAGACATCTCCTCAGCATGTCATGGGCCTGATACTAATTAGACTGGCTGTGAGGCTTATAGCCAAAAACACTGCATCATGACAGCCATGTTGTTTCTGACTGAAAAGTTTCATAGTTCACTGCCTGAGGCACTTAAAAGACTCTACAAATGCTTCTCAACATCTCTAAGCAGATCCATGTACCCAGGTTTTAAGTAAGGAGCAGTTTAAGGTCCTCTACTAATGCCACTCCTTGAACTTAAGTCACTCAAATAATCAAGTGTTTCACTGATACAAAACAGCTGGAGCCATGCCTGAGGCTGAAAGGAGAGGTAAGAATGGAAGATGACAGACAAAAAGGGGAAAGCCAAGTCAGTTTTAGGATCTGGAAGGAATTGAGAACTGTATAGCTCAGCCACCTGCATCTTTGGAGCAATAGTTTTAAGCCCAGAAGCTGTCCTTGATGGATAGACAGTTACTCTCTCTGGAAATGCATCCCACAACAGCAGTTTCATACCCTCCCTTGGAAGCTGTCTTTTTTGTTCCATTCCTCCAACAAATCCTCCCTCCTCAATTTATATTTTCATACCTGCCCCATTCATAATTGCTTCTACCATCCTCATGGATTAACATGAACAATTATGCTGCTTCTCCTTGTAAGACTGTTTTGATGTGAGATAGTCAGGTCCCATGTTCCCATCAGTCATTTCTGCATTACATATTCTCACTTCTTTTGCACACAGGTCTTCATTTCTACGACATCTATCACGTTAGCTGCTCTCCTTTGATCTCTCTCCAGCCTGTCTGGGTCTCTTTTAAAACATGTCGCCAAGAATTGAACACAGTATTACAAATCATGTGTTGACTGCAACAAGCTAGGAACACTTGCCTCCCATGTAATACTCTTGGTAGTTCAATGAAGTACAAGAGTAGCTATGTTTCTCCTTCGTACTGCACTGTTTACCAATTCAAATCACCATCCACTATAATCCCCAGATAGTTCTCTATGGGTTAAATACGTGTCCCAAAAGATTTCCTGCATTCTATATTTATTTTTTCTTATGTGAAACATGTTATGTTTGCATTTGAAACTTCACTTGACTGACTTCAGTCTGTTTCTACTGTTATGTTCCATACAGTATTTTTAACTGTGTTCTACAAAGCATTCATGACTCTCTTCAGACTATTTTTATGAGAAGATAGTAATGAAGATTCTGAGAAACGTTTAAACCCCCACGAGTACAGAGTCCTCATGCATCAGCATATCCTGGCAATGAATAAATAGCAATTACTGGTTATATTTGTTTAAACTTACTTTAGTCAGAACAGACTAGAGTCTCACTATGGTAGCTACAGCTCCACCACACACCTGAGCTTTTCAGAGGAAAACTTTACACAAGGCAAAAAACCCAGTATGGGCAGTGCATTTCTTCCCTTCATTAAGGTAACCACCAAATGCATAAATTAACTTGTCATGAGTCATTTGTAACAAACCTACATTATCTTCTCTTCATTGTCTTATTTTCCTCTGTTAAGATTTCCCTGTGCTCTCTGCAACTGTAGTATTTAAGGACAGCAGTGAGTTAGAAAACTATATATAAAATTTTTCTGCTGTACAAATCAACGAGGAGTGGGTTAAATAACCCAAAACTTGGTCTCTTTCAGCACCTGAGCTAACACAAGCAAGGCTACCTCCACATCTCTACACTGCACTCCAGCCTGGAACACTCACAGAGAAGCTCTTGTTATTCTTAAGTACAGACACAGAACACAGAATAAAGCAGATTTCTGGCAATCACTAATAGATAACTGAGCATTCCTAAATTAAACACATTTCCAACTCCTCTCTCCTCTCATTATGATCACCACAGATTTAAAGCCCCCTCAAAATGGGAACGTTTGTAAAGCATATTTAGTTCTGCATCTGCCAGCAGAGAGGTCCATCAAAAACAGTCTTCAGAGTCCAGACTCTTCTAAAGTGCTTGTTGTGTTCATCAATTTTCATTTATTTCTGGCAGAGAAAGCTAACTATGAAGCAAAGCTTAAAAAGTGTTAGGAGTAATGCCACATGAAAACAAAACATGCATGAAAGATGTCTGCTTAAACAGAATGTGGAAAGAAGGCCAACTGATTGAAGAGTTTGGGGATGTAAAACTGAGGGACAAAATTCTTACATGGACAAATCAAGAGAAGAAAAGATAACAAGCTGGGTCAGTAACACAAAACAGACTGGCACTAGGATCAAAGTCCAAAGCTCTGGGAGACAGATCAAAACCTTTGACGAATAACCCTTAACAGTGCTGGTATGACCTGCAATTTGAACTAACATTCACTTTGGAATGAGGTGGATATGGCTAATGAACAAGAGAAACTATGAACAAAGACACTACAGCTGAACAGCATCTACACATCCAATTAGATGGGTATATTTGAGGTTCACCATGGTAGAAAACAAGGTCACTAACAAGCAACGCATCCTCATCAAGGTTTTTGGGTTTTCAGCCCAGACAGGCATATGCTACTAGAGATTAGGCAATACACTGCTCACATCTTCAAAGAAAGAAAGCACCAAGAAAGAACCTTGTTTTGTCCAAGATGTCAGGCAGGCATAACACTGGTCATTAGAGACAAGAGTCTCAGGAGTCTCAGGATACAAAGTAACTCTCACAAATAAACTTGGTTTTGAAAACCAGCAGTGCCTGTTGATTATATATGAACTTCAGTCAGATCCCATAAGAATCTGAGTTACAGGACACTGTTTATAAAGGCCAGTAAGAGTGAGAATTAATCTAGCATACTGGTCTGACAATGCTACCAAAGAGCGGCGTCAAAAATGTGCTCGGAAAAAAATGTGAGAATGGGACTAGAAATAAGTAAGCTCAAAGGAAGCACTGCAAGTAATTAATGATGAATGAAATTACTGACTATTCAAACCATAGCTCTTTAGAAACCTACCAAAAGAAGAGTCTTTGGGATTAAAGAATAACTGAAACTGCCAGAGCATGTAACTTCTTTAAACAATCTTCGAACAGCAGGAAGAGGGACCTGTGGTCATTATAATTTCCATCAGTGACAGGAAAATCCTAGACCTTAACTTAGGTGTGATTTTTTCTTTCCTGTTGCTGTGTTTCCCCTGCCTATCCTTCTCTTGACTACCACCTCCTTCACGCCTTTTTTCCCTTTGCTATGTCTCATTTTTTAGCAATTTGCCACAGAAAAGTTCAATTTAGATAGCCCAGAGTTGTCTTACAAAGCATTGGTGTCATCCAGTGTCTTCAGCAGAAAATAAAATCTGTGTTGAGTGAATTATTGAGTTTGCCAAGTTTTGTAGTGGCTGTAGCTTTGTTTCTTGGAGAGCCGGAAACTAAAGAGTTCATGTTTGCTCTTTCTGTGCTCTTTTCTGCCTCCTTTATCTGCTTATCTTTCTTTGCTTTCAGAAACAGAATCAGATTTTAATGAGAGCAGAATCATCAGGTCCTGCCACAGAACCATATTGCATGTTTTTTCTCCCGAAGTGGAGAGATACGAAGTGTCACATTTGAAAAACTATTGAACAGATTTCCTTAGACAAATTAAATCATCCACAGTTTAAGAGGAAAAGAATCTCATTGAAACAAAGCTTTCTTCTACTTTCCAAATAATCTAGCTCTCTCCTATCTTTTAAAGTTAAAAAGATTTTGAGAGGTTCTAAAGGATAACATCCTCAGACCACGGCCTCACGGATTTTAGGAATCTCTATCCGCAGCAGTAAAATACAGAACTACTGTGGATCCACACTTTAGGTATAGCCTAAAGTGAAGTGTAGCACCAGTTATGCTAGCTCTGTCCAAGCTAACCAGCCCTGACTTTTAGCAGCATCAAACTAACATGCCGGAGTGGATTCACATTAATCCAGTGCTGTAATTATGTTCTGTCAGGTTCCAGCTCAGAGTTGGGGCCTAGGTGTCCCTGGATTAGCTGCAGATCTCTGCAGAACAGAGATGCAAAAAGTTCTTGAATATACCTGATGTTATCTAGAACCAGCTGATGCTGTACCGAGAAAAAAATCTTATCCTTTGCAAGATAGAGGAGAGAGGAGAAAATGTGGGCATTTACTGATTAGGTCATCATGAGTGCTACAAATAAGACTCAGCTCTTCTATGTCTCTTCTGTGAATAAGTTAGACTTTATTGTAATCAAGAGATTGATTCTCTGAGGCTGTCCTCACTTTAAGTTATCCTTTAGTTCTGATTCTGTATTCTTATGTGGTGGTTTTATCCCTGTAATGAAGGGAACTGCTCAGAGAAGCAGAGTGCAGAATCCTTACCTCCTTTCTAATCTAAAATTTTATTTCAAAGCATTAAACAATTTCTGGCTACCAGAAAAACAGAAATTTTCATTTTTATTGCCCTATCATCTTCTTTTACCAGTATCATTACAAAGACAAATTCAAAATCCTTCCCTCCTACATACTCCAAAAACATCTGGAATTAGGCCTCAGAATTAGTATCTCAAAATTACATTGCAGATCAGTGTTCTGCGATGCAAGCAACTTTTAGCTGTCACGTATCCTGGCTCCAGCCTAAAACTCTGCACACTTTCTTGACAACCAGGGTTCTTAATAAGAAAAAAAATGTTTGTAAATGAGTGTATCGCTGTATTAAATACATCCCCTATAGAAATACATTATAACTGTTGCAACCAAGTTATCTCCTGAATTTTTCTCCTAAATATCTCATCTACTGCCATGCATCAGTAGTCCAGACATTGTTACTGATGGTTTTATATTTGTTTCTGAAGACTGGAATGGATACAGATCCTAATCGAAACCTCACTGAAGTTAAAGAGATTCTTTCCTTTTTTTGCAGTATTTCTGGATCAGTGTCATTACTGAGGCTTTTATGCTAAGATTTCATCTTTACAGAATAGGCCAACATCAAATCTGCTGCAAATAAGTACAATTCTTATGATTTTATGTTGGCAACAAGATTTAAAGCATTCCTTAACATCACAATAATCACTGAATATGATGCAAGCAAATGTGTTTATTAGTCAGGTTGAGTTTCCACAAACTTGTGAGATCCATGTTTTCCAATTTGTAAATCCTTTATATTTTAAAAATAAAAGAAACAAGGAAAATTACAGTTCAAGCAAAAAACATTAGCAAAACTGTCTATGCAACTGTTTCTATGATGCACTTCAACCTACTGAAGCAAGGTTCATATAGGTGTCATTGTTCAACTTCAGGAAATAAATCTAAATGGCAACTCAATAAATATATTTTGTTATAAAGTGTACCATAAACTCTAAACTAATCAGAGGATTTGGTTTCTAATGGAAAGCATTCCACTGATTCTTGACACGTGAATAAGTAAGACCATCTGTAAATAAATAATCTTTTAGATGTCACATAAAGAGTAACTGGTCTAACATAGGAGATGGAAGAGTGAGTGAAGATTTCAGACACTACATGACAGTATCCACATTGTGAAATCTAAAACAAAAAGTTACCCAGTGTAGTGGTTTGAGTTCGTTCACTTGAGTTTTTTGGCTAAACGCCAGCACACTTACCAGATTTTATTTAATTTTGCTGTGAGATAAGGATTAGGAGTAGGTAAAGCAGGCTCAAACTTTAAAGAATATAAAGAAAGTTTATTAACAGACCTAAAAGGAAGAAAAAAAAAATTAAGAACCAGAACAAAACCATCAGAACATTTTTGCTCTTCCCACCTCTCCATTTTTTCAATGACAATAAAAAAAAAACCACTTTGACCTTTAGTCAGTTTACCACTTCTAAATTAGTCTTTCTTCATTCATTTAGGGAGAGGAGTTTTCTCCTGCTTTACCACATTGACTTCTCCACAGGAAATACAGTTCTTATGGTTTTTAGCCTCACAACTAGCAGCCGCCCAGGAGAAAAAGATCTCTG
>VZTJ01002351.1:764015-805125 GCA_013397795.1 Orthonyx spaldingii | reverse complement strand
TAAGTGTCCTCACTCTTCTTCTATCTGAGCAAGAGCAGATCAGTTTTCTGCAAGTTTTATCTGGGTAACGAAAGGGTTAATTTCTTTCTCAGGCCTCTGCGACAGTCCCATGATTTCCCCGGGTTGTTTAAAAAGTCTGAGCCGGGCTGCAGAAGCAGTTAAGAGTCTCAATAGCCTCGTTCTGCGAAGCTGACCCGGCCTGGAGGGAGCCGGCCCGGCCCCTGCCCGGCCCGGAGAAAGGGCCCGGTTCTGTGAAGCTGACCCGGCCCGAAGGGAGCCGGCCCGGCCCCTGCCCAGCTCTGCCCGCTGTAGTTAACATGTTTTGCCCAGCAGCCGGAGAGCTCAGGCCGGGTCCTCCCCCACGTTCAGCTGCACTGCTGCAAACTCCCTTCCAAACCTCTCCCCCTCCCCGCTCTGGGGGGGGGGGGGGGGGGGAAAGGGCAAGGGCCCAGCCTTACCAGAGAGAGAAGCACAGGACTTGCTTCTCTGGCAGCAACAGGACAGGAAAAAAGGTTTTTTTCTCAGGTGTACCTCTCTTAAATATGATTTTTTCCCTGGAGGTGGAACAACTTTTAATTAGATTATATACCCATCAATACTCAAAACTAGCTGGTCACTGGCTCTGTTTCCTAGGAAGCAAGGTGTACTGCTTCCTGCACCATAGGTTACTTGCAAGACTGACTCTTCCTGGGTAAACCCACGACACCCAGTTAAATAAAAAATGTGTTAAAAGTCATGGAATTTCTATGGCATCCTCCCCAAACGGCTGAAAACCAAATCAAAAATCCTTCTCTTCTTTATTTCCTATCATCTGCATTGCAACTGCTGGAGTCATTGTTCTTGCAGAGATTTTAAAAAAAAACAAAAGAGGAAAGATAGATATGGATGGATGGATGGATGGATGGATGGACGGACGGACGGACGGACGGACGGACGGATGGACGGATGGATGGACGGACGGATGGATGATAGATACATAGATATATACTCATTTTGGAAAACAGTAGAATAATTTTAAGCTTTGGTCGTGAATTCTTATGTGGTTACTTTGTTGGTATGCTGACTGTGAGGAGAACAGAAAGAAGAGAGGGAAGACACCACCTTCGATTCCTTGATCATCTTTGTTTAATACTGTACATTTATACCATCACATTCATTTGAGGCTTCTTCTAGCTGCCTGATATGGTCAGGAAACAAATAATTTCCCGTTGTATAAAATTTGATGTGTTTATTCTTTTCCCTCCAGTCTTTCAAATATTGGAGATAAATCACATCAAAAAATAATATAGACCCAGGCATTTGAATGTGGTACTGATTTTGTGCTGTTGCAAGATCCAAATTCAGTACAGAGTGTGTGCCTTATGGTCTCTGATAGATTGAGACACATGGACTAAAAAATATTCTGGACTAAATATTTCAAATGTGTTTCTCCAACCCTGTGGAAGTCAGGACTCAGTGATACAACCAGTCCTTTTAGTCCATTCTGCATTCATATCCTTCTGTGTCTGAGGGTACTGAAAGACTTGTATTAATATACTGAGCTCATTATAGAATCACAGAACCATAGAATAAGCTGAATTGAAAAACACCCATCAGGATCATAGAGTTCAATGCTTGATCCTCCCCAGGGCACCCCAAAAATCACACCATGTGCCTGAGAGTGTTGTCCAAATGCTTTTTAGACTCTGTCAGGCTTCGTGCTGTGACCACTTCAGTGGGGAGCCTGTTCCAGTGCCCAACCACCCTATGAGTGAAGAACCTTTTCTTGATATCCACAATAAACCTCCCTTGACTCAACTTCATGCCATTTCTTTGAGTCTTGTCATGAGAGTAGCAATACCAAGAAGCCAACACTAGAATGCGAAACAAGGTTCTCCTAGTCCACCAAGACTGAAACAGGGTAACAAACCTTATAAGGGAAGCTGACAACTAAAGAAGATATCACCAGATGAAAACAGTGGTGGTAAGAGCAATAAAATGCAAAATGGAGGAAAGAGTTAAACGTAGTAAAAATAGTATCAAAAAATGCCTACTAGCTATAGTGCAAAGCAGAACTAGATGGTGCAAAACCCATCCCGAATAATTAGGCCTGGGTTACAAATCCTATTCTGGTGCAGTTATATATATATCTCAGAAACCACAGTAGACCAAGCAACTGTGGGTACCTATTGCATTGTCCAGTAGAGCTATAAGCTGAAAATCATTGTGCTGAACTTCACAAAGAGCACTTACCCAACCAAAGAAAATATTAGGAAACTTAACAAGAGGGGTGGAAAACAATGATGGGTACATTCTAATACTGTTATATTTTGTTATTACATGTTCACAGCTGAAGTACTGTCTCACAGACTTATCTCTTTGGCTAGAAAAGACACCCAGGATTTTTATAGCCTTAGAGTATAGATAACGAGACCTAGGTGACCTGGCTAACAAAACAAATCAGACAGTTCCCCCAGTCTGACATAGCCTCACACACTCCTCCTTTGTTTGGTGTTGAAAGGTCGCAAACTGAAACTCCTGTGTTATCCATTTTATCACATCTACAAGCCTTAAAATTGTTTCTAGAAGACCTTAGTCGCAGTACATTTAACTCAATACTGCTTTACATTAAGCTAAACTTGTGAATCCCTTAAGTAATTTCATAGCATCTTGCCTTGAAAAATACATGCTGCAAACTGACACCATTTCTAAGTTTGGAAGTAGAAACAATAATGGCAGCATCTGCATTTGTCAAGTCAAATCTCTTAATCAGAAAATCTCTGTGTTCCCTTTTGAAAAAGTGGTGAAGATTCTGTCTGTCTACCAAGTACTCTTGGGATCTCAAATTGCCTCTTTCACTTCTGGACCCTCCAAAAGCCTAGGAAAAAAGTGTCCAAGAGTGCCACGAGAACTGCCTAATCTGACCTGGTCAGCAGATTTTGCATTGAGCATGATGTGCTCAAGCAGGGTGTACCTTTATCAACACCACAAGTAAGAAAGGATGTTCCCAGGGAAAGGACATCCACCACATATTGGCGCAACCTGTACCTGTTACCATTCCCACTGTAAAAAACTTCTTACTAATATCTAATCTAAATCAACCATCCATCAGTTTAAAGTCATTACTTCTTGTCCTAACACAACAGGGCCTGCTGAAAAATTGTCCTTGTTTTTCTTATAGGCCCTCTTCAAGTACTGAAAGGTGCTATTTGGTCTCCCCAGAATCTTCACTTCTCCAGGCTGAACAATCTCAATACTCTCAGCCTGTTCTGGTAGGAGAGGTGCTCCAGCCCTCTGATCATCTCTGTAGTCTCTGGACTCACTGCAACAGGACCTTGTCTTTCTTATGTTGGGGACACCAAACCTTAATGCAGTGCTCCAGGTGGGGTCTCACAAGGGCAGAGCACAATAGGAGAATCACTTCCCTCAATGCTACTCTGGATGCAGCCCAGGACACATTTGCCTCTCTAGGCAACAAGTGCGCACTGCAGGTTCACGTCCAGCCTCTCATCCATGAGTAGCCCCAAATCCATCTCCTTGGGGTTGTCCTTGAAGCATCCATCCCCCAGCCTGCATTGATACCATGGGATCTGCAAGTCTTCCAGGGTGTCCCTCCACAGGACAACCTTACTGCTTTTGATGTGCTGTAGCCCAGATCAGCTCATACCTTGCTCTGTGCCTGGCATGGAGCCCTGCACATTTACCCATACCACACATCCCAACCCAGCACACCGTGCTAAGGAGTAGTTTGCACAGCTCAGTGTGGTGATAGTGAGGGGAGGGCCTGTGCAGCCCTGCCCACCCCGTGTATGCTTCCCATGTCCAATCAAGGACACTCTGGTGCTGGCTGGGTGGTCACTAAGTGGCCTCAGGTGACCGAAACAGACTGGCTGCAGGCCCCAGAGAGTGCTCAGGCACTGTCTCCGCACCAAACATCAGTCCCCAGTGAGCAGCTGGGGGGTTCCTGCATGGGGAAGTATCAGTAGGACATTTCTCTAACACCTCAAGGAGTGTTAAAAAGCCACCACATGGCTGCTTGCCTTCCTAAGGGGAATGGCACATCATTCATTCTTCATGTGCGTGTGGGTTTCCTGCAGCAAAACCCACATCTCTCTTCCTCTCAACAGTGGAGCAGGAATTTAATTTTTGTTTCCTGTCAACCTTGGAAAAAGGCCTCAGGCCACAACCTCCCTTCACTTTGGGATGGACTTATAGAAAACCCAGAACTAGCAGCCGCAGTGGCAGAGAAGAAACAACACTATGCCAAGTGCAGAAATGAGGAGCAATTTGACAGACTCTCATTTGTACAGTTGCCTCCAGGTGTGGGTGGATGAGCAGAAAGCCACATGGTGATGTGAAGATTTTGCCGTTCTTTCCCCCCTATTAAAGTCACATTCTGTCAGCCCAATCCTCAGCTCTTGGGAAAAAGTCTCATTAATTTCATTTTCAGAATATAAAGGAGCAGATAATCACAACACAAAACTCATTAGTGAAGGTTTTAAAAGGAGCTAATTTAAGCAGCATTTACTTCTCCACTCTGCAACACAGTTCTCAGTCGGTTCAGAACTGGGGGCAAATGAAGAAAATATTTCCAGCAGCAAAGAGGAGGTTGCAGCATACCATTAAATTTGCCTGTGGCATTCCAAACCAGAACCTTTTGCTCGATGCATACAGCTTACTGAAGGCTTATCATAGGAATCCCCATGCATGCCTGCACAAAGAATTGCTATGGACCTATACATATAACTATTATAAAATGCATGTGAGGCAGTTGTGTGGTTTTCCATTTCCTACACCATCTAATTGGAGCTGTAATCCTCGAGGTCAAATTATTGTAGGTAGATCGAATAAGAGAGTTAACCCCCGCAGAGCAGGCACCAAATACCTGGCCTCTAAGCATCTGGCTCCTTCTGTGAAATTCAAAACCCAGAGCTGGGTGCTAAGCCTCTCTTCATTGAGCATATGCAGAGTTAGACCTCTCAGAAGGGCCATCCAAGAAAGTACATGTGGAGCAGGAGCCACTTGGAGCTGGAAATGTTAATTGCAGGAGCGTGGCCCGAATTCTTGTACCCTCTCCAGGGTTGCGGCATCCGCCCATGTCAGAGCTCCAAAGAGAGTCTGACCCTCCTCCCTCCCACGAGCAGGCAGCTCTTGTCAGGCTTCTATTTTCTTTCTAAAACCCAGTCAAGATGCTCGAGCAGTGTTGGCACTCACACATATGTCATGGCCTGGTGCTGGTAGCAGGGTGCCAGGGGGGCACATGGATGCATGGGCTCTTCCGTTGGCTGGGGAATCATCTTCTGCCTCCCAGCAAAGCTGCTTTGCAGTGGGTGACCTGGATGATGTGAATTGGACTTTCATAACTTTCCCTGGAAAACCCAACCTTTATGATGACTCTAGCAGCAGGTCTTAGCACTTCGGGTGCATACAATGGTTATAGATGGAGTTTTAGCACTTCACAAGAACTGATTTCCTATGGCCACCCATCCCCTGACACTATCCAGAACTACTGCAAGCTTTCATTTACTCTTGTGGATATCAGATATACAGTCCTTGCAAAGAGCTCTCTACCTGTAACCCAGGTTTCAACTGTTTGAAATCAAATGCATTCTCTCTGAATTTTGTTGCATAAAAGGATAGCATTTATTGATGATTTGGAACAATTCATCTAAACACGCTGTGGCCTTTTTCAATTTTCTCTTGCTAGTTGTACAATTTTCCCTTTTGATCACAACACATCACACATCTGTGCAGTACTTGTCATTGTTTTTACACAGGAATACATTTTATGACATGTAACAGGGTTGAGTTAAAACTAACCTGTCATAAGATCTGAGTTAAAAAGAAAGACATACTTAGTAGTGATATTTGATGTTAAACATGTGTCCTTAAAACATATCACTGCTTGTGAAGAAATATTTCTTTTAGCAGTGAAATTAATTTTGGTCAATATTATCTCTCTGAATCTGAAATAAATAATAGAAGGACATTATAATCTTTTTGCAAAATGTGAACTACAAGTTTATCAGAATAGATTTCCACAGATACTAATGGTACAATACTGCTCTGAAATGTAGCTCTAACATGTATGTATGGTGACACCATATTTCTGGTTTTGATGTTTGCTTTGAGTACCTGCACCTGAATTCCCTATTGTGAAATCAGCTAAAGTTGGTATAACATAACAGATAATTATATTTAGGCTCAGAAGGAAAATACTGAGATTCAGATTACACGGCAGAAATTAAGAACTCCCATTAGACCTGAATAATTCAAAATAAAAGTTGACTTTTAATGTCTTAAGGCATGAAAGTGGATTACTGAGAGACCTTTTTAGCATCTGAAAATATTACTTTAAATTTGTAAGTGTTGCTTCACTGGAAAAAAATTCTGGAAAGTTAATGATGATTTACACTCTGCAGCATTGCTATAAACGAGTAGTTCAAGAAGTTCCACAGAAACCTCAAATGCATAATTCCAAAATAAGTTGTGTTGAAATGGAATTTAGGAAAATATGCTCCCTGACATGTGGCAGGAGAGAGCACACACCTCCCAACTCCATGTCACTTGCAAGTCAAGAGTCTTACTTCTCAGAGGGAGGTACTGCGACTCCTTGCTATTAAAAAGAAAAAAAAAAAAAAAGTGGAATGAAAACCAGGAGCAGAATGCAAAGAAAGATGTTCTTGCTCAACTTGCAGTAGCAAATGAAAGGAAAATGCTGGCAAAATTCTGAAAACTTGGGAGAACACTGAAAAAAGAGACTCCTGGGGCATGGACACGATAAGCTTTTAGGCAGAGCAGCCATCTAGAGAGTGCTCCCTGCCACCAAGTGCACCATGTGGCACTATGGCTGGGGAAAGAGATGCTCTTTCCAGGAGACAAAGGTTTCATGTTTTTCCATGAAATGGCATAAAATTGAAAATATGTTTTCCAAAACAAGCTTATAAGAATTAAGTAAATGAAATGGTCACAACCAGATAACTCAGCACCTCTTCTGGAATAAAAGAGCCACTTTTGTCATTGTTCAGTCCTTAGGCCACTATGAAAAATATCCAAGTCCTCCTTGCTAGGCAGTTTCCTGCTGAAGTCCTATCAGCTTAATGTTTTCCACTACTCATATCTGCTAGACTTTCCTTATCTGAAGGCCCCCTTTGACTGAAATGGAATGAAAGAAGAAAGCCAAGATATGCACAGGATGTCTCTATCTGAAAAAGTAGGAGCAGGTAGATAACTTTTTATCACATATCCAGGCACTGAGCCAAGTTTTCAATGCATGTAAACAAGCATAGCTTCACTGAAGCTTGTGGAATCTTACCAGTAGAAAACTCATTTGTGTCTATTATTCTCTTTACCACTGTACCAAGCTGATATCCTAGGATAAAACCAGAATTCCTTAAGCCAAAAATAAATTTTAAAAAACCAAAATAAAACCACGGAAAGCAAAGCTGTTGAATTAATAACTGTTTGAAAGAAAATCAGATACCTGAAACTGTAAGCTCTCATTGTTACTGTGATGTAATCTATTTAATGAATATTGCATTTACCTCCAGAAATTTTAGACAAGTTAACAGGCAATGTTTCTATGCACGACTGTTACCAAAGCTGCAATACTTCTCTCACCCCGGATGAAACCAAACGATTGATTCTTCAAAAGTAGGGTTGAATTTCACAGGAAAACATGGCTAATTTATTAAAATCACTCTTGTGCAGTTAAGACTTACTTCAGATAAGCGAGTACAGATCTTGTCTCGAAGTACATTGACCTTGCATCTTATTTCCAGAAAATGTAGGCACTTGTGCAACTCAAACTTAAATATTGTATGTCAAATGATCACATATGCTGACAAGACTACTAAATAGCAAATAAATAACTATATTAATAACACAAAGGAAAACTTGTTGCATGACTGTGAGCATACAAAGCTTATAAACAAAGGAAGAATACAAGACCAAGTTTTTTTATATATATTATATGAGTATCATAATTTCAAATATTTGAAATTTAAGTCCAGCAGGTCATGAATCTCAGTAAGAAATTTCAATGTGAGGATTAGTGGTATATATTATTTAATAATTCGCTGTGAATCAGGGTGAGAAAATTATATTTCTGGTTATATTATTACTAAATTCTTTCAGCATTCATGAGAGTTTCCATTAAAAGAAATTAAATATTTAATGTCTCAGTCTGAATAAACTTTGAAGAATTGCAGTGGTTAAACTGAAATATATTTTATGTTAGGTAAGATTTTGGGTTGTCCAGGACCTAGAACACTCACCTCATCACCTAATCCATACTTTTCATATATTGTTGCCCCTGTTGCAAATGTAATAACTTTACTTAAAACAGAGCAAATCAGTGTGGGAAAACACAAATCAACTTGCAATGAACTTAAACTATTTATCCTTATCTATGAGAATACTATCTGAGCAACATTCATTAGCATCCCTTTCATCTATCTGATATCTGCCTGTTGAAGGTGCAGAAATAGATGCCTGATGGTCTAGCTCACCAAGTCTCCCAACAACTTCCATTCTGGCACAGGGAAGTTTATATGAGCAAAGGCCTCATGTATCTTTAGGTTTTGAGTCAGATTTCCAATACATGGCAGAGTGGACTGTGCAATTTTGAGAAATTTGTCATGTTTTTCAGTCCTCTCAGAGTACATTATTGTTATTATTTTCATCTTAGCAAAGTTAACATTGTGGTAATTTGTAGAATTAATGATACTTTAATTTACACCACTCCAATCTCTTAATTTACACCACTCCAAAAAAATCACACTCAGACATAAAGCGCTGGACTTTCCTCACTCTACCTCCAACTTAGTTTATACAAGTTCTTTTTTCTACTAACATTTTTCACTGAAAAAAATACTTTCTACTGAATAAAGATTTATACTGCAGTTTCCTAGAATAATCACACTCAGACATAAAGCGCTGGACTTTCCTCACTCTACCTCCAACTTAGTTTATACAAGTTCTTTTTTCTACTAACATTTTTCACTGAAAAAAATACTTTCTACTGAATAAAGATTTATACTGCAGTTTCCTAGAATAATCTTCAAGAAGGAAAAGGTATTTCCTCCCTCACAAATCCCCTTACTCCATGCACACACAACAGTGTACTCTGGATAGGATGAAGAAAAATTAGAGAGGATATGATTACTTTACTAGAGAAAGCCTACTCTCCTCCCTCGCCAACAAGATATTATAGGTCAAGTCAAGTAAGGTCAAGTGAGTTCTTGTCATGTCCAGGATCCCTGATTTATTCTGTCAGCTGTTCACTGTCATGCAGCACGATGGGTTGAGTGTCAATACTGAGAGAGTGCAAAGCGACTGGACAGGTTGATTTAGACTCGGGTGGCTCATGTTCATTTGAAACACACAGTGAGCCCTGCTGGGTGATTATGGACATCATGGGGAGTGTGGGATGAACAGTGTATTAGTACACATAATTTATGTATGGGGCTTTCTTTGTCTTTAAGAGCGGAGCCCCTGGGTTGGGGAAGTCCCATGGATTCCTCTGCGTCCTGCTATATCCCAACAGATGAGGAAACACTAAGGAAATGAATGAGGAAGAGCTGGTGCAGTTAAACCCACTGCTCCTCCTCTCAGCAAGCACACCAAAGGTCAGGCAGCAAAACAGAAATTCAGCTAGAATCCAAAGCCATGAGTTCCTGTTTGCCAGCTCGGTGGGATGTATTACTTCCTAGCTCATTGAAGCTACACTTCCAAGGGCTGAAGTTCAGCATTTCCATTGAAAAGGCAGACTGTGTATGCACATATGCAGATTGTAGCAGTGGTGTTATGTAAGTGAATGACGGCATCAAACCCGCCACTTTTCTTTACTTTAATTGGTAGATTTTTATTTTTGGCAGTATTATTATTAGACATTAGGCATATTTGTTTGTGCTGATCTTTTTCACTCCTTCCTTATAAATACACTTTTTTTGTGAGTAGAATGTAAAGCAGAACAGTTGCTGAAAAGAATCTGATGATTATTGGAACATCCTGAACTTTCTTTAAATCACTAGTTTTAGATAGCCTCAGATTTTATGGCCATGGGTTTCAACAGTGCAGGAGTCAAGGGCCTCTCTTTGAGTGGAAGCTGCAGTCATTCATCAGATATGGAGTTAGAGGTACCACAGTTAGATGTAACAGTTGTATCACTGTCCAAAATTTCAATTTGTCATAGCATATGAGTATGGGATGTAGACATTTACGTATACATGCATTTATGTACATGAGATTACGCAAAACCAGAATTTAATACAGAGTTCTTTAATGAATGTGGTCATACTATAATGTAAAAAACTAGATTACATAGAAGTCAGGTTATTAAGAAACCTCATATATTGTGGGCAAAACCTTATCACAGATGAATTAATTGGCGAAGCTTCATCGACACCAGGGTATGCAACATTCCTCACTGTGAAAATAATGCAAAGAAGGGTTTAAACAACAGCAGTATGAAACAATCAACTTCTGTCTGTCACATGCCACAGTTTTTCCTAAATTATTCTGGTCTGGAGTAATCCATAGCCTGTTATGTTTACACTTCTCACAGAGAATGGTTTTTGCACCAACCTCTTCAATGGCAATGTTTATGGTTCTGCATGGCCTTCTGTGGGAGCCGTGACAGAACGTGAGGTGGGGCTGATGCTTTAACAAACACACTGAAAAAGCATCTGCTCTGTGGACTAAGGGGAAGGGAGCGGATGTTAAAATAACAGGAAATAGTATGAAAAATTACTTTTCTTTATAGACTTTAATACCGTTGGAGCCAAAGTAGCTGAATACTGTCAGGTAAAACAGATAGGACTCCACCATCATGCTGTGTCTTTGGAGTCTTGCAAGTATTTCCACTAATTTCTCTTCAAAGTACTTAATTTCATTTTGAATTTCAGGTTCAGGAAAGAATTTCCAGTTTCCATTTCTATTCACTTCCTGAAATGTCCCACAATTTGTTCCTTTCTGATATCAAACCCATGAAATAGCCGTGGAAATCCCTGTTTTCAGACCTACATTTTTTGGTTAGGACTCTAAAACAACAGAACACTCAGGCACACACATAACTTCAAGCAAGTGAGTAATCCCAGCACTTTGGGCTACACTGCTGAAGTGAGTGGGAGTCTTGCCATTGAATTTTATAGGAGCATTATTGGGACTGTAAGTGCTTTGCTGGTTCAAGGCCAATATTTTCTCAGACTTTAGAGGAAGCCAGATTGGGCCTAAACTCTACACAGCCTCTCCTACAAAGACCAAAATAAAAACAAGTGATACTAAGCAACAGGAATGCACATGGCATAGAGGAAAGGAGCACTGAACACAAGACAAGCTGAAGAAGCATAATTCATTGTATAGGAGAGAGTGGTGGCAGGTTAATTTAGCTCACAACACTGTTCACGCCCAGTTTTGCAGACAGACAGTTTATCCATTTAGCAAACAAGTATCTGTCTGACTGAGATCCAGAGAGACAAATAAGCCTGCCACAGAGCCAGTTTAGCTATACCTTACTCCCAGCAGAAGCAGTTTATGCTGCACTGGTTAGAGAACAGGCTGTGCAAGGCACTGTGTGCACTGATCATCTGTTTCACACACCTATGGCAACAGTGAGCAGCACAGGCCCCAGCTACAGGCAAAGCAGACAACTGACTGCAGCCTCCAGCAGAACAAGAGTGGCCCTTTTGCTCCCTTAGTCTGTATCTGCAGAGGTGAGAGCAAGAGGGACAGCCACTGCTGGGTGCTGGGCCTCACTCCTCACAGCCAGCACCCTCACATCACTGCCACAGCAACCCAAACTGCAGTCCAGAAACATCCACCTCTGCCACTGGCATGAACAGTCTTTCTGGAGCAGCAGCAGCCAAATCCTGAGCCTGTCATGCTCTAACACCTCTACAACAGCATTTCAGGGAAGTCACTGATCCCTTATTTCAGCACTATTTGGCTTAATATAGCGCTGTTCAAACTGTGTTGGTGCTATGATACTCCCTTCACATTAAGAAGTTCTTCCCATATTAGGAATTGTGTAGACACCCATTTTGTCCAACGTGTTTATCATTTATGTGCACTCAGAGCTTGAAATACTATGTGCATGACCCACTGTATGTTTTAATGCGTCATCCACTACATGGATACACAACCATGGCCGGTGATCACATAGCTTCTCTAAACCAGCTGAATCCTGCAAGAACCATGTCTCAGGTCCAACACTTGAATCAGGAAAAAAGCAGCTTTGGGGTGTTGCTTTGGTTCTAGGAAGTGAGGGGCTTTTTCCCCTCTTGTGGCTGCATTACACAATGCCCCCTTAAACAAAACTAGTAGGTATGTCCTTTGGGTCTGATTCTGTTACTCTTTTAAGAATAATCCAGTCACATTTGTTGTTATTCCCATTAAAGTCAGTAAGATTATTTTTGTGGGTAAGATTTATTCTTCTAAAGCCACAAAACCTAGACCCTTGATTTTCTGCTATTTTTCTTCAGTGGGAGAACATTTATTTACTCCTCTCATTCCATTCAACCATGCGATTAATCAGCTCTTTCAGGCATGTGTATCTTTTCATGAAATAGAAACCAACTACCAAATGCTGTGTTGTTTCAAGCCGATTGAAATCAATGCTCTACAGAGCACATGAACAACTCAGCTCCATTAAAGGCACATACCTTGAATTGCTAACCAGCTCTGGTTAGACCAGAGCATTTTAAATGACAATGTCACATGCAACATGTGAGCGAGTAAGAAGCTACGCCACTGTGATGTCTTTGGAAATAAGTGCTACTGTTTTCCCTAGGCACTTCATGACCTTGTGTGTTGATCTCAGTCCATTTTCCAGGACTGTAAATAAGAGCACTTGGAAAAGCTTTTCTGTTCACACATTTGTAGTTAACGAGGGAGAACTCCTGAATGGAAGCATGGCATCCATCAGGCAAGCACAGCAGGTGGCACAGGACAGACTGCATTAAGCAGATCCTACAACTGGGACTTTGACAGAATTTTATTATGGCAACAACTGAATATATATTTATCAAGCAAAATTAAATAGAAAAAAGTCATTTCCTTGCACAGTAGTAAACTGGCAAGTTTCCAGTTGGCAGTTTTACTGTTGGCAACATGAAGTCACTTGCTGGGGTCAACAAACTACTGGGAATCTGCAATTACTTTTATCATATGATATCATATATGTTATTTTATCATATTGTTGTTATAAGGAACTTTGTTTGGGCTCCTATATACTGCCAGAAGAACTCTTATTTGATCAAAAGGTACAGACTAGTTAAGCTGAACAGCTTCATTGATAGTATTGTAAATGTTATAAAAGTTACTTTCTCCCCTTTTTCAGTTTCACAGGTGGTGATGTTTTCTGCTTTCTCTATTAGTCTCTATTTGCATTATTCTGTGCAGGGCTACCCATACTGAATTATTAAGCAGCAAGTAAGATTACAAAGTGGCTTTTATATTGTCCATTCTAGACTGCACAGGAAAAATGTTGCCCACAAAGCATCTGGACGCTGGTATGAACTAGCTGTAACCCTAAAGTCAGAAAAGAAGCCTCGGGAAACTCAGGAAACCACAGCCATTCTACCACTTTCACACAAGGAAAAGAAAACCCCAAGATGAAAAATGACATCTGCAGGATAACATATGTGCTAAACATGCTGCCAAAACGAGGAAGTACTAAGTCCTCGACACCTGTACTTACCAAAAAACACTAATGCAATTATAGTGACTGCCTCACTATTTTAAAAGAAAAACCTCTAGTCTCCCATTTCCTGGAATCACCTTTAGTAATTTCAGATACATAGAAAAGAGGAGAAATAGAAACAGAAATAAGTAAATGGGAGACAGCCATGGTTACTGACAGTTTCTGCCTCTTCCTTCCTGTAATCTTTATAGATTACATCACCTGCACATTGTTCTCTATATGATCAACTACAGATACACATCTGTACTTGCAAGGTCAGACACTGGCCTAACCTGCCTGGGAGCTCCCACCCAATATTTGAGGACAAATGAAACACAGGAGATGGGCCCGTTTCAATGGCCCCATTTCCAACTGCGATAATCTATTATTAGATTTTCAAACAAATACCTTCTATTTTTAGCATGTTGGTGCTTGCACTTGGGAGCAGCTGCCTGAAAACAACGACAAAGATGCCTCATGGTTGTCTTTCAAATTCCTTCTTAAAATTTACTTGGCTAGTGATGTCAACCAAGAGCTGACAAGAGCAAAGTGCTGAGACTGTGATTTAGACCCCTCTTCACTCTCCAAGTGCAGCCTGTTTTTCTCTCCTGTACTTTTACACTGCTTCTTTAATGAGGAGGACTAACTCCTATGGCCAGTAGAACTGAGAAATTAGGATAGCTCTTCCTTTCACAATATCCGTTTCCCTTCACACTGTATTGAAGGATATAATTAAACATATTGAAGCCTGTCAATGGCTCTTATGATTGCAGAAAGCTCCCTGACTACAATGGCCCTTACTAAAGGGAGGAAACTTCTCACACAGGAATAACATGAATAAGACTAAAAACTCACAGCTTTTTGATATGCTAAATAGAGTACCAAAAAGTGGACATACTAAACCATCAGAGCTTCAGATAACAAAAAGTTCATTTGATTTAATACAAGATGACAATTCCTTCTTATAAAAAAATTTTAAAAATCAGAGGTTTTACCAGTAATTACTCATTCCCTGAAGTTGAAGAGCACCTGTGCCAGGAGGAGGAGGAGAAATTGCAAAGATAAGTCAGAGAAAGTCTAAAAATAATACAAAGGAAGTGGTAAAGAAAGAGTTTTCAAAAGAATCCTTACACACTACAGAAAAAATATTTCTTTCCTGTAAACATCTTCCTTTTTGTTAAAGTCCTTACTGGCTAGAAATTGATTCCAGCCCTGTAGTACAGCATGAAAAGATGATGAATTATAAGACAAAAACTGTAGTGAAGAAATCACAGAATTTCAAGTAGGAGTCAGTCCAAATAGAAATTTTTTCCTCTGAATTTCTAGTCTGATAGGTTTTAATTTTTATCATCCCATGGCATTACTAACACTTCAGAAATCTGGCATTTTATGCCATACTTAGGAACAGGGCAGGAAAGAGGAGACTGCCAGTAACAACACTGAAGAAAGGACGTCTTTTCTCAAACCATCTGATGTTCAGAGTTTGTTTAGGACCTCCAGCCAAAGTCACTTGCAGCACTGAAGTCTTGTCCATCAATGCCAACAGGTTTCTGATCTCTTTGAGGAAGAGAGATTGACAGTCATTTTTAATCCCCACCAAAGACATGTTTTCCTAACCAGCCTTTTGAGCTGTCAAACCCGGAGCCAGACCTTTCTATAGCAACAAAGCACAGTAGGAGTCATGCCTTCTGGAAGCTTGGAAGGGCAGGAAGAGAGATATGCCAGTGTCTCTCTATTTATACCTTTAAAGCCTATGAGGAGACTGGCGGGGCATGAGGACCATGGCCAGTTAGAAATTCCTTGCAGAGCTAGTATTGCTAGCTACTCTGAACCTGGATTTCTCTATCTAAGCTAATTGCTACTCCGTGGAAATTTCAACTTGTGTGTTTTGCCAATATTTTAAGACAAATAAATGAAGATGTACGGGAAGCTAAGGGATCATGTGTTTTGCTAATCAATACAGACTACATGGTATTTTCAATGGCTTAGTTAAGCAACACAAAATAATCCAATAATTGCGCGATTTTAAAATTTCCACGTGTTCCAGCCTGAAACTACCGGGAACTCATTGAAGAGGCTACCAAAACTGCCCACAGAAATGGACAACTAAAGGACGGCCAGCTGTGTGCAATAAAGGCACATACTTTATACTAACAAAACCAATTTATTATACAAGGGAAAATATTTATTTGATCTAGATCTGCATAACATCTGATAAATATTTCTTAGTACACCAAGTTTTTCCCAAATGAGTCAATGCGAAAGGTTATTAATGTGCATAAATACTATTAAAAAAATCAGATTTGTTTCTCAAAGGTAAGAGGAGACAAAAAAAAAAACAACCACAAGAACAATCCTTTCTAAAGAGAAGAATAACCTGTTTAAAGCATGGCTCAAGATCCAAGAAAATGAGAGTATATTTAATGACAAGGCAAATCTGCTAGCATTTTATTTGCTTCTATACCTTCCAAAATGTGAATATCTGTTATGTAGGTCACTAGAAACACAAAAAAGTGGTTTTAACTTTACTTTTAGGGCACTTCTTAATTGTTTCCATGGTAAAAAATACATCCTTTCAGTACAGATTCTGAGAAATTTTCAGAAAATTGTTTAATTTATATTTCTCTTCTTTAATGTAGCCTAAAGCATTCAAACTTAATGTTGCACTGTCTCATTTCTGGGAGCTTGACTCAAAGAGGTCTGCGGCACCTCAGAACCACTGTATTCTTACACCTCAAAACATCCTTGGGTCTGCACCCATGCCCTCATTCTAGTCTGCCCTCTGGAGAGAGGCAGGGCAATAAAAGGTTAAGTCAAAGCTGATTTTACACCTTTGTACCGAAAAATTTCAGACAACTTTGAATTAAACCTTCAACTGAAATATATTTCTGATTATTTATTACTAACCTACATTCTTCCTTCACGTGCTCATTTTTCAGATATTCTCTGGCAAAAACTCGGTATCTCTGATCTGTTGATTCATGCAGTTCATTTTAGCTTTCATTTTTCAAATCTGGTTGAGGGCTGCAAAGGTTTTCCTAGGAAAAAAAATGCACTCTTTCTAAAGAGGACCTAGAAAAGTTGCCAATGAATGAGTATTTCACCCCATGATCAGCCATTATCCTCATGAAATTTGGTTCTAACCATCACGTTTCATGCTCTGCCTTTAACAAGTTCAGAATTACTTTCTGTAAATGCAAGAGTAATAGCACAGCAGTAGACAGATGGAGGCATGATTTACTCCTTATGAGAGGTCTCATTCCAGTCCATAATTGTTAACAGAAATAATAAATATGAAGTTATTTGTTACACAATGTAGCATTTTGTCAACGTAAATCTTTTTTCTTTCCTTTTTTTTCCCTGCTTCATCTTAATTAGTAACTGGCCTTTACCATCTGTTGAAGAGAGATATGATAGCAAACACTAGATTATCTTCACTAGTATCTGATGCAGCTAACTGCTTCACGTCAGAATTGCCTAAAATGTTTTTCTCTGAAGGAAATGATAAATCACAGCTCTCATTTTTCAGTACATGTTCCAAGGCAATGGTTTCCAAACCGTTTTGGACCTTGCCCCACTGTTAACTCTCAGCATTACTTACACGCCATCAATCGCCATTACTGTCAAACATTCAGCCGAACTCCCAGGAGAGTGTGGCTCGGTGTGCCAGTTATACTCCATGCCCTCACAGGGCACCAGTTGGGACAACCTCCTACAAACCTGCTAAGAAACAGGTTTATATGCACAGGCCATGGTACAGTCAGAATCAAGCCTCCCCTCACCACTTAAGAGGGAGATCTGAGGCACAAGAAAATTTCTGTCTGCCCTTAAGTCCTGAATGAAGACAAGGCATAAATGACAGCCCAGTGTTCAGATGAGCTCAACAACCCTTTCTCTTTTCATGCTGAAAGATTAAAGACAAAATGCTTTTGTTTCTTCAGAACATAGTACAGAATCACAGAATCATATAATCATCAAGGCTGGAAAAGCCTTCTTATATTATCCATACTATCAAATGGAACCATTAACCTAACACTGCCAGGTCCACCACTAAACTATGCCCCATTTAGACATTTTTTGAACACTTCCAAGAATGGTGATTCCACTGGCTTGATCCAATGTCTGACCACCCTTTCAGTGAAGAAACTTTTCCTAACATCCAATCTAAACCTCCCGTGGTGCACCTTGAGACCATTTTCTCTTGGCCTCATCCTGCTTAGCTGGAAGGAGAGACCAACCCCCACCTCACTACACCCTCCTTTCAGGTTGAGAGACTCCCCCTGAGTCTCCTCTCCTCCAGGCTAAACACCTCTAGCTCCCTCAGCTGTTCCTCATCAGACTTGCACTCCAGATCCTTTCCCAGCTCCATTGCTCTTCTCTGGACTCGCTGCAGCACCTCAGTGTCTTTCCTGAATTGAGGGGCCCAAAACTGGTCACAGAACTCGAGCTGTGTCCTCGCCAGTGCTGAGTACAGGAGGACATTCACTGCCCTGGTCCTGCTGGCCACACTATTGCTGATACAGGCCAGATGCCACCGGCCTTCTTGGCCACCTGGGCACACACTGGCTTATGTTCAGCCACTGTTGACTAGCAGGCCCAGGTAATTTCTGATGGGCTGCTTTCCAACTGCTGTACCCCAAGCCTTTAGCATTGCATGGGGCTGTTGTGACCCACAACAAGCAAAACTTCAAAAATTGGAAAGCCTCTGGTAGGAGGAGTCCACCAAGACAGCCAATACAAGGGTTGAAGGGCATGGAAGGCACATAAAGGCTGCATATTTATATACCTTTCTCATATCTCCCTGCATGCTTGCAGAACTCATGCAGAATGTGTACTTTTTTTAACCAATAGGAAGCTTCTAAAGGTGCTGATTTCTCCCAGACACCCTACCACTTTGATGAAGTATCACCCCCATCACAGCACTGGCCCTAACTAGCTCTGGGAGGCTGTCTCCCACTCCTGCACACTCTGCCTTTTAGGACTGCTCTTTCCCTTCATTAGCCAGTGCAAGCAGCTTCAAGGAGCTGAACAAGGCATTTGATTCACTTGGCTCAGTGACCATGAATTTCCTTAAACACCTGGACCTGACCCTCCTGTCACTGAAGCCCAGGGTTTTGCATTTGAATTCTGTGAAAGCAACACTGAAGTCTGCTCAAGAGTCTCAAAACCTCCTGACTGGACTAGTGGAAAGACAGAGGATTTGCATTATGTGCCTGCTTTATGGCTAAAACACCAAATTTTGTTTCTGCCAACCTTTCTCTAACAGGTTATTGTCCAAACTTGAAAATTACTTATATGCGCAAAGAGAGGAGACACAGGGAGTTTCTATACAGCTGACTGACTGAGGATTTTAACTTTCTGGCCTACAGTCAGCAGAACATCTATCCGTCCTTGTGAAGCTATAAGTGTGTCATCAGGATACCACATGCTTTGATAATTACTCTAGTGGGTATTAAAGTTAATCCTGGGCTGTATAGATCACTTACAAAACACAATAACTGAACTAGAAATCCTTATGTGAGACAGTAATGAAATCAACGTCTCAAAGTGCCAGCACGTCTCTGACACGTCCGGTGTAAACTGGAACCCAAAATTCCTGCCCAGAGCAGCCAGTCAGGAATCCAACTGTTCTGTGATTATGAAATCTGAGGCATGGCAGAGCAGCTTATGTCAGATCTACTGCGTACCCATAAGCCTTAAACCAAGACTTGTGAATATAACCCATGCCTCTCCAGGATTGTGAGAAGGGTCATGAGCAACTGGTGAAATTTCAGACTGAAATAGCGAATACATCATTCAGTGGACTCAGCTCTTCTTCCTTTAAAGACCAGACACCCATCCCAGCTGCACTGATCCTACTCAGCTATATTCCCAGCATGAAATCTCCTGTTCTGCAGAAAGCCCAGAGAAAAAAACATTTTAGCCTTTCTGAACCTTGTCTGCAGGAAGATCATAAAACTATAGCCACCTTTACAAGAATGGTGGAAAGGAAAATATATCCATCCTTCTCACCCTGCTGCTCTCCTTTGCTATGTCCTGTGTTCTCACAATAACTTCTCGCTATGTTTTCCTTGTCCTAGTGGGGAAAGTCACAAGAACTATGCTAAATTAGTTTCAGTCTTTCCCAACAGGAGAAATTCAGTGAACTAAATAATAATGGCAAACAGGATGTCCCTTTAACACCTCCCTTGGATCAGTATTTTCTCTATTTTTCCCCACCTCTTTGCATTATACTGCATTGGATAATATTCTCAATACAGAAGCTGCACTAATAACACTGGGTAATAGAAGGCACCGAGTGTCTATACTAAATGTGACCACCTACAGCCACCACAGCTGTCTCGTGCTTGGACAACAATGGCTTAAAAGTGAAGAACTGTTATAACTCAGTAAGAAGGCTGGAAGGTAGTTTTATCCATCCTGAGTCATCTGCAGACATGTAATTATCATCTTTGCTTAAAGATTTCCAAGCAGCTGCCTCTGCTGTGCTGGATTCACCATGTACTCTGAAAACAGTGTTCAATAATAAGCCTTTCTGTATCACTGGTTAGGTGAAAGAACCTTCCCTTAATTTCATATGAAAACTTCAGCTTTTGAAGACAAACAGTCTGAACACCAAAGTAGCACAAGATGTTTGGAGGATATCAGTTCTATCTATGCTTTAAACTGGCTCAAATCAGCCCCAAGGTCTTGACCACTGTCTTTGAGGCATTCTTTTTGCCTAAGTCCAGGAAATATAAAATAAGTTAAGGGTAGGTAGGAAAGATTTTGTCAAAGACCAGGAGTAAAACTCTGGGTACCTCAATACTCCCTACTCCACATATATGACTCTTTCTCTGGTCTTCTTTTCCCCATACTTAAAACACACAGAAATAGCCACATCTTAAGAAAATACATCTCCTTGCTAAAATATTTTACAGAAAGAGTGTGTCATCAAGCAAAGAATAAAGAAAACATAGCAGAACCTAAGAGTTGAGACAAATTATGAGACTTGTTGGGTAACACAAGAGGGAACAGAGTTCACCTAACAATAGGCTCTCTTAGAACCACAGGAGGCAAAGGTCAAGCCCAAGCCCAGACTGTGGAGAAAATGAGGGTATGGAGAGGACACAGCTGTATTGACATCAGCTGGGGTAGCTAAAGGATGCAGTGGTCTTTGGGAGCAGAAGAGGAGATGCATCATCTCATTGGTGCAGCCTGTTCCTGTGGGAACTAGTAAGAAATTACAATTTCCATCCTAGATTATATACAATGGGTCCTCATGTATATCCACCCTTACCTAGAAAGCAAAAGATGTGTCCTTTCAAAAGTGATCCATTCAATAAGCTCCCAAGAAGGTAGACCTGTGTTCTTAATATCATAAAAGAGGTATGATTCCCAATTTCCTGTACGGCTCTAAGAATTTAGAGGGTGTGAAATTTTATTTCTTCTATTTCATATGCAAATAGGGGTTGGAACAGGGTTAACATTTTCTGTTCAATTAAGCCCAAGAGTCTTTTAAACCATGTTCCCTGACAGTGTTATTTCCACTACCTTTAATAATTTTAATAAGGCTATTATCCTACTCTTCAGATTTGAAGGAGAGGTAATTCTCAGGGATCTCTGAGTTTCAGTGCTACTAAGACTAAATAGTTATTAATATTAATCCAAATAAGCCCTAAAACCCAGTCAAACTAAGGTTAAACCCATAGCAAATAGACAAATTAGCAGAAACATTGGAATTAAATGGACGTTTTGGTTAGAATGTCAGACTGAGAGGACAGGAAATAAATCTTCATAGATCCTTAAACAGGAAGTTAAAAGAGGTAGTTATGTAGGTAGTTACAAATCATATGAGCAAATTTTTGCCTGCAGCAGTAAAATCAAATTTCAGTTTGATATACATTTTAGTGCTGAAGCAAATTACTGTTTATGTCTAGATCACAATCTCAAGGCCAGCAAAGGCCCCGTCTCTACATTTCTGTTGCATGAAGACTAATCTGTTTCCTTCTGGCTTCCCACAGAAATTATAGACTTCAACAAGTCAATCTTTGAGAGAAATGTCTAGCAGTTTGCTCTCCCAGATGTATGTGTATATGTGTGTGTGTGTGTGTGTGTGTGTGTATCTCACAGCTTAATTTCTCGGCAACTTATCACAAAATGGAACATGAAGATTTCAGTCTGAAATTTAGCCCATAGAAAGTAAAGATATTAACCTTACTCCCCATGCAAGATTTTTGAAGGAATTTGTAGGTACAGGGCAGCATCAAGCTAGTTAGCTTTATTTGCCTTCCCAAGAAAATCTACGGTCTTAAACATCAGGCCTTCAGCCCAGTCTTTGGCCTCAACTGTCCTCTCTGCAGTATCTCTGCTGGAGGCTTCTGGCAGTGTGAAATATGCCTTGGATTCGGACAAGAATTGTACAATCCAGACAGTTTTGTATAAACTCCTAAGCTAGAAGTTACCCTAAAGTACTGCATTATTTACATGATTACAATAAATACAGTCAAAGCAATAGAAAGGAATTTGTGAAGCCATCTCTGAACCCTCACCTCTGGAACAGGTGATCAGAGCATACCTTTGCTATTACTAGCACCTGGTAGAATTTCTAAAAAGCCATAATCCACACTTCTCTGGGCAACCACATTCACATATTCACTTTCTCTGGGTGACCTGTGCCAGTGTCTCATCAGCCTCACTGCAAAAAAAGTTTCTTCCATATGTCCAGTCTAAATCTACCCTCTTTCAGTTTAAAACTGTCAGACCTTGTGCTATCACTTCAGGCCCTGGTCAAGAGTCTATCTTTCTTACATGACTTCTGTGTAGGCTGAAGAGCCTCTCAGCCTGTTCACTTTTGCTCTTGCTTATGGAGCCCTTAGATTATATTGAGGAAATGATTATTCCCCTCCTAGCTACAACTGTTCTCCTGCATAGATATGATTACGTATATCCCGTCTTGCTCACGCACCACCTCAAAAGTCATCCAAACTGTGATTCATATCCTTTCCCAGGGGCTCCTTTAAAAATTCCTGGCCATAATTGCCATGGGAAGACTGCTTGCCTTCAGGCCATGAAAAAAGTTCTGTTACCCTGTGTGTTTTAACATGGTATGCCTGCCTAAATTTCAGAAATAATAGCAATCATTCACTTTAGGGCTGCTTCATAAGAAAAATAGTTTGGCAAAAGTAAGTACCAAGCGGAAAACAGATGCTAAAATTGGTTGGCTCGTTCCTCAGCCGCCTATGGTTCCATTAAAAGGTGCACACAACTGTTATGGTCATCCTTGTGGCAGTGGGGTTCTATATCAGTCCAACATAGTCAGCTGCATCTGTATTTTCTATCATTTGCCAAATCAGAGCACAAATTTATCTTTCTCAAAGCTAAATAGGCAGTGTCCTGAGTCATGCAACAAAACCTCTGGTGACTGGGACCTCTTTCTCCATCTTGTTGTAAAGTAGAAAGTTGTAAAGATTGAAGCAAGTTTTCCTTGTTGTGAATGAGCCACTCTCCACACACACACTTCAATGGACAACCATGATCTTTAGAGGCATTTTTAAGCATGTCTGGAACTTCATTACTGTATGCAGATTATTTCATAAAAAGTGAAACCATGTTTAAAAGTACAGCCACTCATGTCTTCCTTCTCCAGCTCTTGCTCCATTCAGTTGAGTTTTGCATACAGCAGGAAGTGATTCAGAAAATAATGATTTTCTGTGGTAACTGGATCAGGAAAAGCATCAATGAAATTATACCACATCAGTCAGTGCTCACTTACAACTTTCCCCAAAGCAGATGCAGGCAGAGTCAAAGCACTCTGCTCTGGAGGAGTTCCTGGTATAGGACATCACAGGAAAGCTGTAGCATTGATCCCACAGTGTGAAGCCATCTACTCTGGACAGCTTTAGTTATACCCTCTTTGTTTTGTGAGGGAGCAAAGATACCCAGCTGACCTCTCCATAAGCCAGGGAGAGGCTATTGCTTACCCATGCAGGAAGTATAAAGTTTTGTAGCATGAGAAACACTTACGTCCTTCTGCATAAATTAAAAGAAAAATGTTATGCAAATACATCCTACTCTACCACAGATATAACCAAAATATAACTTACTATTGGAAGATATAATTTTAGGCCTTGTACTCAACATATATTAGAACATACAGTTCTGCATATTTTTATAATTTTCTTGATTCACAGATGAGTAGCAAACTTCAGAAATGTTATTTTTAGGGGAAAGAGAAGCAGACAGACAATTTCACATTGCTCTGTAGAAGACTAAAAGACATTCATGACTTTTTCAATAATTATCAAAGTATTACATCTACTCTAAGTCCACATTAAGAGTTCAGGGACAGAACTGCAGTTCCCAGTGGCTGAGGTGACTTACACCTCTTATGTAGGGGGAAGATCTTATACTTCCTTGTGTTTAGATATAAGGAAGGAAGGATGCAGGCTCTGGCAGTTCTTTGTGTTCAGCCAGTCCTAAGATCTGACACAACAGCCAGCAGCTAGAGTAGACGAGGTAATAAAATCTTCAAGAGCACCACACTTGCAAGCACTGGGTACCCAGACTAGGGACACCATGAGAAAATGCCTTTTTCAGCTCATATAGATTTTATCTCTGTCTTTGCTTCCCAAGCTACACTTGGCTGCAGTCTTAAAGAATTTGCTTATGTCATTGTGGATTTTCATGGAGTTGTCTTTTCACCTCCCAGCTCATTTTTTTTCATTAGCCTTGTTTGTTATCTACCATCTATCTCTTCTCTTTTTTTCTGATCTGGCTGATGTGGTTATTACTAGAAAACTTCTTCATTCCATAACAGGAATTTGAACAATTGTCCACATTATTTACTTTGGGAATTCCAGTAGCCCAGAAATAAAAGGATCAGATTCTGATACTGGCTAAGCTTATGTAAGCCTGGAATAACTCCACTGATTTGAGGAGAATTTGCCTGGATTTACATTGGTATGAGTAAGATCAAAATCTGGCCCAGAGCTTCTATTTCTTCACTCACATTAGAAGTCAACAATCAAGCAACCCTGGATGCTAATAGTTTGACTAAAATTGGAGACAGGGTTTCTCACAGAGGCTGGCACCTTATGGCCTTTTCCAGCTATGGAACATCAGCTGTCTGTCCCAGGAAACTTCTGTTGATTGAAGCAATTTAAACCTCCAGCATAAATTCCAAATCATAACTTAAAGCTGCTACTAAAGTATTGCTTTAATTTTTTAATAAATTTTAAATGCATGAGAGACTTAAAAATCAGCATGTTACTTCTGGTTTGGACTCCAAATCTCATTTGTAAAGTAACACAGCTATACACTGGCTCCAAATTTGGCAGAATCTTCCTCTTTGAGGACCACTTGCAAATACCCGAGGGATATAAACTGGCTTTACTGTAAATAAGAATTGGGCACTTTGTGTGTAGCATTTCTTTGGCTGTTTATTGTCAGCAATTCTCTGCAGCACATTGATTTCATCTTCTGGATGAGCTGCATGCAGTTGTTTGACTTCTGCTATTGAGACTTTTGTCCTCTGTTGACTCTGCCTGTCTCAGGGCATGCTACTTTCATGGTGGCACCAGGGAGTGCATCACCAGCCTTGCCTTGTGGTTTCCTCATCACACACAATTTCCCTCAGGGCAGCAGCAATTTTCCTGCAGTGCTGGTCATGGACATCAAGGGCTTTTACATTGAGGGGTCACTATCCATAGCAGACTCTAAGACTGCAAAACTGAATGCCACTGAAGCCACTGGAGCACCATCAGACTGTAGGTCAGCAGAGTTTGGGTAGCAGCTCATTCATCCCCTTGCATTATGTAAGGCATTGTAGCTGCCCACTACTGTTGCACTGGGAGATAGCCCCTGTAAGAAATTTGGTTTTCTCCTTGCTGATTTATTCAAAGCACTTTGAAATCAGTGGAAAACCAATGACACCCTGCAATTTTTATTTTAGCTGACTGGCACAGCCATTTTCAGAGTTTAAATCAAGAAACTTACTGTAGCTGAAACTATCTAAACCGAGATCCATCAACAGGGTAATATCATTTTTAGCTTGCTGCCTGAGGGCACATAACTGACATTTTGTCTATATAAAGTATTGGCGTTCCTCATATGTCAGAGTTTAAACCACAGAAAGAATCTTCTGGCAGATTCTAACAGAAGCTTCCAGAGGCAGCTGAAACAGTCTATTATCTGTGCGTGCCTGTGTTGACTAAAAGTTACACATAGGCTACGCTCCACTATCCAGCGAGCGAGACACAATGCCAGCCTTATCCCTGCAGCATTTCAGAACAGGAGCTCTCACCAGCATGAGGGCCGCTTTCCCACATCCATCACAGGAAGAGCTGCCCTCTGCCAAACCCAGCAGGAGCCGCACAGGGAGTGCCCCATACCCTCAGCACAGCTCTGGAAGTTTACCGCACTGCTACAGCCACTTGACAAAAGGAACTGGAATTGTATAGAGATGGGGGAATACCGTGACAGGTCAACTACAAAATTATTTTTAAATGTTAGGGACTAGCAAAGGGTAGAAAGTCCATAAAGCAACTTGTGCTGAAAGTACCAAGTATGTTCTTAACATCTTACACTTTATTTTTTTTCATGCAAAGATAGCCCAAGGCCTAGGAAGAGTGGAATTTTTCATCTTAGGGCTGCTTGAATGAGCTCTTTTCAGTCTTTAATGCTTGTTTTCCAAATCCTCACTTTCTTACTTGTAAAGCTAGGATGCAAATAATAAAAGCTACCAGAGAGAGCAATGTTTATCCTTGTGCTAATTTTTATAGAAAGAGCTTGAATGTCTGCACTAGTAAGCCCTGTGATTTTAATTACGAGAAAACTAGTCAATGTAATGGCTTATTTTGGTTTTTCCATTTAGAATCCCAGGAGATGAAAATGAGCAGAAAGGTTTAATTAAACAGACACTTTCTCTCCAAGTCAAAACAGCAACATTTTAGAACACATGGATCTGTGTCATTAAGACCAGAGTTTTATTAAGCTTTTTGTGTACAACATTTTAAGCCACACCAGAGCTCCTGCTACTGTTCTTCTGGCATTAAAAACAAACAACAAAACAGTCTTACAACCACCCTGAATTTAATATAGATACATAATAAGTTTTATTTGTATTTTCAGTGAGGTTTGTTGCCAAGAAAGTTTTGCCACCATTTAGCTCACCTGTTTGTCCCTGGCTCATGGTCACAATCAGCTCCTGCAGGTAAAGCAGTTAAGCACATGAAAAGCTTAGCCATATTCAATGGGAGAAAAACAATGCTTGTTTGTGCTTTGCTCCATTTTTAAAATATTCCCCAGATTCATGCTTCTTAGTAGATATCTCGCTTCAAGTTGTATATGAAATTGGCACTGAGAAATTTCTATTTTACCTACCAGTTTTCCATATTCTGGTCAAACACCACAGAAAAATGTGGTAATTTTTCTATAGGTGTATATCCTCACATGCAATAAAATACCTAGTTAAGATGGACAGCTTTTTCCCATTGTTCAAAGCTATGGTTCTGTTTCTGCCTGTTCCAGTACTACATAGCTGCTGCCCTTCCTCCGCAAACATTAAGTTCATCTTGAGGGTAGGCTCAAGTGGTTGACCTATAACAAAGTAAACACATGTAGCTCAATCAGATGAGCTCAACGCATGCTTGTGTGAGGTTGCTTGACAGTCTGGGGTCTGTGAAACAAGACGTGTAGCTGCAGCAGTGCAAGCTGCTTCAGAGGGGAATAGTTTACACAAGGGCAAAGCAGAATTTAGATTAGTATTCTCTGGTACAGTGATGTTGCAACCTTGTCCGAGATCACTCACCTCACACAGCTTCATTTCACAGCCTCCAGGGTGATGAAAACCACACAGTCTGCTCACCAGAGCACTCCTCCCTTGCCCCTCTTCCTCTTTAGGCACCATCCTGGGCTATTTTCTGCTCTAGCCAGACTCTCAGCAGCACCAAGGCTGGGCACATGAGAGAAGGAAGAAATAAAACTTGTACTGACTGTTCACAGCACCACGCCTTACTCTCACAGTGATGAGGAGGACATCTCCTAGGGCCTAGTAGGAAACATTCAAGAGTAGTTTTACTTTTCTCTCCTTAGTCATTGACTCAGGAGCAAAACCACTCACAAATATGAAACACTGTAGTAGAATGGATCCACAAGCCCCACTAACATTTCTGTGGCTAGGCTGGAAATCCCCAGTCCAGCTTGGCCCTGTGCTCTAGTCCCACCTCACACCCACTCCAGTTATACTGCCCCTGTGCCCTTCTCAGCCATCTTCCTTCTCCCCTTCCAAACTGGCTGCTCCAGGTCCGGTTTTCCTTATACCAAGGGAACTGAAACAGAATGACCATGGTATTTACAGGCATGGTTCTGTTCTCTCCGCTTGTTTGTCCTGGTTTTTTTTCCCATCTGCTTATGTTCACCTGCAGTATCTGTGCCGTGTTACAAAACTCAGCATACACTTTGGTGCTTTTAGCATATGAAAGTAAAAAATATTTCACACACACACAATGAGAAAGTTTGAAGAGACAAAATTCAAATTGCACCTGCATTTAAATTAAGAACCAAATTTTCAGGCAACAGCTTCACCTGCCATGGGGAGGAAACCAAACACACAAGTCACTGTCTGCACAGACAGCATCATGTCTAAGCACATCAAGCTTCAGATGCAGATAAGAATTTACTTCAAGATAGTTGCAAATCAAAGTGGAAATCTCTCACTACAAAACTAACTCAAATTTCTGTATGGCATAAATGATAACATCAGACTGAAAATTTGGTCCCAGTAATTGAACATCCTATATACTAAGTGATGACTGCATCTCTGGTAAACTTGAAAAGGAAGAGATCAGTAACTTGTATGAAATAATTATTCTCTGCATGCAGAAGACAGCTGTTTTCAGCATCTAGAGTCAATACTTGTCACTGGTTGTCTGCAGAAGAGTCCTTTCTGTATGTGGAGTTGATCAAAATGCAGATGTGAACACTGTTCATATCTAAATGGAGCTTCTTTTTACTTTTCATTTCTCCTTTCCTTCAAGAATTTTTCATCACAATGTAAAATGATTGATTACCATATTATGATTGCTTGTGGTATTATATTTCAAACCCACCAGAAGCTAAAATTTCTGCTCAAGAAAGCATCTAAGCTAATGCATTTTTGAAACAGAGCTTTATTGGCAGGAAAGCTTGTTGTGAACCAAGTGCTAATGACCACAGCCAATATCAAGAATTCCAGTTTCTCTAGCACAGTTTCCAGGGCCAGTATTCAAGGTCTGACTGGTAACTCCTACAAGTGAATGCATTAAACATACACACAAAAAATATTATGTTGAATACAAACAAGTAGAGAACATCCTAACAGCAGCTATATTGTCTAGCTCATCTCCTTCCTATGTCTTCATATAGTAAGAGAAGCATGGCCTAGGATGAAAGCTTCAGTGCTCATCCTGCATAGAGAACAGAAAGTCCTGCCTCCCACAGCAGTGGGGCATGGTGGTCTCTCTCATGCCCTTCAGGTGGTGTTTATTCCTGCTGTCAACAGGAGCAGTGGCATGCTGACAGTGTTACCAAAACTGTTTTGACTTGCTGCAGAAGGAATAAACAAACTCACTGGATTGGGAAGTACACCTCTCAACAAAATCCATCCTGCAACTCCTATGGCATTACCAGGATCCTGTCTGCACTCCTGTGTATCTTTGAGGTGAGGAGCATGTGCATTATTCTGGAACTTAAGTTCAGAACATTCAGCAATTCACATTGTCACTGGAAACTTAACTGTTGAATTTCTAACAGCTTGGAATCAATTGAGAGTTAAAGGTCAGTTTGCATCAGGTTTTCTATTTAATGAGTAAAACTTAAGTGCTCAAAAATATGTCTCATTCAAATGAATGTATTTAGTCCAGTAGGTTTATTTCAGAGCAGCGATGTTTTGAAAACTATAAGCATGATAGTTACTGTCCTACCATAAGGAAAACAAAAACCAAGTGCTGTTCTGAGAGGTTTTCGGGATTTTATCACCTACACAAAAGTCAAACATTCTTTTAAAGAAATTGTCTTAAAAACAGAAAAACTATTTTAATCAAACTCCTGGACTGCATTATCTTGTTACCTGTGCCCAGCAATGGAACATTTTTTTCCTTTAATAGATATTTTTTCTTAAAACATCCTGATCACAAATGATTTTTGGTTTTTTAAGCAAAACACAGTGGAACAGTTTAGTCCTGCTCCTCTTCAGGTCAGTGGGAAACCTGCCACCCCTTGCAGCATAGAGCATCTCAGCCTGTGACATGCACAGGCTCCACCCTGCAACATGCACAGGCTCCACCCTGCAAACCCATTTCACCCCCCAACAGAGTTCATGGACAAGGGGGGTTCTCTGTCCCTCTGAGGATCAGGGCCAAGAGATGCTTTCCAAATGATCCACAATAGAATAGCTCGGCATGCAGCAGCCAGCTGACAGATGAGAGTCCTGTGGGAAAGAAGCTTTCAGTTCTGATTTACAGAGTGAAAGGGCAGCAGTATCTCTGGCATCTTTGGGCAGGGACTTCCAGGGATGAAGTAGCAGCTGCCCAGTCTGCATAAATTTATGAACGGGTGAGACAAGCAGGCTACTATCTGCTGGCCCTTTGGAGAATGAAAGGTGTGACCAGATTGCACAGAGAGAGAAAGAGCTCAGGTTCAAACCCTGAAGGGCTTCATAGCGTCTGTGGAAAGCAAATTACCTCAAAGAAAATACTAAACCCAAATGTAAGCAAAGATGTAGTGTAGTATTCAGTAGTGGCTGGTGGAGCCCTGGAAGCATGTGCAAAACAAATTATGGCAATTTTTTTTCTATGCAGTAAACCAGCATGAGAGGCATTACAGATAAAAGTGTCTATAAACAAACTATTGTCAGGGAAAGGTGAACAGGCAAAATAGCTTTTTGTTAACTCATGTTAGTCTAAGGAAGTCTTTAGACTAACTCATGTTAGTCTAAAGAAGTCACTTAGAAGTCTAAAGATAGTTTTTGTCATTAGCTATGACAACCCTTTAATTTTGTTTTGAAGTTTATTTTACTTGCTTTGATATTTATGTTTTACCATGACATTTTTGTACAAAAACTACTACTTAAACCTCCTAATGCAATAGCTAGGACATGCAATGCTTATTTGCAAAAATTATCAGATACTGCATATTATTTAAAAAGAATCCTAATCAAAGAATTTACTATTGTAGTGTAAGGAAGACACTTCAGCCAGCTCAATTTATTACAACATACCCAGACAAGACAAATACACAGTCAAGCATTTCAAATAGAAGAGCTGCAGGTCCAGGAAACACAGTGCTGGTATTTCTGACAAGGTTAGATTCATCCCAGGAAAGAAACAATGACTCAAACATTCATTCTTCCTCCTGCAACTATGCTTCTCTGGTAAAGATCCTTAAGAAACAGGACCTAGGAGAGAAGATGGGCAAAAGAGTGCAGATTCCTAAGCAATTCCTGGAAGTGTAGTCAAGAGTAAGTTTCCAGATCATCTAGTCAATGATTCAGCGTAGAGAAAGAATAAGAATATTAAAACAAAGCAACTTATGAATAATATCTAATGCCACATCAAAACACAATATTTTCCTGGGAAAAGCATGAACAGATGTAAAAGCCGAAGCCCAGAAGACACGCACTAACCTGAAGAGTGACCCCAAAGGAGAACCTGAAAGTCATCAAGGGCATGAAGGGGCTCAGGTGAGCAAGGATCAAGGGGTTGCAAGATTTTCCACATTCAGGGCAGAAAAAAAAAAATGACATCCCCAACCTGGGGGAAGTCCTAGACCACAGAGAAATAAATGTAACTCACAGCAAACAGGAGCCAGCCCCTCTGAACACTGTCCCAGGTTCCTCGTGCCATCAGTCTAAACTGAGTCATTAGAGAATTTTCAATTTTCCACATTTCAGGGGCTTAATTACAGATTTATTCTCTATGCAGAAGTCTAGGATATGGTGTCTTCCCAAGTAAAATACCAGGAATGGAGCTGCTTACCATGTTTTACAGTAGTGTTTAATGTTATCGTTAATGACCACAGATGACAGTAAAAACTTGCTTATTAACCAAATTTTCAGATAATTTCCAGAAACTAACCAGCCATTTCAGACAGATCATTATCTTTGCAGTTGCTCTCCCTCTTCACATATTGCAAGTCACACAAAAACTCTTGCATAGAGGACTGCTAAAATGGCGTGTGCCAAGTTAACTCTAAATCTTGCAGAAAAACAGATATAGCACTGATGAAGCCAAGGGGGTGAACTACTCCCATGTGTTTCTCATTTCCTAGTCAGCACAATCTGCAGTAGAAACACAGAGAGCAGACAGAAAAATGCAGAGTTTGTTTCAGCTTTGGTGGTTGTACAGCCGGTTATCGGGAGTGCAGCTGTTGAAGGATGAGGGCATTTCTCTTCCCTTTGCCCATCAGACAGGTGATGACATCCCAAGGAACCTTACCTGAGAGATTGCACACTCATAACACCACTATTAGCATTTGTCTTCTCAGGTGTCATCAGCTTTGCAATAATTCATTAAACTTGGTGATCCTTAAATACTTTCTGCTGTGCTCAGTGCCTCTGCCCTTGCATTCTCCCGTGCACCTGTGCTGCCTTTCCGCTGGAGCCAGGGAAAAAGCCAAGACCCACGTTTCTCCTTAGGCTACATCTTCTTCTGTGAGAATCTGCCTGCAAATTTTCTGCCAAGAAAACCTGGCAGAACTGAGACCAGAAGATGCACAACTAAGTCCCTCTAGCCTTTGTGCTCTGGGGAATTACGGAGGAATATATAGACATCTGTCTATATGTTGCATATGTGTATGCAGTGTATGCACACAGCAAGGGCTGGTCAAGAAAAGCATTCAAGACTGGGCACCTCTGGTTTCCTATAACACCAGTAAAGACACACAAAGCTGTTGCTCATCTCTTAGGTAGGCCAGACTGCCCTCTGGAGAGACTGTATCCTTCATGAAATACTGAAAAGGCATCTGGCAAACTGATTTCTCATTTTGGGCACCTAAGCTGCCTGACAAAAATTAGCCAGAGGAGGGCTAACTCACAATACATCTCCTAACACCTTTCACTGGGAATATCCCAAAATAAAGCAACATCAAAGAGGCAATAGGGTTCAATAGGATCAGTGTTAAGGTCTGTGTGTATTTACCCTAATTCCATTCCTCTGGTCCCTCTCTCCCTCACAAAAAATAACACAGAGAAAACTCAGTAAGATCTGTAACCACCTTGGTACAAAGTGGGGAATGTGCTAAGGACTACTGGAATTTCTGTAAAGGAAACAGAGATTACTTATGTGTTCAGGACATTCAGTACCAAACAGTTCTTTAAGTTTGGGGCTTCTATATCTTCCTTTTTTGTTTTAGAGGAGCATGTCAATGTCGTGGGTTTGGTTTCTCTTTTTATTTGAAATGGGGGGATGGGGGGAAGAGGGTGTGTTGGGGTTTTGTTTTTGTTTAAACTAGTGTTTTGTCTTATGTTGCCAGCAGAGAGGTAAATGCTGGAGCTGTGAGCAGAAAGGACAAGTGCCTGGTGCCTGCACCCTCTGGTCCCATGATCCAAGGAGCAGGTGCCCCCAGCAGCACTCCTGCTGGCAACCAGGCACAAGCCCTTCATGTCTCTGATGAGAGCATCATTGAAGACTAAAGTGGGTGGCAGAGGAGGGGACAGTGGGCTTTAAGCGCAGAAGAGAAGCTGTAGAGTGAGAGGTGAGAAGCAGTGAATGGAAGGGTCACTAAGAGAGAGTGAGAGGTCCTGCTTGCAGCACCTGGAGAGGGTGAAAAAGGGAAAGTTGCAGTATGGAAAAGTGAGAGCTGCTGTGGCCATCCTGAACCAGTCAAGTGTCAAGGAGCATTGAAGGAACAAAACCCCACTGAAATTTTGACAGAGACTGGGAGCAGAACTGGGCTTGTGTCCTGGGTTGTCAGAAAGAGAAGGTTCCTTCATTTCAGGAACAGATAGTTTGGTACCCTAGGTTTGTTTCTGAATTAAGGATTCTGTTGGTGTTTTGGGATAAACTGGCTTGATGTCAAAAGCCGCACTGATTAAATCTTCCCCAGATTTTCCTCATATGTTGCACTGTCCTGACACATGACCCCCCACTCCTATAGCAGAATATGATTCTGGGGGGTTTTTTTCTGAACAAAGAAAGCAAGTGTTCATCCCCACTTAAAAAACTCAAATTTGGCTTTAAAAATACCAAGAAAAAAAGTTAATTGATCTGAACAAACAGCCTTTAACAGCTCCCATCAAAATATCACATGTTCTTCTTGAGGAGACCTGACAGTTTTTCCCCAGCTCCTTTCTAAAGGTCCTAGAGGAAAAACACAAAGGGAAACATAATTAAGGAAATCTGTAGGGAAATTACCCTTTTACCAATTTCCAGATTCATTAATTCCTTGGGATCTGACCTAATAATTATATAATCTTTATTCCTGTGCGAGAGTGAATTTCTTCTACAAAAATAAAGGATTTCTCTATGTTTCCATTTCTCATTTCCATTCCCCCAAGCAAACCATAAGTTCTGAAAAACCTGATACAGTCTCTCAGAGAGTACAGGTGAGATATTTTATGGAAAGAGTGATATTGGGAAAGGATCTGAAAAGAGAGGAAGGGGAAGCAAGTGGTTGATTTGACTAAAGGCAATAATGATTCTACATGCTCTGCTGTTCTTACTCCAGCAGCACCACACTGACTCTGGAACCAATTGGTCACACAGGAAATTGTCACAATGAAGTCAATGAAGTACTGCTGGAGTAAGAACAGTAGACAGAGTTCCCAATATTGATTTTGTATCGACTTTTATGGGTGTGAGACAGGTCCATACTTTGAAACCTTTGAGGAAATTTTACCAGCAGTTATCCATGAAGTGTTGTAGCATCATACCACCTCAAGATATACCCAATATAATTTTGGGTTTTGTTGCAATTTCAGCATTTCTGACACTGTTTTTTGGACTGATCATATCTTTCTGGTAAAAATGACTAATCATACTTGGGCTTCTTTCACACCTTCCCTCATTTACTCACCTCTACATTCTGTTATTTCAGTTTGTTGATTAGTACTGTCTATCCTTTCACTTCCCCTGCACAAAAGCAGTGAAAATATAACTTCATGCTGAGACATACAAAGATTCAGGAACCAATTCTGCAAGACGTTTCCACTTATCTAAGTATGCTAACCATCCTTGGCTCAAAGTCAATGTTTCACTCTTATGCTGAACTGAGATCCTAAACCCAATCTTCAGCTGAACTTCTTTGAAGATCACCTACATCATTGCATTTCCAAGCCTTACTATGGAGAGCTCAGAGGTACAGTCAGGATCATGGTACAGTGCCCCACACTTTTTCTTGCTGAGGGAGAGAGAGGTCTATGCACAATTCAGGCAAAGATTTCATGAAAAACAAGGCAAAAGTGCTCCTACTAACTGATCTTAAAAGAAGCCTGGTATAAATAAAATGTGTCAATTTGCATTGTCATCCCAGACTATAACCCCAAGTTTTAAGAACTTTTTTTGCTAACTACTGAAGATTTTCATATGGGTAAGTTCACAGCTCTATAAATTATTGTTGTTATGCTTATTTTGCCTGTGAGCTATTTTCTCTGAATTTGCAACAAGACATAAGTTATCTGCTCTGTTAAAGCGTAATCATAAATGCATCTTTCTGAACACAGAGACCAAATAAATGTTTCTAGTTTCAGTAGTAGTGAAGTTTTCCTAATGTAAGCTAGCATGTTGAAGCAATACAAGCTAGTGGCCAGCACACAATACAACCACTTTATTAAAAGAAAAAACAAAAGCACTGCCATAATTCCACATTTGCAAGCAGAAGAAAAAGTATCAATTAATTGCCTCTGCATGATGATGTCCATATAAGCAAGAAGCTGGAGATTTATAGCCCAGTTGTTCTCATAACCAACCCCAGTAACAATGTATCTCTGCTCATCCTAACAGGAACATCTGCCTAACCACTAGAGCTAGGGATAACCACTGCTATCTGACATTCCAGTGGTTTACAAGGACAACACAATTACAGCTGCAAATCTGCCACAAGCAAACATCCAGATACTCTGCTGAATGCATCACAGTCATTCAGACTACTCAGATGCTTCCTCCTATCCTTAGTAACAGGCTAAGATGGATCTTGATCCAAAAGAACCAAGCTTCTGCTCTTTATCTCATAAAATTTGATGGGGTTTGGTTTGTGGGTTTTTGAGGTTTTTCTTTTTAAACAGCTTATCCTGGCAGAACTTACAAGCTAACAAATACTTCTAAAAGACCTTCCTTATGCCAACACCTGACAGCAGAATTCAAATTAGGGAATACAGAAAAAACCCTTGAGAGAGAGAATCCAAACAATAAAGTTCACCACTTTTGCAAAGTGTCGCTGCTTGTTCCAGTTGTCCCTCTGCATGGCTTGCTCCTCTTGGCTGCTTTCAGCACAGATTAGTGACCTTCAACCCTGACAAATATGTTACCCTCATGCTTTTATGATCTCATAATCTCTCAGAAGGTGCTACATTCTGAGATTAAATACACCAGAATCCCAGTGGCAGCATAATACAGATGCATCTGTGATTAATGCCAATTAAAACAGTAGCAGCATGTGACAGCTGTTACAATTACCGTTAATTAGGAAGTTTTAAACCCTCCCTTTTCAGGCTTCAGCGTCAAAGTATGTAACTAGAATAGGTCAAGAGTTCATGATTCCTTAGTCCTTTGAATGTCTTTCTATTAGAGAACTATTACATGAAAGGCTTTAGCAGAAAAGCTTTGCATGATCTGCTAGTATTTCCCTGCAAAATGGCTCCTAAAGAATAAAGGAACTTCGACTATGGGGGGAATGTGGGCACAGGATACTGCCCAGATGAACTGTTAAACACAATTTGCTTACAGTGTTCCCCATGGCATGTTAAACTTCACCTATAAATATACAAGTTAAACAATCCAAGTAGGTATCTACAAAAAAGTTCTCCAAATATCAGTCAAAAGAGAAGGTTGCTCTTAAACTCTTATTTGCCACATCTCACGCCAATTTTAGAAACATGGTATCTTCTTCCCTTCTCTCACCACAGCAAGAGAAAAGCCCCTGCTTAGGACTTGTTTCTATTGCACTGGGAGGTCTGCCTGGAGCATGTGCAGACATGCTGGCTGCACCTATCCCAGGAAAATAAACACGGCAGGGATGCTGCCAGGCTCAACCATTGATACTATCACACTGGTAGAACAGCCACTAGCATGCTGGGACCCATGCTGTCCCAGGAAACATCATCCCACATGGGTGCACAAGTCCACAGAGGCCAGGAGCCACGCGCTGCAGCCACCCTTTCTGGTGAGAGTGAGAAGGATGTGGTCAAAAGGCAGCAGTTAACCCCCAGGCTAAAGAACAGACCTTGGCACTGGCTCACAATAATGCTAATAAACACAGCAGTTAGGGATAGCTTTAAGTAGATTGCTTGAGCAGGTAGTCTGGGCTCCAGCACAAGGTGGGCACCTCATGGGCCCCAACAAACCTGCACCACCCATGCAGCTGCCACATTTTCACTCTAGTTCTTGCCTAAATCAGTGTCTCACCCCTTGTCCACCAGTTAAGTCATGATAATACATGTCCCATGGGATGCACGAAGGGCAGGTCCAGTGTTGGATGTCAGTGCAGAGCAGAACAGCTGCTCATGTCCCCAGAACAACAAATTCACTACAAACTTTAATCATCTTAAATAAAGGAAGGGAATGAAGGCTCAAAGCTGTTTCATGCAATGGCTGAATGCTGCAGGGATCTCCTGCAGGTCTAAGGATGACCAAGGGCATTTGACATCACATAGGATCAGGCAGCTGTGGCACAAAACACAGCTGCTTCCCCAGGCATGCCGCTGCTTGGTGCATATTCCTGGTACTCAGATGACTTCCAAGGGCACTTGCTTCAACAACAGCATGGTCTCCTTTATTACTAATACCAAAGAAATCACCACTTACTGCCTGAGCAGTCATATTGTGACTAGGAAATCATGTTTCATGTTTCAAAGGTAACTCAGAAATTACAGTACACAGCGCTTGACATCTTAAGAGATCTATACATCATATTGACACATATAAACAAAAAATGAGACCATACTGCATAATGTCAAGCAGTTTTTTAGCTTGTTTTAAAAGAGGCAACCTTTACAATGCAAAGACACACTTTATTTAAGTCTGAATGGGTCATTTTTCTCTTTCTGGTTTTTTTTTTTTTTCTGCTGGCAGACATTTTTTCTTTTTCTTCACCAAAAAGAATTTTATCTCAAGCAGTTCCAAAACACTTTCATGATCTGTATAGAAAAATATAATCAATTCTGAAGTTTTTGTAGCTTTTGTTAGCTTTTAATAGAACTATGGAAATCTTTCAGCAGCTCCTTTACTTTCCATGAAAAAAGTGCACAGGGCTCTCAGTAACCCTCCTTACCAGAAGATTTGCACCGGCAGCACAGGGAGAGGCAGGTACATTATTTTGTGATTAAGAACTAGGAGGTTTGCTCTCCATTTATTTCAACCATCCTATTAGTGCAGCTAAGACATCTGCCTAACATTTCCTTTCACTCTGATTCACATGAGCTAAATAATGTATAAGCTAAAAAATGGGCTTTCAGCAGCTTTTAATAGCAAGGAAAAATAAACTCCTGCAGTATTATACATGGACAAACTCTGTCTTGGCTTCATTACCTTATGTTATTTAAAGAAAATTAGTGGCTTTGCACTGACAAAACCCATGCAAAAGAATAATGTGTTGAGCTCATTTTGTCCAACATGTGTGGTAAAGTTTTAGTTAATGATCTTTCACTTCGAATACTAGGACTCTGTGTCACCATAAACGGCGTAACCAAGGCATTAATTTCAGCGTGTCTAAGTCCCCAACCTTTAATGGAGGCACCATGTTGTATCCACTCCTTTGCTCTGCTCAGGGTGGGAGCCAGGAATGACTTTTGGTGCACACAGCACTCGGTGTGTACAGCACTTGCGTCCATGGCCTACCTCACAACTACACATACATAATTTTGTGACAGAGGTAGCACAACCTGAACCAGTATCTCTGAGCCAAAGCAAGCACTGCTTCTTGTAATACCTTCTCCTGTCCCCTTCTGGTGTGCACATATATATAAATAGATGCATTTATCAGATGCCTGTGTCTTTATTGTACAGACACTATATACCCCGTTTCTTTTCAACAGACTGTTCTCTCATTATCCCATTTGTTGCTTGCAAATAGGCTGTACTTCAGAAAATTTTATTCCAGGTGTATATCACTGTATTGTCTGTACTGAAAAAGGTTAAGATTACTTTTAAGTGAACATTTACATTTATGTATAATACTGTTTAATATTTATAAAGCAGACAACTTCGGGGAATATTTTACTCTCCTATACTTAGAAGAAATCTCTTTCGTGCAAATTACTCTTTCTTCAAATGGCACAATTAGGAAAAAAAATACCCTGAAGTTAAAAAAAAATCTAATAATATAGTTCTTTCAGACATTACTTCTGAGTCACAAATCTGTTGCTCCTGCAGAGATAGGGACATGGTCCCAATAAAGGCTGACCACTTCATCACAAATGTCTCATTTAGTGGAAGATAGTTGTGAAATTTCCCCTCAGTAGGCAGATGACTGCAGTGATGGAAAAGACATGCTGCCCAAAGGGCTTCACAAGGAGTTTCGTGTTGGTCTCTCCATCTTGTCATCCAATGGAAATTCAGAAGATGCTTCCTGCAGAAATATTTGTCCTGGCAGCCCATCCAGAACACATTTAGTAGACCCCTCCAAATTTCCAATAAACATCTCAACAATCTTCACTAGTCCCCTGGAGGTCACAGAGATCGATTCTCATTCTCATTACTTCTGTTGAGGTGACTGTGACCCCCTCTACTATGCTACAGCCCCTGGTCTGAGATCTCCTTCACAACTGAGAGCTTGGAGGGTTATGTACATTTCAGACTGATGAAGAGCAAACAAGTGTTGTTGGTGTGCACACACCTGGCTCTGGAGTCCACATGCAAGGTCCTCGCCCTACCTTCTAGCCAAGGGGTGCAGAGAAGGTGCAAGTAATGCAGGATGGGCTGTGCACAAAGCCTAGGACATGCAGCAGGAGCTGGTTCTACTTGTCTCCTGCATCCCCTCCCTGGAGGCCTGGGACTTACACGGGGGAGTGGGAAGAGGGGAAGATAGGGGAAAAGAAGAGGGAAAGTCGCATACCAACAGACGAGGTGGCGCAGAGCCGGGGATAGGCAGCCTTGACGGTGGCAGTGTCTGGACGGGGCTCAGCGCCCCTTTCCCCTCTTTCGCCGCCCTGCCGGACCTCCCACCGCCCGGGGGTGCCGCTCTGGTCGCCGTCACAGCATCGGGCAACCGTGCCCGCAGGGTCTGGGACGGGCAGCGGTTACAGGAGAGACTCCCTGGGGCTGCTCCCTTTTACCGGGAGAGAGAGACGAGCCGGTGCGCCCACGTGTGAATGCACAACCATAACCACAACGCATACGCACACCTGGCGCGGAGGGCGTACGAAACAAACCCGCAACCAGGTGTCACCTTTGGGGACGGCCCGGCCATGCCCAGAGCGAGTCCCTTCGTCCCGCAGCTCCGGTGCTCGGCGCTGTGCGGGCGGAGGGGCTCCGGGACCGAGCTGGTCTCCCGGGGGCTTTCGCTGCTCCATCCCATACCCGAACGCCTTCCCCACGCAAAAATAAAATATTCAGAAGCAAAGACTGTTTTAAAAGAGAAGCCGCGCGAGGCGCAGGGAGCGGTGTTGGGACCGCCCGTACAAACCCTGCGCTGCCCAGCCGCCCGCCCGGGCTGCGCCGCGCTAATTCCGCAGTACCGGCAACATGAGGATCTCATACCTCCGGACAACTGCGTGAGTCATAAATACACGGCGCAGGGCTGAAAGTCGACACTGTTTACAGCGACTTTGCCGCGGCCTTCGGCGAGTCAGCCCGCCGCCCCCCGCGCAGGGGCCGGGCTGCGCGGAGGCTCTGCACCCCGCACCCTGCGGTGAGGCTTCCGCGGGAGACACGCGGCGGCACCTGCGGCCGGCCAGGGGCGAGGAGGGGCGGCCCCTCCGCCGCCCCCGGCCGTCGGTCCGTCTGTCCGTCCGCGGGAGCGGCTCCGGGGAGGGACGTGGTGTTGGGTTCCCCCGGCCCGGCCCCGCCGCCGTCGCGAAGCCAGCGGGTGCCGCGGGGCTGCGCCGGTGGCCGCGCAGCCCACGGTATGTCGGGCCGGTGACTTCAGCCGGGAGATATTTGGAGGCTCCGCGGAGTCCGGTGCGGGGGGCCAGCGTGTGTTTGGGTCTGAAAGCGAATCAGCGGAGGGCGCGTCACTGCCAAAGGGCCCTATAAATCCATCTGCGGCGCCGAGTCGCCCTGGCAAAGCCCCCGCGTTCGCACGTCCGGCTCCGCGCTCACTCCGTCCGCGGGTGCGGCGCTC
>VZTJ01002351.1:742868-763288 GCA_013397795.1 Orthonyx spaldingii | reverse complement strand
TGCTGGCGGCTCCCCGTTGCCTCCATCCAGACCTGCGACCTTGCCCCCCCTCATCCGTACGCGTCTCCCCCTTCCCCTCTCCTTTGCGCAAAGAGGTTGCCGGCGGTCGGACCCCGACCTGCCCACATGCATCGCCCGTCTGGCCGGCCGACTCCACGGCGTTAATGTCCATCTCGGGTCCGACGAGACCAGCTCAGAGGTGAGGGCGAGGATGGGTGCGCAGAAGCAGGGCGAGGCGGGCGGGCGCTGTGTCCGGGGGCTCCCCGCAGCTCCCCGGACACGACGAGGTGCGAAGGCAGAGGCCGGCGGAGAAAGCGCGCAGCGGGCGGCAACCGTGCCCTAAGCCCCGCCGCTGGAGCGGGACCTCCGCGGTTCCCCACGGCGGGGCTGCTCCTCCTGGGCAGGACACTGCCAGGTGCCGCCGGCCGGGCCGAGCCGAACTGGGCTGGGGGCAGCTGTGACCGCGGGGCGGTGTGCGGAGGGCAAGCGGGTACGTGCCGTGGCAGACGTCGGGCAGGGCGGCCGGGGAATCAGGAGAAGAAAAGAGAAATGGACAAGGGCAGGGAAAGGGAAAAGGAAAGGGAAAAGACAGAGGATCGGTGGGAAAAAAAGAAAGAAAGAAAGAGAGAATGAAAGAAAGAGTGGGGGAGGAGAAGAATACAAGGAGAAGGAAATGAGAAGGAAAGGGAAGGGAAGGAAAAAGAAGAGGAAAATTAAAGGGAGATAGAAACAAAGAGGAAAGGGAAAATGCAAAGGAAAGGAAAAAGGAAATCTTGAAGTGAGGGGAAAGGGAACCAGGAAGAAAAGAGGAAAACAACAGGGAAATGGGAAAGAATGGGGAAAAGGAAGTAAGGAAAAAAAGTGACAAGTGAAGATGAAAGGAAAAAAAAGAGAGAGAAAATTAAGAGGAATGAGAGGACTGCATAGGGGAAGGGAAAGGGTGGGGAAAGAAGAAAGGGGAAAAGAAAGAGGAAAAAGGGAAAGAGGCAAGGGAAGGGGAAAAGAGGGAAAGGAGAAAGGACGGTGTGCTTGTAGCACATCAAATCTGCACAGACAAGCACCTCATATCAGCCCAGTCCTTCCTGGCCAAGCCTGGGAATGAGTGCCCTGGTGCTGCCCAGGTGCTCGGCAAGCACAAGGTGACCCACTGGCTAGTGAGCACAGGGCCATGGTCACACTCCCATGTCCCTAGAAACATACTTCTGAGGCTTGCATGCCTGCATTCCCCAAGGCAGCTTTGTCAGGCGTAGAGGGACTGGAGGCCATCCTGTGCCTCGCTCTCCCACACCACACACTGGGCAGAGCCCATCTCACTTGCTCTGGCTGCACTGGGAACAGGTTGTTGTTCCACCCGCTTTGTCCCCAGGCCTGGCCTGGGTGAACCAGTCTGATCTGGGGTGCAAGACTGCTCGGCTTTGTCTTAGGGCTGTCAGGGTGAGGGCAAGACTGGGGAACACGGCAGCTGGGAGCTAACCCTGCCTCTCCTTTCTGCCAGGGGCCCGTGTTGGAAGGAGATCTAAGATGAAGTTATGGGATGTTGTGGCTGTCTGCGTGGTGCTGCTCAACACGGTCTCCACCTTGCCCCTGCCCACCGGTAAGACGCCTCCCAAGGGGTCCCCTTCAGTGGTAGAGGGACCTGAAGATGATCTCTCCCCCATCAGCCTGCTGCCTCCCTATGCTGTGCACAGTGACTGTAAGAAACATTCCCCTTTGTAGCAACTGCTGTCTGTCTTGCTAAACCTGCTTCCCTTTGCTCAGGCATCAGGATGAGGAAAGGCACTTTGTGCTCCTGTTTCTCCACGGGCCGTATCACTGTCTTTGGTCTTGCTCGAACAGCTTCAGACCTAGTCATTCTCCAAAGCTTGGGGTTGACAATTGCAGTGGGAATGCCCCCTGCCCCCTCCAGCCCGGCCTTCCTGGCAGTCTTAAGATCCCTCTGATTGAAAAACATGGGAAGGTGGGAAAGTCTGTTGTATGGAGAGGAGCCGAGGGGAGGATCTGGTTCACACAGGTCACAGCGCAGGCAGTGAAGCTCCTTCCCCACTGCCTCAGCCTTCTCGCCCCGCTCAGACCCGCCAATGCAATTATTCACTGCCTGTAGTGGGCGCAAGTCCTGACGGAGGTTTGGCTCCGTGATGGGAGGCACTGTACACATCCTGGAGTACTGCTGAGCTTCATTAAATCCTGCTTGGATTCTGATCTCGAAATTAGTGTGTCCGCATGGAAATTTACAGAAGAGTAGCTGTGGCAGGGTTAGGAGATTGATGCAGAGCAATCCACATGAACTAGCTCACAGTAAGACAGTTTGCAATCCAAATGACAGATAATAATGCCTTGCTAATAATAGGTCCTATACCTACAAGAGCAGGTACAGGATTTTCACAGTGGTATGTGAGCATTATGTTAACTCTGGTGGCTTTTTAAAGAGAGAGTTAATATGACACGGTAAGAAGTGGCAGAATACTCACATGAATAGTGGAGACACTTGCTTAGCAAAGGTGCAGACACAGTTTGAAGGTTGCTTCTTTTGCCCTTGCTCAGCCCTCTCTGTTTAGCTTGTTACAGGATGCAGACAGTATCCAGTAATTGGGATTCATTTCTGTCTCCTTTTCTGGAGGCATGTCCTTTCCCTGCGCCCGTCACAGCTCCAGCCACGGGCAGCCGTGCTCTGGTTTTCCAGGGAGCAGCCAGGCTAACACAGTGTAGGGGCACCCAGCATGTGCCATGACTTCACTTTGACCCCTCCCAAACACCCATCTCCTCTTCTACACACACACATCAATGTCCTTCCCCATTTAGTCTTCTCTCTTTCCTTCTCTTGCTAGTGTTTCCCCCCTGCTGGAATCTTGCCTAGGCACCCGCCTCCGCGTGTCCCAGCCTGAGCTCCTGCTGCTCACAGACTGGCAGACCTTGACATCCTTTCAGCCCCTCCACATGGGGAGGTTGGCCAAAAGTGTTTCCTCACAGGTCTGCAGCCTGCCAGAATCATGGGGCTATCACACATGGTGATCTTCTTCTCCATGGCAAGCCATGTGGCGGATAAGTGCTGTCCTACAAAAGGCAGTGGTCAGCTTTTCAGGCCACTGTGCTGTTGCCCACTGTACAGACTTGCTGAGGTCTTGGTGGCAAGAAGAGCATTCGGGGAAAAGCAGCATCAGCCAGTTTGTAGCTCTGGCAGAAGCTTCAGTGTGGAAGAGCATTAATGTTCTGTCTTTCCAGAGTGATAGTATTTGTATGATGCCTGCTTTTATCTTGAAACTACCTTCTGGGAATATGGCCCTGGTGAGCTGATTCCTCTGCAGCAGCTCAGGGGGACAGGCAGCAGAAGTAATTCTGTCAGCTCCTAGTATCCAAAGCTTCTCATCATTGCCTCTTTTTTTTTTTTTCCTCTCCTGTGGATTGGGTAAACAAGATGCAGAAAAAAGACAACCTGTGTTTTACCTGAGCTATGGTAATATCGATATTGTCTCTGTTTCCAGGGTACAGACATAGGCTTAGCCATGTAGAGCTGGATCATAGGTTATTGCCCAGGATAGTCATTTGAGAAAGGGCTGATAGTTTGGTCTCAGTCTTTTAACTCTGTGTATCACAAACAGATGGGCCTGGCTGCAAGCAGACAGGAAGCAGTGCTGTGCTTCATGTGAGAAATAGAAGAAAACCCAGGGAGTTCCTGTGATCTTTGTATGGCAGCAGTTAACACAACAAGCAAGCCTAAAAGTTAGAAACTCTTCTCTGTGTTGCCAAGTCATATGAGTCAGGGGAGACCTGCAGAAAGGTGACTGTGAGAGAGTAGTGAAATATTTTTATTCACTTTTATACTGTTTGTAGTTGATTTGAATGTGTGTGGTGTCTAGAGAACAGCATGCCAGCAGTCTATGAGGCTGATCCTAGCCAGACACATCACTGCCTTCCTGCTGCAGCAGTACTTTGCTCAAGTCAGTCTCATCAGTGTCTTTGACATTTACAATTTGGTGGCATACACCCTTCAGCACAGGAAAGACATAGAACCAAGTACACAAGAGGAATCCATGTCTAGACCACGTAGATGTCCTTTCCACCAGGAGGTTTCTCTCACCATCAGAGCTCAAAGTACCACAAGCATGGAGGTGTGCTTGCAGCTCTCTGGCTGTCTGCTGGTGAATCAGCCATGTATTCATATGTCTGTGGATGCTGTTGGGCAGCTGCTTTGCTAAGGGCTTTTGCAGGAGACAGTTCACAAAGTGGTGGGAGCACCATCATCACCTATGTTGCCTCATAGACATAGGGCAGTGTGTGAGCCCTGAACAGGACTGGGTTCTGTGTGCATTCAGAGAGAGGTGCACTGCTGTCCCCTAAAGTAATCCCTGTTCGGGCGCCACTTGCCAAGGGAGTCTGGTACTGGCCAGCACCAGCATGCCCAGGTCTCCCTAGAGAGCGTCCTGCAGGGAACAACTCTTCCAGGGGCAATTGCAGGCCTCCCTGGCAGGGGGTGACTGCAGCAAGCAGTATCAGCTCTTGTGATTTCAGCTCCTTGCGATACCAGCTCTTTGCAGGTCACCTGAGGCCGACTTGGGGACAGAGAGACAAGGGGTCTCATTTGGCAATTCCACAGAGATAGTTTTATTGTGCAACAGCCTCTGCAAAGGAGAGGCCAGGAGCGAGAATTGCTCTGGGGTCCCAGGGCAGAGGCAGGGGCTTTTATGGGGAAGGCAGGGGTTGGGGTGAAAGTGGCTAGTTAATTGGGTGCCAGTATTACCATAGGGAGACAAAGCATGCTGGGCTGGGTCGCCCTAACCTAGAGGAAGTTTTGCTTGTCTATGGCCCTTAGGCTGCTCTGCTCCAAGAGAGCATCAAAAGCTCACAGTCTCCCACAGATTTTACTCCAGAGAAGTTGGGTCTCCCACATGCCCACTTGCACCAGGGTTTAATAGAATTGTGAGATTAAATCTGCTCCTAAGGGCAGACCAAACAGCTTGCTGGAGCATAGATCTTTTTCCCAGGCCCTTGACACCTTTTTGCGTTCTCATTTGATGGGATTGCTTTCTCTGCAGAGTGCTCTGAGGTCACCTGATGCTACCCCATGCCTTCTAGGTTGGCCTGAAACCTTCCTTCATTCCAGGCTCCAGACAAGGTTCTAACATCCTGGGCTGATCAGGTGTAATGTGCTGACCTTTGCTGTTCAGGGCAGTAATTAGAGATGGCAGAGAGTGCTAGCAATTGCAGTCTTCTGCATTTTTAACTGGACTGGAGGCTGGAATGTCCTCCACAAATGCAATGCACTGGAGATTAATCCAGTATTTGTAGGTATTTTGGCATCAATATTCATGGGATAGCTTATTTCACACTCACAAAAACTCACAAAAAAAGAAGAGATATAGAGTTTGTAACCATTTTTTTGTTTCCCTTATGCTACAATCCTCTGGAGAAAGAACACTATTAGGTTAAATACCACATGCAAGTAGAACAAATATAAACCAAATTATTATAAACTAAATACTAAGTCAGCAGCCTCAGAAGCATGACAGTGCAGAGGGAGCCAAACCCTTGTTTGCCTTATACACAGTCCCCAGTGAATACATCTTGTAACTGCTTGCTGTTGTATGCGCATAATCAACACGTACGTGAGGACTGGAGTGTCCTAAGATCTGTGATATGAAGTGTATTCTCTTGATCAAGTGAACCCCTTTGCTAAGAACTAGTAGTAAGCAGGTAGAACTAAATGAAATATGTCACCATGGGATTTACCCCCCTAGTAAGAGGAAAAGGTGGGGTTTTTGCACCACGGTGTCTGAGTTACTCTACAACTACTGAATGGTCATTCATTGTTGGAGCTCTGTTGGTATATGCTGTGTCACACCATGGTATGTGTGTGCTAGACCTCTGTTAAAAATTCTTCTTAGCCCTGCTAAGGGGCATTTAATGTTAAGTTACTCCTTTTAGCTGCAACTTTATCAACTAATATGGAAAGTTATCTAGAAAAAATAGTGGTATTGTAGGGCTCTCTAAGGCAAAAACAGTATTTAATTATGCTTCCAACTGAATGCATGTCCTTCCCTACAATATTTATTAGGCCCATTCAATGTTATGAACTACAACGCTCATGTTTCTGTCCAGGCTTTCCTGCTTGGCACACCTACGGTGTGGCATATGTGCTTTAGCCTGAGACACCCAGAGGCTGGAGAGGTAACCTGCCCTGCACAGCAAATCCAATGCGTCAGGGAGGTATCAGGCACACGGAGCAGGTGCCACCCTGCGCCATCTGATCTGTGTGTGCCCCCACAGGCGATGCACCCAGCGCAGCTGGGGCATCCCGCCAGCCTCAGGCCATCCCGGGTGCGCTGGCTGCCCGAGCCAGCATATGTATGTGCTAAAGTTTGTTTGCACAGGGACACCCTGGTTATCTAGGCATTTAGAAATCCCAAGCACTCAGATTCTTCCATTCCTGAGCAAAGTTTTAGAAAATAGAAAGAAACAGGACAGATCTGGTTAAAGCATGTAGCCCTAGAAGCAAATTCCTCTGGAATCTCAGATATAAATACTGAATATACTCCAGTGAAGAGCATTCTGTGACTTAGGGAAGAAAGTTCTGAAATGCAGGATAATAAGGTTCTATTCTCACTTTGAGTTATCCTTTGCTGAAAATTTTAGTTCTTTGCTGCTTTACAATGTAGAGCCCTCAAAAAATTGCTAGTGAGACTGTGGATCCTGTTAGATGTTTTGCAGGTGTTTATTGACAGACAAAGTACCTGGACATGCTTTTCTTGGTCATCTTTGATAAGCCTCTTTGGTGTATTTTAGAAATCCCCATATTCAGGATTTGCAGATGAAGAGCTTCTAAACATTCCTTGAAATGCTGAAGAATTCAGTTGTGTGAAGTATTCATCAGACTGTTACTGGATTTAGTGGGGAAGGCGTTGTTTATCCACTAGCAGAAGATCCTGAGACTGATAGGTTGTAATGTCTTTGTAAATCATACTGTTCCTTGTTAGCACTGCAAAAAGCCATTTTAAAATAATTAAAGTTACAAGGCTTTGAGAAGCCATTTGGGTCATCAAGTCCCACCCTGCCACAACTGCAGATGTTGAGGGATGGACATCTACTGAAAATATACAGCTTTCATTCACCACTGACACTATCCAGAGACAGCAACATAAAACTTGAAGTATGTAGGCCAAGCCCTACAAAACTACATTTGTTGTGGATTCCCATATTTCTAAGGTAGTAAGTTAATAAGCAGAAATAAAGAAGGAATACACAATACTGCAGTAGAACTATGTTCAGAATCATCAGACATCGAAATAGGCCACTGACAAATTAGTGCTGGTAGAGTGGTTAGCACTGCAGAGTGGTCATTTTTTACAAAACCAGCTCAGTTTCTGTTTGAGTAATGTCCCTAGGTAAAGTGAACCAAACAAAAGATTTCAGTTGTTCTTTGAATTTCAATCCTGATTACAAAGAGAAGAAAGAAAATAGGCTCAACAAGGTGTACTTGAGACAGGTGCAAATAAAATACTAAGACAGAAAATATATGTTAGAATATGTTTGAATATCACAGACTTAATTTTGTGAGGTATTTCGTGTACCAGCATTCTTTTTAAGGACTAAAGCCACTTGTATGACCTAGCAGTATTATAGGCTGTATGTGTTATACAGCACTTAAACTGAAACCTGCAGGTAAATTTCTTTGAAATCCTTGGGACTCGTGCAAATACTTTAAAGATTATTGATAATGAATATTCTTCAAAAGAAGCAAACACTGAAATCCATATTTTTGTTTTCCTGTGTTGTGGCTGAGCAGTGTTACAGCAGTATGCCAAAACTTCTCTGGTGGCCATACTTTTAGAGGCAAGTAGCTCACATACCCTTTAAATAACAAGCTATGTACAAATGTTTGGACTATCTCTGACCCCATCCAAAGCAGATGTGATTTCTTTGGCAAAATCAGCCATTACTCAGGAAATTTCTAAAGCGAAGTACTGTCCAGTGTAGCCATTAGGAAGGACCTTGTTCTTCTGAGTACGCACCAGCCCTATCTGGCAGGTGCCAGCCCATACTTCCCAACGTGAAACCTTCTGCAGGGGATGGACTACATGCACCTGCTCTAGAGCCAGGGACAAATTATTATTATGATAACAATTTTCGACCAGCAATATTAAAACCTTCCATACTGTTCCTTTTGTAAACACATTGAAATGCAGGTAGGGAAAGGCAACAATGAAAGATCATGTGTTATTTATAGATCAGATCATATCTGATAGCAGCAGAGATTGCCACAAGAGAAACATCAGCCAAGATTTTGCCCAGACTGCTCTGCCAGTTTACTGACCCAGGGAAGAGACTGGGTTAGGGTCCCTTTAGGGTCTGTTCATCCTGCTTTGCTGCATTTCTTTGTTCCTTGGGAACACTCCTAAAACCCAAAGGGAGATGGAATGTAAGAGCACAGGCAACCCAATCAGAGCTGATATTAGTGATTTAGACATGCTCTTTCCCTTCAGTGAACTGTTACTAAAGAGGGGCTGGGTTACCATTGTGTGGGTTTACTAATATCATTAGAGGGCTGGATCACTTCTGCACCAGGGATGGTGAAGAAAATACCATCAGTATTTCTTCCATCAACAGGTGTGTACTTGCCTACTAGCTAGTTACATGTCTTCCTGCTAACAGAGGTCACAGGTTTCAGGTCCCGCTCATATATATACTCACCCGAGGCTCTCACAGGATTTGAGGTTCTAGCTTAACCAAATATGAGGTGTAAACCTAGGTTTTACTGGGAAGCTGGATGTTTACTCAGCATGGTATGGATGTGGAAGGGTACCAGATCTGGGGGAGGAGACAACAGGTATGTGTCTTGCCCAGGTTTGCCTCCTTCTCAGTCAGTGGCTTCAGGTAGGGCACTGGCACTTTTTCTGTCTTTCCCTTTACATTCTTCATGCTGTAACTTCTCCTGATGCAGAGATTCTCTGAGGGTGCTCACGTACCCACCACCCCATAGGATAAGGTCCTAGTGCAGATGGGCTCCCGGAAGCAGCTACTGGAGCCACCACAAAATCTCAAGTGTGACTACTGAAAAGCCATCTGCTCTGTGGTGCTCAGAGCCGGTGATTCAAAGCTCTGTGCCAGAGGCAGGACCACATCCTCCTGTTGCTCCTACACTCCTTGACTGCTGGGTAGGACACTCCTCTGCCCACCCAGAGAGGTCAGCCCACCATCAGGCGGGATCCTGTGGGCAACCTGCCTGGACTGGGTGAAAAATAAGAAACTCTCATGAGCAGGTCAGCTCGTGGGGCAACTTCCTATACCTCATGTGGTTCATCTGACCTTGCTCTTTCACCTGCTCTCAGGGACTTCCAACACTGGCAACAACTGTAGAAGCCCTGTTGTCTCCCCTCTCCCTTACTCTGATGGGAACCAGCATTTCTACCTGCAAGAATGCAAGCAAAGTATAGAAGGGGAGGCACTGCCATGCAGGGCAGAGTGAAAATCCAAAGGACTCTGTGGATTTGTCATTATGACAAACACATGGGAAGCTGCAGGGTTAGCTAGTGAGCAACAAACACATGACTGCTCCATCAGGAGCAGGAACAGCAGGAATGTCAATCCTGTGCCTCTTGCCAGTGTTGCCTCATCGTACCTGGCTGGTGCGAGTGGCCCTGGCATCATCCACCAGGTTATTTAGCACTTACCTTGATGAGACAAGTTACACCGGGGACAGGCTCCATTTCTAAGGGCTGTCTGAGTCTGAGGGGAGGCATGGGCTTGTAGTGAGGTAATACACAACTGTATCAAACATTTAAAAATGAGATGACCCTGCTGTGTTTCTTGCTCTACTTTGTAATGGATACAACCAACTGGTTTCCATTTTGCTCTTGGTCCCTTGAATTTTCATGCAAGTCATGAAAACAAAGTCATGCCTCAGAGTGGTTGTATTTTAATTGTTTAAATACCAAAAACTATTTTTAACACCTGCCTTCACTTAGATGTTTTCATATAATATTCTTTGTCTTTTTATACAAAATATTTCATTTTCAATGAAATAAATGGTTTATTCCTACAACAGTTGCTACTTTCTCGCTTTGCAAAGCAGAATGATCAACACATTAGTAATTTTAACCTGGATAAGGTTGCACTTCCAGAAACAGATTGCTCCAAATCTCTCCTAAAATATGGCCTTGTGGTGTGAGACAGACACATTCTGTTCAGATAGGCCACATTCACTATAATAAGCACCTGAACACAGTACTGCAAAGCAAGCTAAATACAAAAATAATTATTGAATAATGATTATGAAGTAACCTTTTGGTTATGAAGGTCCCAGATTAAAGTACCAGAACTGTTCTTGAAAGGGGATGTTTAATCCTGATGCAGATCTGAACCTAAATTTTCTAAATATTGCTTACCATTACAATGAGCTGAATTAAACCGCTAGAACTTTGAAATCATATTTTAGGGCCTGATATTGTTGTTTGAACTTCTCTAATTGAAAGACTGTGCTCAAGTGAAATAATTTACTTAAGTGTTTGGTCTAATGTTTTGATGTGATAGCTATACACTATAACAAATGCAGGCATAAAAGCTACAATCTAAAAGCAAAACCTAATTTTATAATGTTTAATATACCTTTCGTGAGTTCTGTTACATCACTAGCTCACAGTATGTAAAGTGCGAAATGATGTAGCAGTGACATGATTACATTTTCCTGAGATCAGTATGGAAAACTATTCTATAAAGCACAGTTTCAAATAACTTGTCAGGTTTCATGAGATTGAAAAAAAAAAAGTAAAACCCACCTATATAAATTATTATTTTGCAATATATGGGATTTAAGCTTTTCATGTATGCCTTAAGAGACAGCATGGCCAGAAGAGACTGTAGCTAGTCTTTTAAATCCATTGTAGATATCAAAAGAAGTAACTGGATTTTTTTCTCAAAAATTGAAGATCCAAACCATCAGTTTGTGGTCAGGTATAAGCTCAGGATTTCTTGCTCTACCATGCTGGCTTGCTGCCATTGTGCTTGGGGGACTGTGTGGCTTCAAAATGAATCTGTTGATAGTGAAATCAAATGAATAGATTTACAAAATGTAATTGTGATCACATTTGAACAGACAGAAATAAATTGTCCATTTTTACTTAATGGAGGCTGTTCTTTTGAGAATGGGACAAGTTTGGTTTGAGTATCAATTTAGACTTGTTTCATGTGGAAGTCTATCAGAACACTGGATAATTTATTCTTCTCAAAAGTACAGGGATCAAATCCCAGGCCTGGAGCCACATGGTGTCTCCAATTAAACAGAAATGCAACGACGGGTTCTGGGGGGTTGCAGTGGGGAAGATGCCGATAGGAAGGCACATTTCCCTGCATGCCCAAAGCAGAACTCGGGACTAGATTTCTCCAGGGGCTAAGGGGGAGTGCCATGGCTGTTTGGCTGCAGGATCCTTCAGTCATAAGTGCTGCCAGCTGTTCTTGTGCCCAGGAGACAGAGACTGTGCTTGGGGACAGGCAGGTCAAGGCTTCAGGTTCTAGAGAACATCAGTGAGGCAGGAATTTCAGTTTGCCTTACAGAGGGATATTCTAAACATAGGAGGCTGGGTCAAAGCTATGATCTATCTGACGGTGCCCTAAATGTTCAGAAAACAAGCAAACAGCTTGCAAACAGCAAGAAAATGATGCAAATATTCTTGTGTTGGGTGTTTTGGTGGTTTTTTTGGTTGGTTGGTATGGTTTGGTTTTTAAATTGTTATTTTAAATAAGCCTCACTCTGTCTGGCGAAGGTGTTCACCAGCTCTGCCCCCAGCCTGATCACTCTGCTAGATTCCTCTCTTGTGGCACTTCATTCTTTCCTTCTTTGCTTTTTTAATCATTTTTCTGGTCATGTGAGAAAGTCCTCACAGTTCAAGAGCCCTTGTTCAGCTGGACAAGGGAGACAGAGAAGGTGCCCAGAGGCAGACTGGCACATGGACTGTTATCAATACCCAACATTCTTGATCCTCTGGCCCTAGAAAACAGACTTATACTCTTGTTGCAACCAGAGGAAAATCCACAGCTTTCTTTCTGCCTGAGCGGGCAGGTCCTTGGCATGGTAATGAAAGAGGGAGCATGGAAAGGAGCTGCAGGAGACTGAGCTGAGTGAGGCAGGACACACATGGAGGATGCACTTCCTACAGGCCAGTCTGCCCCAGGCTCCTGCTGGAGGGATGATAGGCAGAGGTGATGCATAAACACCTGCACATGCCTGCACACAGACTAGGTCCAAGGGACTTCCTCAGGGAGCTGGACAGTGAGGAAACAGCTTTGGGAACTGTGACATAAAACCCAAACAAACCTCATGATTTCACACCAATCTCGTGAGCGATCATAGCACCAGTTTAAGTGGTAGGGCTCAGCCCATCACAAACACCCAGCTGGGTCTGTGAGCCTTTCTTCCACACTGTGAACAAGACACAGAGATCCTGTGTTCCCTGAGTGAGGATTTTACTTTTCCATGTTCCTTTCCTTTCGGAAACATGTAAGTGCATTACATGCATGAGACTATCTTTGCAAACTTATAAGGAGCACATGCTTCTCTGGGCTATCCTATCCTGTCCCGTTCTGTCCTGTCTTGTCCTAGGTGGCTTTCAATTTTTAAATTCTAATTGCTTCACACCCTGGAGCCTGGAACCAGGGACTACTGCTCAGAGATTTTTGCTGCTTTAATGCCATAGTATCCAAGCATTTTCTGCTGGCACGATGCACAACATGACAGACATCTGTCATGTTTTTTTTCTCAGCTTTTCCACCAGAAGGCAAGTGTTGTCAGTAAACTAGTTTGTTTTGAAAAAATATCTCTGTGTGTTTGTGTGTCTAATTAGTAATATTTATGTGTATGTGCAAATGAAGCACACATATATACATACATGCAAAATGTGTATCTGCTTCTCCAGGGGTGTGAAATCCCCCCAGCAAACTCTGTCTGCTGCACAAACAAGTCACCACAGTAAGAGAGAAGCAAAGATGCTGTCAGACTATAAACATTTTCTAAACGACCTTGCAGACAGAAGGGTAACAAAGTACCCCTCTATCAAATGGCTTTATTCAGTTTACAAACCATCGCTCCATGCTAAGGCAGCCCTGTGAGCACGCTGATGTTCCCTGGCCACACGACTCGGCTCAGCACCTGTGTTGCCCCCAGCAGAACTTACAAATGGGCAGACACCAAACACGTGCTCAGCATGTGGTGTCTGTGGTGCAGAGAGGTGTCAGCATCCCAGGAGCACATCTACCAAGTGCCCATCAGGATGGGGACATCCCGCAGTCAGTCTTCTCCACCTTCCCTTCTGTCTATTAGCCTTTTACAGAGTTTAGTCTTTGGTCAGTGGTTATTGCTTATTCATGCATGATGTCTGGTGGTAGCTTCCTTAGCACTTACCTCTAGCGCCTTGTTTCAACCCATCACACCTGGTGTCAATGCTGGTGTTTCCACTTGATTGCTCCAGGTCCTAGTTCAGCAGTTTTTCACAGCATTTTGTTTAAGGCTCTAAGTCTTCACACCATACTTATTGGACAGCTGAAAATCCCTACTGAGTCATGGTGGCACCTCAGCATGGGGCTAAGACACGTCTCCCTTTGCTCCTGGTTGTCAGCCTTTCCTCCAGACCCCGGTGACCCATTCCTATTGACTGCTTGTAGTCATGCTGATGGCTCTGATTCAGTAAGCAGCAGAAAATCAGCTGATTGCGAGGATTGGAGCTGTTCCTAAGACTGTTTAATTATGGAAGCAAACTTGGGGTTCTTTGGCAGTGCATTGGAAGCTGCCAAAAGAACATTGCTGCATTGCTCCTGACCAGTTTGGGGCTCCCCAGGCAGAGAGGAGTGTTGCTTACAGAAACTTGCAAGGTGTAACTGCATAGCCCAGTAATGCAGTTGCTATCGTGTTGCTGTGGTGTCCCCATATAGTCCATAACAACACATGTAGTTTAGGTAGGCAGACACTGACCAGGATCAAGAAGACCAGCACATTTTCTCAAGGGGGGCTCTGTGGCCACTGTTTCCACCTGTTTCCTATTATCACCCAGATGCCTTTTGTCTCCTTCAGTGACATCATCTCCAAATATTGAGGGTTGCTGCAGGAGTCTTATTGGTAGATTTGGATGTCTGCATTAGATAGTTTCTGATTCCCTGAGCTGAAGGGAAAGTCCACCCTGGAGACAGAAAATTGGAATTCATCTTGCCAATAGTGATGGCTTTCCTCCCAGTGAGTCTCCCAGGTGTATCCTGGTGTTGCAGTAGGGGATGAGCAGAGCAGGGATCCCCAGCTCCATTAGACACTTGGAACACTTCTTCCACAGTTTGAGCCTTAGTGAGATTAGCAGGATCAGCCATGCTGCCAGTGACCCCATTTTCTGGGTGCAGCTAGTCTGTGTGTGTAGGTAGGACTTTTCTAGCTGGATATGCTGTTGGCTTGATTACTTGATCTACTTTTTGTCCTACTGCTCCCATCTTCTGCAGGGTTGACAGCACATGTCTGCATCAGCAGTGCTGCATGGACCTCTTCAGTGGTGTGTTTCCTCAACTTGAAATATCACGGGCAGCACAGAAGTTTCTCAGTGGCATTGCCTCCCTTGGTGCAACTGGGGTAGGGATCACACGTGAACCAGGATAGATCTCAGTGTGGGCTTTTAACAGGAACACAGTCCACCACATGGGCCTGCCCTCCTCTTTACCTACTACCCTCCAGGGTACAGTTGGCAGAACAGTGCTTGACCGACCCCTGTAGCTGTCTGATTGGTATTTAGCCAAAGTAGACTCCTGCATGTAGCATTCTCACAGGGGTAGATGGTATTTTTGTCCCTCAATTGCAAGCCATTTAAAAGTGATGTGCCCAGCTGGACTGTTACCTCGTCAGGGAATCCACAGTTTTGTTTCTCCCTTCTTAGGAGAGGGACACTTGCACCTCTCACTGCATTGGCAGTGTACCAGACTTGAGATAAGGCTGAAGGTTGCAGACAAGAATCTCTACATGTGGGTTGGCTTTCCCTGTAACTGTCTCCTGTCCCCTTCCTGATGGTTGATCACTGAATTAATTTTGTTAAGCCCTTGTGTTTCCCTACCATTGTGTTTCACTCTCCATAGCCAAGGTCTCATTGCATCATACTGTTAGTACAAAGGTTGGGCTAGAAATACATGAAAGAGGTGTGGGCTGGAGTAGTCACAGTAGCATGAGGTGGGGGAATTGAAGGTCAGAATGGAGAATGGCACTTCTAGACCCAGCTCCTCAGGGCTACATCCTTTTCTTATTTAGTTTCAGACTAAGAAACCTAGTTGCTGTGTAAGAAATCTAGAAACTACTCAGGCCTGAGCAACAAGTGCCTTCCACCAATTACTCTCCATCTGTATCTATGTCAGGGCCAAGTTTGTACTTCAGCAATGGAGGTTACGTGAGCTCCATGTGGGTCATATTTTTTAACTGAGTCTAGAAACATGTCCAGCCCTTGTTGCTTTAAAAGAACACAGTCCACCTATCGCCTGGACCTGGTTCTTGCTCAGTAGTGCAATACTTGCACAGTGTAGGCAGACTGGCCTGTTCTTTAAAGGAGCTGGGTGCTGTATCCAGTGAACACATCCATCCAAGCAACCACCTCCAGTAGGTATGGCTCACTGTGGGTGTTTTGGTACCTGCTACAGAGACAGAAAAGTGCAAGAAAGCTGTACGTACCATTGGTATCACAGGAATATGGGGCTGGGTGCAGGGTCCTGCCTTGTCCAGGTTCCACATAGCTGTACAGACAGCAGCCATCCCTCCTTCATATCTTTGGACAGCCGCTGGTCTGTGAGATTGTTTTTTTCAGCATGGATATCTGTAAAACAAAGAGTAATTCACTTTTTCCTGTTACGAATTCTACAGTTGATGGCAACCTGCTTGCCTTGTATCACCCTCATTACGTGGAGATACAAGATTTCCAGCCTCCATTACTCTTTTACCAGTCTAAACTACTTTGTTGGATCCATCCATCAAAAAACACACACTTCTAATCCATCACTGTTTTGTCGTGGAGGAAGATCTCTAGGATGTGACTACTTCAGGTGCAGTCCCTGTTCCTTCCTATGTGCAGATGCACTCTGTTTCAGCAGGTTTTTGCACTGAAAGAGACAGGATTCTGCTGCCCCACATCTCCTCTGTATGTCATGCTTCTACTGAGGATATGAGGGTGCACTTTTGCTGGGTAGTGGGGGACAGCCTCATGCCTTCCTCCCTCCTGGTAACAGAGTCCATGCCACCATATGTGAGCTGGATACCTGTGCTGTCTGGTCGTCCACTGGGATTCCTGACTTACCGTGCTCATTAGGGAAATGTGGTGCTGAGCCTTTGCCTAAGGAGCTGTTCCTATCTCAGCACCTCACTGAGTGGGAGCCTTTGTGGAGGCACCAACCCCTGACCAGGTGCACTGCACTGAATATTGCCTCTCCCAGTATTTGCTGCTCCTGCAATATTTGTAGGAGTATTGAAGATGGACTTCCCATATGTGCAGGGCTGGGGAGACACTGGTCTGTTACGTGTTGTGTTATTAGGAGTTAAGTACAGAGAGAAGTATACTCTTAGGACTTACTGAAAAGGAAGCAGTCTTGATTTTTGGCACAATGAATATTGGAAAAAAGCCGTTCAATATTGCAATGCAGTTTATATGTTTAAGATACAGTCATTAATAATGTGGCAGAAGGGCACCTACACACAGGGTCCTGACAGTCTGACCCTCCGTTAGTTCTCTGTATTCACTAAAGCAGGTCATTTTGAGGGATCTAATCAATGAGAAGTTTAAGACTCTCAAAATGCAATTTTCTTCCAAATCATGATGAAATGGCAAAATTTGCGATCATTTCAGTACACATTTAATTTTACTGTTCTTCAAGAGGTTCATTCTGCAAGTATCAAAACATTTCATTGACTTCATCATATAATTTACTGGAATAATTCATCAGTGATAGAGTATATATCAGGTGATAAATTAAATAGATTTAAAATTAATTTTTGTAAAATGAAAATGCATTAATAATATTTCCCTTGAAAATTAACATAATATTTTGATTCTGACCTATTTCTACTCAGTCTAATCAGCATCTTGTGATACAAAACCCTTATATGAGAAATTTTTCAAAAGGTATGAAAATAATTATCCCCTAGAAGCAGTAAAAACCCAGGCATGCAGCCAAGAATAATATCTCAGCCTAGTACCCCAGGAAATCCTCCTTCTGTCATGCCCAAAAACCTTATTGATAGGTGGCTTTGGCAATACTAACTGCTGCTGGTGTGAAAAGAAAGTAATTAACGAATATAATCACAAAATTGCTTCAAAGAAACCTCTTCCTGTTGCTGCTTTGATGAGAACAGCCTGTATAACTTCTTTATAGTGGCTTCATCTACCTATTAACTAGTAATCATACCATGACATGCTTTTCTTTCCCTCTATTTCCACAGGGCTCATTCTTTATTAAAAGATATCCTGAAATGCTACCAAGCATCAGCAGATACCAACAGAAATACAAATATATCTTATTTATATTTCCCTAAATGAGTTTCCATGATGATCTAAACCATTTCAAACTCTACTTGATTTGTAAGGGTCCCGGGCATGTGTTCTGAAGTGATGGGCAGAAAAGCTTGCATGTGCGTAATATTTTTGAGCCATGGAATGGACAAATTTCGTGATAATTGACATGTGACAAAGACTTTTCTCTCTTTCCCAAACAGCTAATATGCCAGAGGATTATCCAGATCAGTTTGATGAGGTAGTGGACTTTATTCAAGCCACTATTAAAAGACTGAGGAGGTCACCAGATAAACAGACTCCGATTTTTTCTAGGCGGGAGAGAAACCGTCAAAATACAGCCACAAACATAGAGAATTCCAACAAAAAAGGAAAGAGGAATCAAAAGGGCAAAAATCGAGGATGTGTCTTAACAGAAATACATTTAAATGTGACCGACTTGGATTTGGGATACGAAACCAAAGAAGAGCTAATTTTCCGGTATTGCAGTGGATCTTGTGATGCAGCTGAGACCACCTATGACAAAATTTTAAAAAACTTAACCAAAAAGAAAAAACTGGTCACTGACAAAGTGAGGCAAGCCTGTTGCAGACCCACAGCCTTTGATGATGACCTGTCCTTTTTGGATGATAACCTGGTTTACCACATACTGAAAAAACATTCCGCAAAAAGGTGTGGATGCGTCTGACAGCTGCATGCCGAGGCAACACCAGTTTCTGTTCCTGCTACGCTGCAAAGAGAGGGACCAAGGCTCCCAGGAAAGTGTCTGCTCCCAGCAGAGGAAAAAGGACCAAGAACACACAATGAGGAGCCATGAGAGCCTGGGGATAAGGAGGCATGCAGCAGAGTAGAAGGATGGAGACTTCTGATGTCCTATGGGGATTTAGATAAAAGCTCAGGTGGAGATGACGATGGATGGATGATGTGCACGCTACCTTTCCTGTTTGACTCAGTCCACCATCAGTGAGACTTAATCCATGAGGAACGTGCTTAAAAACACAACCCTGCCATACCACGCGGTGTTGCAGTCATGCCATGATATACCAGTTATACCAAGAAGCTTAGCTAAGAAGTAGCTTAGGAGTACCTTACTAATCCCCTGTGCCCTCAGCTCTACTGAAAGACACATTGTGCTACTGTTCATTGGAGGGCAGTTCCTGAGTGCTTAGGACAGCTCCTAAGCTATAATAAGATTACACTTGTAAGTAAGATGATATTGGGCAAATACCAAAATGACCAGGCTCAAGCTCCCATGAAACAAAACAGTTCCGCTTACTGGCTAAGTTTGGTTATTTCCATCTTGTGTTTCTTCAAAATGAGTGCAGAATTTTTTTTCTTCTGCTACCTGTGAAAACAAGTTGAGTTTTTAAGCACTTCTTCCTAGTATAGTAAGAGAAATAACAAGCCCAGCCTACACAAAATGCATTTCTTTAGGTTTACAAAGGACTAACGTCACTTGCATAACTACATTTCTATTTGGTCATTGTGATAGAGAGAGACTACTTGATGCAATGCATCCCTTCAGAGACATAAGTATACAGAAGATATTTATTGAGATTAAGTTATTGTTATTTATTACAGTTCAGTAATGAGTCTCCTTATTTATTAAAGTGTCTTTCAAAGGTGCCAAAGTAGATGGCACTTGGGGATATAGAGAGACAAAGACGTTGGGAACAACGGTCCATGCTTTTGATTGAAAGTGTTAACTTGAATGCAAAAAATCACTTACTTTACCTTTTTTTCTTTTAAACAAAATCTTGGTTATGTTCACAAAAGGTAGTGCTGAAGTCTGCAGCCCTTATTCCTGTCACTAAGCCTTTTGAAAATTACTGCAGTCATACATGTGCAGGAGCAGCAATGGCTCTGGACGAGTGAAGGTCGCAGGACTTGGCTCAACATTAGCGATTTGTTAGAAAAACTAATTTTAGTCGTATTTTAAATGTAGCCACATTTTTTTCTCACACTTTATGCCAACTGACCTCATATAATTATTGACAAATGGAAAATAATCACATTTAGCTTTATAATTTCTAGTTATATTTATTTAAGCTTTTCCTTCCATACTTCCGTATAGAAGAGGTTAAATCCCTCTTACTAGTTAGCCCAGGATTTAGTATAGCCTGCAAGTAAACAGTTGTGTTAAATAACCAGAGTGTTTTGTATAATTTGCTGAAACATTACAGGATCGTACCCATGCAGCAGAACAGTCTGAGTTTCCTTAGGAGGAGGGAGGTTGTACAGCAAAGATGTTCATATGTGACTGCTAACACAAGCTCTCATTCTGGAGACATTTTTCCCGAAGGAGCAGGAGTGCAGGTCACTAGACATACCCGACAACCAGTGAAGCATCAGCTCCCACAAAAACTACATGAAAAAAAAAATCCCTATTGAAAATGATGGTCCAACCTTTTATCTCATGCATGTAATGGCTCTCCATACTCATTTTGCCCTGGGCCCCTTGGGGTACCACTGACGAAGAGTCTAGAGGTCAAAAAAGTCCAGATCAGGCATAGAAAGATGTACCAGGTTTATGACACGTAATTCATCCCCGACTTCCGCTGCTTTCCTGAGCGGAGGGAGGACAAACCTGGAGAACCACCCAGGGCAGGGTCTGTTCTCACACTGCCACGAGGACACCGTGCCCTCCGTGCTGCACAGGGGTGATGACACCACCACACTGGCACGATGTGGGCACTGGACGCCTGCCAGGCAGAGGGTCAGCTGCGCTGCTGGGCGACAGCCCTCAGAGTGCTGTTTTCCCTTGCCCCAGCTGATGAAAACTTGCCTCAAAGCATTTTCAGTGCAGCTTGAAGAGGCTGCAACCAAAGCAAATCTCTACGTTCAAAATACAAAAGGGTAAAGTTTGTGATTTTTTTTAATTTTTTTTTTAATTTTTTTTTTTTTTTATTTTATTTTTTTTTT
>VZTJ01002351.1:660585-742812 GCA_013397795.1 Orthonyx spaldingii | reverse complement strand
TTTGGATTTTTTTTTTTTTTTTTTTTTTTGGTTTTTAGACCTTACTGAAGACAGGAGTGTGCTTCTCTGGATTTTTTTACTTCACCTGCAATTATATGTCTCAGTCATTTGTGTTAATCAACCAAAGTTCTCTACAGACTTTATTTTTGTACAATATTCATTTTATAACTTTTTACAAAATAAAATTCATTTCTATTGTTACCTGGTTGTTGCTTGTGCTTCCCCATTGTACAATTTCCAACTTACAGTGCTAGCCAGTCGCCCAGTTTACCAATCTGCACGAGACAATGCTGAAGAGCCAGCAAATCCTCTATGAAGTGGAGCCTTCCTCTCCTATCTCACCAAAACCTTTAATGTGGATCAGAGGTTTCTGTAGCTTCTTAGTGAAACATGGCTGAGTCACTGCAATAGCTGACTTCAAAATGCATGGTGAGCAGTGACAGTAATCCACCCAGGGGCAGGCTTCAAACCTGGCGTTACCGAAGCTGTCCCTTGTCCATGCAGGAATGCACTCTTCTCGTGGTGGCCTTGGCTGTGCATGGGCGTAATTCCTGCGCTCAGAGGAGATTGCATTTTTCTTTGCTAATCCAGGTGTCACATCAATTGGACTAAATTCCATCGACTTTGGGAGTTCTTTTTCCTTCATCTTTAACAGGAACTTGAGGAGTTTTCTTTTCCACTACCATCATGGAACAGATGAGGACAGATTCCGTGGCTGTGGCCAGCAACATCTTCTCAACTGTTTTGTGTTAAGCTTTGCAGTTCCCATCGCAGAGCCCATAAACACACGCAGACTTACAGGTTTCAACACCGCGCTCTGTACTCCTCAGACTGCTACAAAGAGGAAGAGGGAGCATCTGAGCAGTGAGCCAGAGAGCAGGAGATCAAACACTCTTAATGCACAGCATATGGATGCCTTGGTTTCATTTGTGCTGGCGGGGACCATGCACGCAGCTCTAGCCCAGCTGCTGGAATGCACAGCAAAGCTCGCAAGCCCAGCTTTTGAAGCACACAGTATTGAAGGCATTCCTCCTCACATGCCACTGCCTCCACTTCTTGCAGCAGAAACCCATCCATCACGTGCAAAAGCTGGACACATTAAGTGTTTGGCATGGAAATGACTTGCAGTTCCACATTCAGAGGAGCTTGTGCACTTCCCCAAGATTTGGAGGGAGTGTCTACGTAGAACACAGCTGTGAGGTGTTCTGAAGTTTAGTCTCTGTTCTTACAACCCTTCTGTCTGCTATTACAGAGATGGGGAAGCAGAAGGCCCATGCAGATGGCTTCCTTGGTCTTATCAAAGGCTTTGAATGGACCACGAAGCAGCTGGCAGGAGCAGTATTGCTTGCACGGAGCTGTTTCACTCTTCCTCCCCAACCTTCCTGGTGACAACAATATCAGAGAGATCAGAGGAGGCTCTGCTACTGCAACTCCAGGCTCACCACTGCTGGGCTGGCACTTTTAGGCTCCTTTTCTGGTTAACGTGAGGCTTGCAGTAGTTTCCTGGCACCCTGTATGTGTTAAAGCAGCTTGAAACCTTCAGCTGGCTGGTTATGTAAAAGATTTCAAAAGAAGGACTTAGACTTCCATTTGTTACTAGATAGTGCCAGTACTGGGCTGGACATTATGTTGCTGCTTGAGTAGCAAGGACAGCACTACCCTGGGTCTCTTCTGGAAGATAAGACATGCCCCAAGATAGATAAATTTTTTACAAGGTAGAGGATGAAGCAAACATTTTGCACTTGCTCAAAATCAGGATGTTACAAGCTTTATTACTCAACAACTTGATGAGGTGGGTTTTGGGGTTTTTTTTCCAATTTTATATTGGATTTTCTTGGATCAGTTAACATTGTGCTGCCAACCAACAATGACTGGTTATAGACTTAGGACAAACTATGAATGTCTAAGGGAAAAGCAAGTATTTTGCAAGGAGGGCTTATTTACTGATGCAACTTGCAAGTCTGTCCCTCAGTGAGTCCCCTCCAGCTGCAGGGATTGCAGCCATGTGCTTCCCACAGACAGGACGTCAGGAGAGAAACTGTTATAACAGCAGGTCCTTCTGCCATTCCTCCATTCCACAGCAGTCTGCTGCTGCCGGTCTCAGGACAAAGAGGATGAAATAGGCCGAACTGTGTCTGATTTTGGGTTGTTTCACCTCTGCCCACAAAAGTGGAGAAAGGACAAAGGCAGCCAGTGCCTCAGTCTGGAGCAGTACATGAGGAAACCAGAAGAAACCTCGCTCATTGCAATCTGGATGGCTAACTAAAAATACAGAGGAAAATATCAGAATGGAGAAAACAAATGGAGCTGACACATTGTATAAATAGGTCTTCAAATGTCATGCATGGCTGGAACAAAGATGTTTTGTTCCAAAGCAAGAGCTTGAAATGGCTCAGTAATACACATTGAGAAGTTTGCTTATTTGGAACAGAGCTCTTCTAATGAAAAGGTTAATTGTGTTGCAATGGAAAAGAAAAAAGGCAAAGCAGAGGCCAGGCCTGCACTCCTCACCCTAACAAAATTTCCCACTGGCTCAAAGTGAAGATTTTCTATGACAAACATCACAGGACTAAACTACTAACATTCCAATAAATTATACAGTAGGTATATTCATGGGTCAGTAAGAATAGCTAAATAAACCATAAATTCCAGCAGCATTAATCCCACAGGCTTTCAGACAAGTTGCAGCAGCAGCCAGTGAGGGAAACATGGTGCTCACCTCAGCCTGATGCAGGGAAGTTTCCTTTGTCAGGTACCGAGCACCAGTACTCGAGGTCAACACTGAGACATCTTCACTTGCCAATGATTATTTCACTTTGAAACTGCAGCATTTCATTCACTTTTCCTCCAAATGTTCACTCACAAGTGAAGTGAAGAAAAACACAATGGTCTTTTGAAGGCTGCAAAGGGCTGCAGCCCTTTGTAATTATTCAAAGAGCTCCTGTTTTGTCCACAACTGCTCCAGTTTTTGACAGCAATCTGAGTTCTACCACATGTGGTAGAATTTCCTCTCTCTGCCCCAAACCTTTGTTTTTCTGTCTGCTGGCACACTGGATGAGGAACGCTTCCTTTTCTGTCACCTCAGGAAAGGCACAGACATCAGTCCCTGGTGCAGACTTGCACACTTTATCCCCAAGTGGTCCTGGCGGGATTAAAGCCACCAATATTCTCAGCAATGCTGCTCCATTGACTGTTGTGGAGTTGCTCCAGTTTCATAGGAGTCTAAATAAGTATATCAAAGCTGGTTACTTTCTTAGCAATATTGACATAAAAATTGAAAAATTGTATCTTTGTACAACCCCCCTACTCCTTCTATTTCTGTTTCATAGAGTCATAGGATGGTTTGGGTTGGAAGGGACCTTAAAGGAGACCTCATTTCAACCCTTCTGCCATGGACAGGGACACCTCCCACTAGACCAGGTTACTCAGAGCCCCATCCAATTTGTCCTTGAACACTCACAGGGATGGAACATCCCCAACTTCTCTGGGCAACCTGTTCCAGTGCCTCATCACTCCCACAAAATTTCTTTCTAATATCCAACCTAAGTCTACCATCTTTCAGTTTGAAGTCATTCCACCTTTTCCTATCACTACATGTGATCATAAAAAGTCCTGCTTCAGCTTTCTTGTAAGCCTTTAGGTACCCTTTAGTTACAGGAAGACTGCTCTAAGGTTTCCCTGGAGCCTTCTCTTCTCCAGGCTGAACAACCCCAATGCTCTCAGCCTGTCATCAAAGGAGAGGTGCTCCAGCATCCTGACCATCTTCATGTGTTCTGGGGTTTACAGAGCTTTAACACATTTCACTGTGCTCTGATCATGTTGGTAATTTCTTGGTTTTTTCCCACTGGCACTCATCCACAGCTTTCTCTTAATGGACAATCTCATGACTCACACACTAATCTCTGGCTTCACACATGCTGTAAACATGCCCCATAATTCTTATTTCAGGTTAATATCATTCCCCTGTGAGATCCAAATAGGGGTCAACAGGCACTTCTTGTTAATATTCAGTACTATTTCTAACAGAAGTTACAATCTGAAGATGAAGTATTTTCTTTTAAAAACTCACAGCTGTGAGATCAATTTTGAATAACTGTATTTTGAAAGATACAGAGGCTCCTTTCCCTTTTCCCCTACAGAACTAGACAGGTTCTTTGAGGATGAAAGTGTCTGTACAGTCAGGGCAGGATGAAGATCTCTCTCAGTACCCCATCACTCACAGTGGCCTCAGCTGGGAAAGAAAGGAGTAGAATAAAAAAGCAAACTGGGAGTGGTATTTTCCCTTAGAACCCCACCCCAGACCCAACAATTTGCAGTTCAGAACATTCTAAACCATATGTTTTATTGGTGTCCAACAACCCTTGGCAGGTCTGTCTTGCTGAGAAGGTACCCAACATCCTCCTTTGTGAATTAGAGTTCCCCTGCACTCTGGGGCAATTTAACTCTGTGCAATGCAAGCAAGAGCTTTTCTGCTGCCACTGAAACTCTATTTCATCTGTGCCTACTCATTCCTCTGTTCCAATGAGTAGCCAGATCTCTTCCACCTTCATAGTCCACGTGGATCTGTCCAGCCTGGGGAAACTTCTCATCTCTCACAATCCATGTCTTTTATCTCTCTTCCATCTGGACCACAAGGAATAAAATGCTCCCTTCAGGATACTGGGCAGAAGCAAACCCTGAATTTCCACAGGGGCACATCAGTATTTTGGTCGTTGTTTCCAAAAATTCCTTTCAGGTGTTGGGTGTGGAACTCATTAGAAACATGACTCCAGAGCCAACATGTTAGATCCATTTGGGAATCCCCTTTATTTAACACAGAACATTTTGCCAGCTATCAGGTCTGAACCTGACTAACTCCAGTTGTGTTGGTCTATACAAGGTATCATGTGGCAGCCAAAATAAGATTTTTTTATGCTCAGGTGAGAGCACTGTGTGAAGTGACGAAGTGCTTCTGCACACAAGGGGTTCAGGGAGGAGTGAAAGCGTGGCACATGCTACCCACCCCCAAATTGAGGTGATCAAGGGAACAGGGTTTCTGTCAGGCCATGAAACAAGAGGGTAAATGCAAAAATGTATCCAAAAGGGAAAGTTTCTGCTGCTCACATGTGCACAGGCTGCCTACCACAAGGGAAAAATGAAGCCAGTCCAAGGGGCCATTTGGGAGGAGCTGAAGAAAGCCCTGCAGCAGATTTTTTTTGTGTTTATCTAGGACATCAAATTGTGCTTATAGCAAATGTTTTCCTGTCAAGGATATCTGGTTTCATTTCAGCTACAAATGTGAATCTCATTTACAAACCCAGAGCAAGTCAGCGATAATGAGACATTTTTGCAAGGAGTACAGAAATCTCCTTTTCTGATTCTGACAACCGGTGAAACAAAATTTGGAATATTTAAAAATGTTCTCCAAAGTTCAACAGTTCTCTTGGAATTTTTTCTGCTAATCTATTAAGAAAGACTCAGTAACACCTTAGGCTGATTTCGTAGTATCAATAACAGGTGACCACTATAGGAAAATGCAGGTAAATCTCAGTAGCAGACTGTGTTTGCATTTAACTGTGAGTGAAAGTACATTATGTGCTAGTAGGAACCAATGAAGCACCTCTGTGTTATATCAACTCCTTAGGATAGCTACTCTGGGAAGGTTGTTTTAAATACCTTTGAATTTTTGCCTATTCTTTTAGAATAGATGTGATGTTGGCCATATTTAATGTAAACAAATCTCATAGATTTTTCTTACATGACATTGGTAAAATGACGTGACATTTCGCTACATAAGAGGCCTTTTAGCAGAAGGTGAAATATTGCACTGAGAAAAATTGTTTCTTCATCCTCTGAAGGATAAATGAAAAACATGAGTGTCCAGAGTCAAGGTCACAACACTGTTATTGTATTTAGGACAAGAAAGTTCATTAAAAATTTCATATACTGGTTTAATCTCATGATAAAGCATGAATCTCCCCTATCTTCTTTGATAACTCCAAACTCAGAAGTATACTTTAAAATTACACTGTGTGAAGACTTTTAAATAATTATGATAAAGCCTTGCTTAAAAAAAAAGGGCAATCCCACATGGACTTAGTCATGTTTATGTACCTCTTACAATGTTATAACTCAGTAAATAGGACAGCCACTAAATGTACAGTTTTATGGCTGAGTCTGCTCTCTGGCGCTCATTAAATCATGTTTTACTGTCAGCTCTTCTCAGACTGTAGAGTTGTTCCTTATATGCTTTCTGTAACACACATTCCCCTAGTCCCACTCATCATTTGGTACTTTTGCCTTTTCTTTAGCCTGTTGATGACATTTATAGATGGGTTTTTCCCAGGAAATAGCATATTTTTACAGCAGAGCCCTTTTTTCACTTTTTAGTGCTGTGGCTTAATAATTTCTCACACTCTAGAAATAGTCCAGCTGATGTCTTGATCTTTATATCCATTCCCCAACCAAGAAACATAAGCAGCAGTGAAAACAGTGTAGTGATTCTGCCTTCCTTTGGGAGGCCCCATGGAAAATCCATTTCCTGCTCTGCTCAGTAACACAAACTCGGAAGCTGCATGTACTGTGGTCCATGGCACCAGGCTCTGCCACCTCCCTGAGCACAGACACTGTAACTGTGGGCAACAAGGCCAGTGCAGTGCAGAAATACAAACATTTGTCCACGTTCACACCCGACAGAACACTACCAGTGGCATGACACTGCCAACTGGCACTGTGCAAATTTGTAGTGGCCTCCACTGTGCACAGGATTTACTGACACTATGGGGCTCTGTCCATACAAAGTCTAGAATAGAACAGAAGAAGAGTATTTTCTGTTGGAAGGGACATAAAACGATCATGTAGTCCAACTGACTGACCACTTCAGGGCAGACAAAGTTAAAGCAAGTCCTTGGAGTCACATCCAAGGAGTAGCACACAAGGATCAAGGGGAGTGATGCTGCTTCAGTGGTTACCACCCTCCTTCAGACCTACAGGGTTTCACATGGATAACTTTAACAAAAGAAACAAGCAAATACTCTGCTTCTTGGGCTTTTATGCATTTCCACATACAAATATTTTAAGAACAGTAAAGACTGACTGTTTTTCCTATACTTTTTCAAACTCAGCACTTTGTTTCTCCATGAGAAGGAGTCAACTCAGCAAAACGGAAACCTTTTGTGGTAATTCATCCGTTCAGCCAATGCTTCCTATGGCAAGCAATAAAGGGAGCTCAGCTCACCTCTCCCATGGATTCCACACAGCACATCAGGCTGTACAACAAAGTGCTCTGGCATTGCAGGGACAAAATATCCCACCAGGTTTTGAAAGAAATCCTTAGTTACCCACTCCTGGCACTTCATTTCCAATACTGGTCTGCAAGTATGTTGTGTCCATCCTGACAAGTTCTGTGATCAGCCAGCTGATGGGATGCTAATCAGGGCAAACACACACTTTCTGGGACATGGTGAAACTAAAAACAAAACCAAAAAACCCCATTCCTTTCTGATAAGTGACCACTACAGAACCCTCCCAATAAGGCAATGGAAGACGGCAACAGCTCTCACATCATCAGTTTTAGAGGAACAAAATCACTGGAAAAGGTAGTCCTAAGACTGCATTAAGTGACACAATTTTAGTCTCATGACCCATGTGTTTTCTAAGTGTTCCACAAAGGCTCTTGCTCTAAGCTGTCTGTGTTGCCCAAAGGGCTCAGCAAACAGGATGGATGAGAATGCAGGGAGAAAGCAGAGAGGTGCTTAGAGTTGGGAGGCTGGGCTGCAGTACCACTAATTTCCATCCAGCTGAAGAAAACCTTCTTTTTGAGATCTCACAGAGAGCAAAGCATATGTGTTTCCCAATCTCGGCAGGGGTCTGGCTGAGAGGAGCCATTTCAGTTGCTGGAGCAGTTCACATCAGCTTTGCAGATTTGCCAGCTCCCCCTGCAAGATGGCCAGGAACATGTGTACACATGGTATCTGGCAACAATAATTCAGCAAAAATGAAAAATGCTTCTCATTCATTGCAAACAAATGGGTACAGTGCAATCCCAGGCAAACTTTCTCAAAGCAGGCAGTTTTCTGGATTAAAAAAGAACAGAGTAAAAAAAAGAGTTTGGGGGCCTGGAGGACCCCTAACAGGAAACGCGTGGGAATGGTTACTTCAAAGAGAGGAGTAGATATCTAGGAAAGGAACAAGTTTCCAAATGCAGCCTTTACTTTCTGGTCTGGGAAAACAGAGCTCTTCCCATGGGCAGCATGGGCAGTCACAGTTGTACTGCCAGGGCTACAAACCATGGCCACTGCTACAAACCTGACCATTGCTCATCATTAAGCTCTCCCCAAACAGCTGCTTCTGGCACTTTAAAGCCCCGTGGCTCTGCAGGCCTGGGCACCTTCTGAGAAATAAAACCTGGCCGTCTTTTACTGCCAGGTTTCTTCTTTGCAGAGGCTTTGCATGCCAGGGCTTGTGATAATAACCCTCAAGGCCACTGGAGAAACTCTAGAGGACAGTCACAAAGCTCACCTTAACAGCGATGTTCCAGATGAAGGCATCAGAGCCATCACAGTGAGTAACTACGCAGCTCAGGGCCATATGGACACACAAAATTTGAGGAAACCAACCTGTCTGCTTCTGCATCTACACCTTTATCTCCTCCTCAATCTTTGCTGATATAAAATTGGCAACAATTCAGAAAAGGGATTAGGAACTATGTGGAGAAATATGTGGCATACATACCACTACTAAGCATGAAAAAGCTACAGCACCTAACATAGGTGAGGAAATAAATCACTTATAAGAAAATTATGACAGGAAAGTCAATTTGGATTGTATCTGGTGAGAAAGCTAAGGCACATTACTCTGTGTAGATAAAATTGAATTCTCACTTCACGTTTGGCATAACTCTATTTATTTTCACATGTCAACAAAGTATACAGTACAGCATTCATCAATTGTCTCAGCAATGGGACCTCAATGCAAAAATAACCAATTTAATAGCCAGCAATTAAAATGCTAAAACCAATAGCTCATCTGATTTCTCCAAATCAATCATAAACTAATAGATTCATTGTAGCATTTCTATTATGATTAGTTTAAAAGCTACAAATGGGCTTTCCTGAAGATTTACAGGGAATAACAGCTGGCGGCAATGTCACCTGGGACTCTCGACGGGAGAGCTCTGGTTGAGAATTGTTTTGCTTTCCCTCATAAAAGCTCTGTTGTGTTTACTTCACTAAAGTTTAACCTGGCTATGATTTCATGACTGCTGAATTCATGGTGCCTCATAGCATAGCGATTCAATAAAGATGAGTGACATCATTAACCCAATACAGTAGCTATTCAGATGTACGCTGTGGTCTCCTTACATAATCACCTAATTTTAGCTACAGAGAGAGCTGCATACAGTACCACAGTGTATTATGAGCTCTGAATAACTATCTAATATCCAGATGCTTTTTCAAATGTTATTTTATTTTCCTGGTTTAAAATTATTTCCTTTTAATAAAACAGCAAATCTCTAGATGCTATTTTCCCTTAAGCAAACCCTCTCTTCAAAACACGTTCAAGGCTTTCTGCTGCTCCTGATCACCTTGACACCTCATTAGCTGGTCATTGTGGTTGTAATGTGCTCATGACACTGCTCTATGGCCAGGGCCTTGGGACTTTATAATAACTGTCAACAAGAACAGCCCTAGAAAATATTAAGTTGATACAAGCCTTAATTCAAGCACCAGACACACACATACTCAACTAAAAACACTTGGTTTGCTAAAAGTAGCTGTTTCTTGCAGTTTTACAAAACATATATGAAAATACTTCTTAAACCAGAAATATTTTGGGCCAAGGACTTCTTCTTGCTACATGCTACAACAGGAGCATATTCAAGTCCTATTCCCTGTAATAGTTTCACAGTAAAAAGGTGCATATTTGATGCCATTTATTGGTACAAATTCCAGATACAATTTAAATGTGGTAGCTTAGATATGCTAGCAGTACTGCTGGACATCCCAAGAATGGATGCTTCACTTCAAAAGAACAAGAAAACAGAGCTCTCAGTGCAGGAATCCCAGGCACAATGTGCACCCAGGTGCTGTGTGTGCCTTCCAGGGGAGTTGTGTATTATGTGTGCTGCAGGTGCAGTCCCCACAGATTCCACCACATACAAACCCAATGGTTATATTTCATCCAATTTACCTTTCTTCAGCCTTTTGTCTGGTATTTTTACACAACTGTGCTCAAGCAATGAGAATTGTGGCTTCAAAATCCTCTCTATTTCTGTAGTGTTTGTCATCTAAATGACTTAAAGCACTAAATCTCAGCACTTGCAATTCCTAATTGCTCAGAAATTCCTCTGCCTTACTGAAAAGAGTTGACAGATTTCTTTGCACTTAATTAAAAGACAGAAGACTCTCAACAGTTCTTATACCAAGACACTCTATTATGGGGTGTGCAGAAGGAGATGTTGACTCACAGGTTACAATCCCTAGACCGCAGTTCTGCTAATCCCCACCACCCTGGTACCGGACATTTGACTTTGCCTCTCAGCACACTCTTCATCACTGCTGCCTGGAGCTGTTCTCCAGCCAGGACTGCTGGCAGCTGGTCCCTGTCCCTTGTGTAATCAACTAGCTCACCTCAGAGATATGCTTGCATTGTGCTTGTGCAGACTCACTTCTTCCACTTTGCAGCGCTATGATCTGCAGACAGAACTCTGTCTTGGCTTTCTGACCAGTTAAAACTGGTGTCTTTGTGGCAATTTCTGGAAAAACAAGCAAGCTAAAACCTGCTGGCAACATCCTCTGCTGGCTCAAGTCACAGCTCCATAGTGCTCATTTCCATTAGTAGAGATGCTGGCTCTTGAATTCCAGTTCACTCTGTTCTACTGGCACAATATTTTTGATTGTGGAGTCAAACAAATCATGTTAATGTTGGAATCTGAATGTTAAGCTGCAAAGGGCAACCAGCTGCGCACAGCTACTCCTCCATTCCCATCACCCTCAACATTGACTCTATGTCTAAAGATACCATGGTCATTAACAATAAAAATTATCCATGTGGTAAATACTGACTGGAAAACTCCCTGGGAAAAAAAAAAAAGAATGCATTTAATTATTAGATTAAATCAAAGCCCTACTGTGCAAATGTGTTGAGTGAAGCAAATGGGAATGCTGACCTTGCCTTGGGACAAGGAAGAGTCTAACTGCCCCACTGGGGTCCTGTTTGTTTGTCTCGGCATTTATAAACAGCATAAGTGAATTAACAAGGTTTGATTCTGCCCAGGACTGCTGGAGTGCAGCCCCTGCATTCATTCTGGCAGGCAGAGGGCCCTATGCTTGAAATTCCAAACATTTTTGATTTAAAAAAAACCCAAAAACCTGGCTCCCAGCAGTGCAGTGTGATTCAGTAATAAACATCATTAATGCCAAGACTGGGCTGTAGAGAGCCAGTGCAGCACTCTTGCTTCCCAAAGGAAGTGCAGCATTCCTCAGCTGAGCACATGGAACAGCACACCAGGAGTGAGTCAAGGAGCAGAGTGGAGGCAGACAAGCACAAAATACAAGGTAAGAGGAACTCCTTGGTTCAGAAAGGTGGCTTACAGGCTTTCCTGCAGCTGAGATATGCTAGTAAAGAGCACCAGAGAGACACTGAAGTAGCTGAACTGTATTCTTAGATCTGCTGCTAATCTCACTTTGATTAGCTCTCCTCATCTTGTATTTCTGTTTCTTCAATCCTGCTGCAATACTTGTTTTTCCCATTTAGATTTTTCAAGCAGATGATGCCATCTCTGAGCATAAGTTTGAGAAGAACCTAACAGAATAAAAGTCTGAATTTGAAAGAGTTCTTGTAGCAAAGCAAGAAGGAAAGGTGGAAGTGGGGCTACTCTCGAGAATTCAACTAAATTACTTCCCTCCCCTCTCAAAGAAAAGCATTTCAACCACTTCTCTTACAGAACTGTTTGAACTGTGTTGTATGCCAGAGTAGACCAGTATGTTGACAGTAAAACAAGTGATTAAAAGACACAGAAAGAATATATACTACTGTGGTACCTATATAATTTCCAGAACTTTTTTTTTTTGTGTGTAAACATGAGCTAATAGAAATCAACAACGAAATCCTACAAATTGGCATTTTATAGAACCTGAACAAAAAAAATTATCACCCTGTGAACAGCAAAATCTTCCATTGCATTTGGGAATGTGAGAGTTATTTTTATTGAAAGCTTATTCTGTCATCTTTCTTATTACAGGATGATTTTGCAATGTTTTTTGATTACTTTATGGAGCCTTTGAAAGTTGACTCATTAATTTTTTAAATAATCAGGGGCTGTGATGCATGGGTGTGCACCATCTTCATCCCCCACCTTCGTGCTACAACTTGCCTGGAGTGCCCATCTGTCAGTCCCACCACTCCTGGAAAGGTTTCCTTAAAAATATTTCAGTGCAATAGTATCCCACAAATATATTCCACAGCAGAGAATAACTAAAACTGGATGCCTCACACTGGGGAAAATCTCATCAAGAAAATTTTCAGCACCATGTAAGTCTAATTCCTCTTTATGGTTTTGGGGTTTTTTTTGGGTTTTTTTGGGGGAGGTGGAGGGGTTTGTTGGGTTTTTTTAAGGGCTATTCCAGTGCATTGTTCCATTCTACAAAGGGTTAATATCAGCATTTTCCTTAAGCATATTCCAATTGGCCTGAGGGAGGCTCATGTCTCTCAGACTGAAAGACTTAGTGCAGATTCTTCCACTTGTTCCTTCATGGGATGTGCCCCTCACTGATTACATGCCTAACTTCAGTTTCTCTGGCCCTCTGCATTTCATACAAGACACTGCCTTAATTAGGGTGAATACCCTCCCAGACAACTGCTTGTCCCCATAAATAAAAGAAATAATATATGTACACACACACACACACTTGTCATATTAAAGACAACTTGATCTCAGCTGCTTTAGTAGGTGGCATGCAAGAGGATTAGAATTCAAACCATTGGGTTTAGTCATATATTTTTTTTGTCAGTGTAACACAGAACATTCTTTTCAGAGTAATTTTCTAGGCAATCCTTAGCGTTCATGGATTATCTGTCTCATGGCAGTCTCTGCAGGATGAGGAAGAGCCTCCTGTGAATCAGGAGCCTGCTGCACTGGTATTGTGCAATCACCAAATTTTACAAGGATCATGGATCTGGAAATCAAGGATGGGCTGTTCAATAAATTAAAAATGCAGAAACTATTTTACACTGCAAAACATATGGACAATTTATAATGGGCTGGTGTGCTGGTTTTGGCTGGAGTCAATTTTCTTGACAGAGACTAGTATGAGGCTGTGTTTTGAATCTGTGAGGAACAAAGCATTGATAATATAATAAAGTTTTTGTTATTGTTGAGCAGAACGTACTCAGAGCCTTTTCTGCTTCTCAGACTGTCACACTGGCAGAGAACTTGGAGATGCTTGGAAGACTGGGAGGAGAAACAGCCAGGACAGGTGACCCCGACTGACCAAAGGGATATTCCAGACCATATGACATCATGCTCAGGATATATAGTGGGGAGGAAAGAATAAGGGGCGGGGGGGATGTTTGGCATTATGACATTTATCTTCCTAAGTAACCATTACAAGTGATGGGGCCCTGCACTCCTGGAGATGGCTGCACACCTGCCTGCCCATGGGAAGTGGTGAATTAATCCCTTGTTTTGCTTTGTTGTGTGCACAGCTTTTGCTTTCCCTATTAAAGTCTCTTTATCTCAACCCACGAGTTCTCTTGTTTACCCTTCCTATTCTCTCCCCCATCCCACTGATGGGGAAGTGAGTGAGAGGCTTCGTGGGGGCTTGGCTGCTGGCTGGGGTTAAACCACAACAGCTGGCAAGTCTAATACTAGGCTTATTTTTTTCGTTATTGTAGTTCCTTCAATCTCTATACATATTTTACATGGGGTGGGGAGTGAGGGGCAGGATGAGAGAGAGAGAAGGGGAAGAGATCAAATCCCCAAATGTTTTAAAATTGGTCTTTTAGGGTGCAAAGGGAAAAATGTGTCCCCCAATCCAACAATCACAAGAAACTCTAAAAGAGCGAACCTTGAAGCACATGCATTTGGGTAACAGCATGACTAGGAAAAGATCAGCAGAATTGCCTTCTGAAATGTGAAAATTGCCAAAGTAGAGAGAGTGTCTTTTCCTGCAACTTCCCTTGAAACTCTAGGATTTTAAAGATGCAAATAACTGCAATTAAGGGCAGGAGAAAGAAAGCAGTTCTTTAAAGCTGATGGGAGACAAGAGTTTGCCTCTCAGACAGCTGAATTTGCAAGGCTGCAAACACAAAGAAGCACTTTTAACTTGCAGTACATATGACATCAGCACCCGGTGCTCACAAAAAGAGATGCCTCTGTACTGTATTTCCCAGGCTGATTTTCAGAGGAAAGCCATCCCAACCACCTTTGTACTCCTCAGTGGCTGTGAGACAGAAGGTGCTATGTTTCCAGCCTGGGTGTCACTCAAGCTGCTCAGTTGGGAGCAATCCTTTTGGCAAAAGCTCCACATGGATTTTTTTGTCTGCCTTGTCAGAGGAAACTCAGAAACACAAACTGCCATCCACTATCTCTGGTGTAGCTAAGAGTCATCCCACCAGAGCGGAAAAAATAATCTGCATTTTGAATAATCATTTCCCAGATGTACTATCTTGCATTTGTCAGGGTGACTTCTTGTTATTTCCTGCTTCTCTGTTTTCAATGGCGTTTGCAGTATTCTTCTGTATCATCTGTTAATTTCATTAACACACTGCTTGATGATCTTGAAGGGGGTAACTAAAATTATGTTACATAAAACCGGACACAAACTCCCTTTTCCTGCAGCATCCCACCACTCACCTCCCACTCATCTCTGTGCCTTATTATTTATCCTGACCTGTTTCCTTGCCTTCTGCAAGAGCTCACACTGTGTTCATATGATATACCATTTTAAGGTGACAATTCCTGAGCCACCAGGCATTGGTTTCTTAGTCTGGAATTGCTTCTGGTTTTTCTTTGACTGCTACATTGTGTCTTTAAAGATTGAATTCAATTTCTCTGAATCACTGCAATAGCAAAAATTTTGCACCAGTTCTGTGATGCACTAGTAAAATATGGGGACATGCCTATAGATACTTCTATGTTACAAATTATAGTGGTATAACTGTGGGTACCCACAAAGTGGTTACTTCATATTCTCCCAAAAATGTTAATTTTTTCCCACTATTAACTCAGTTAATTAATATATAAATACACACTGAAATTATTTTATGAATTATCAAGGGGATCTTACTGGAAAATACCATAAAACTTTAGAGCCATTGATGATAACCCTGCCTGCAAAGGTTATTTTGACGATGCTGACCTCTCTATTTGGAATATTCCTGACATTTACCTCTGTTTAGTCAAGTAATTTCAAATGAAGAGTCAGCTACAAACTATACACCACCTTCCTCACAGAGGGAACCCCTTGTTGATGTTCAAAGTCATCATGTTAGAAAATTTGAAATTTATTAGCAAAGACATATACTTAATTAGAATTACAAGCAGACTCTAAGACTTTACTTGCATAACTATTGCAAACTTAGGGTTTAGTGCATTAGCGAGATACCAAGTGACAATGGAAGTGAAAAATACAGAAAGAGGATAATCTCCAGCTGGCTAAGAATGGCTGCACTACAGCTCATGTAGTGTACATGAGCTTAACATGTACCTTGTCCTGTTAGTAGCAATGGCAACTCTGTATTAAAGGGCATCCCAGGCTGCACAGAGTTAAGCTAAGTAACACAGCACAGGAATAGACCAGAAATGCAGATTTCAGAGTCAGGCACACACTGTAGAAATCAAGGAGCAGCAGCAAAAGACACTGTCCAGGAACAATGGTGCTTCTGCGGATGTGAGAAACAGAGATACCAGGTGCACGCAAGGAATAGCAGCACAGACAGTGCCTGAAGACAGGCTTCCAGAGATCTCCAACATGCTCTATGAGCCTCAGCATTTGAATACTATGGACACCTGCACACTAAGGCTCACTCAACACCAGCAAGCTCTTAGCTGTCACGTACTCTCCTATCTTCTTAAATCAGCTGCACTGCAGTCCTGGTAATCTTGACAAGCATTAGCACTTGGCTAAAAGAAAGCCTAAAGATGATGATTTTCAGTAAAATGTTTTGGAAAGTCCACATGCAGGCAACACAATCACCACAAGAAAGGCAGCTGCAGATCTCTCTGCAGTTTCACAGCCCTTGCCAGGTAGGGATGCAGGAACTCAGTCCAGTCACAGACCAGAAAACATGCACACCTTGTGGGTGTATGGCTGGCCCTACTGCTGATTCACAAATTACGTGAGATTATAGCATTTTTTATTTTAGGAAAATTAAAGGGAGAATTCAGGATCAGAACACCTGAGACAGGCTGGATATTCATTCAGAATGACAAGTATTGAAATGATGAGCACAAGGAGGTCTTGAAGTCTTCCACACTGAACACTGATAAAGTCAGAAGGATTCCTGCTGGACACACAGGGTCAGAGCCATGAAAAAAATCCTAAAATGAAACGACATTAAGGGAATTATCCAGCAATTTCTAAGAAAGCTAACTGTTTTCTCAAAGATTTCTGAGTACATTAACTATAAGTTTATGAACCCTTAAGAAAATTAACATATATGAAACGTTTCCCTCCCATACATATGGGAAACCTTATGGATTTGCTAATAACCACCAACTTTAATAGTGGCTTAGCTGAACAAACAAGGACTACATTTGTTACATCCACTGACAACTGGAAGCTGTAAAAACTTTCAGCACTTTAGGTCCAAGAGAAAATTCAAAATAATCGGACCTAATTAATGACACATTCTGAGAAAATGCAAGGGAATTGCCTGCTGGGGAGCCCACATTCAGGATGCTGCAAAGAGGATTCCAAGCCTGGTAAAAGCTGAGGACCATCATCTACTCCAACTCTTTCATGTGGGATTGAATGATGCTGGGACAAAGAGATTCCAAAATAGCAAGAGGGACTTCAGGTCCATCAAAAAGAAGTTGAAAGCATCTGGAGCACAGGCAGTGTTCTCTTCTGCCCTCCTGGTGGGGGACTGGGACTCAGGTAGAATGAGACAAGTGGATGGGATGAACAACTGGCTGCAAGACAGTGTCATATTTAGGGTTTTGGGTCTGGGACCTGGGATGTGCCTTGGAGACCGGACACATTGGCACCAGGTGGGGTGCACCTGACCAAGGAGGGCAAGAGTGGCCTGTGGAGCAAGTGCACAGGACTTATAGCCGAGCTTTAAACTCCATTTAGTGGGGGAAACAGATGCTCTAGCAGGTGTCAGTGAGGAAACAGGAAACAACAAGACTTTAGGGAACAGCAGCTAAATACCTGTAAAACTTCCCCAAGGAGTGTTAGGGGGCCCCTCCCAAAGGCTCAAGTGGTCAACAGCCCAGCTGATGTGCCTCTACCCCAGTGCATGCAGCATGGACAACAAGTAGGAGGAGCTGAAAACCATTTTGCAGTTAGCAAACTGTAACGCAATTGCTATAATGGAAATGGTTGGACAAGTTATGTAACTGGAGCACTGTAATTAAGGGTACAAACTTTTCAGAAGAGATAGGCTGGGAAGGAGGACCAAGGGTGTCAAGGAAGGGATAGATAGAAAGCTGTGTCTGGGAAACAGGCATTTACAGGTTGAGAGCTTGTGGCTAAAAAACAAGGACAGGACCATAAAAAGACACCTGGTGGTGGAGGGTACTACAGGACACTGTTCGGGAGGAGTCTGTTGATGAGGCCTTCTTGCTTTGACTGCAGGACAGATCATCCTCACCATCTCTCATCCTCATGGGAGGGTTCAACCACCTGAACATCTGCTGGGAGAGCAATACAGCCAGCTGTCAGCAGTCCGGGACACTTCTGGAGAGTGCAGAGGACAAATTCCTGGTCCAGGTATTGGACAGACCAACCAAGGAGGAGCATTACTGGGCCTGAAGCTCACTGATGTGGATGAGCTCCATCAGAGGGGTTAAGTCTGGAGGCAGCCTGGGCTGCAGTGATTATGCCCTGGTGAAGTTCATGATCTCATGAAGCGTGGATCTGGCAAGGAGAAAGGTCAGCACCCTGAAGGTTAGAAGAAAAAACTTCCACAGGTTTAAGGAGTTGGTGAATGAGATCCCTTGGGAAACTGTCCCTAAGGACATGGGGGCTGACCAGAGCTGGCAGCACTTTAAGGCCACTTTTCTTAGGCACAAGAGCTTTCCATCACGATGTGTAGGAAATCTTGCAGGGCAGGCAAGAAGACAGCATGGCTGAGTAAAGATCTGCTCCTCAAATTAAGAAAGAAGAAAATGCACAGCCTGTGGAAGAGTGACAGGTGACTTGGGGAGAGTGCTGGGATATCGTTTGAATGTGTAGGGACAGCATAAGGAAAGATAAGGCACAGATGGAACTGGACTTGGTAAGGGATGCAAAGAAAAACAAGAAGGAATTCCAGAAGGATATAAGTCACAAGAGAATAGTCAAAGAAATTGTACCCCTGTTGGTAAGTAAGAAGGATGAACTAGTAACAACTCAGAGAAGGCTGAGGTCCCCCGTGAGTTATTTGCCTGAGTCTTCACTGTGAAGTTCAGCACAAAGGACAAAACTCAAAAGAATAATACATAACCACTAGATGGTGAATTGACTGGGCAGAAGCTCTGCAGTGGGATTTCTGGACTTAGTCAGATTAGGACCTGTAAGGAAAGGATTAGTGACATTTGTAGTATTTGCCTTAAACAAGCTGAATGGTGAAAACTTGTTACAGAAAACTTCATAGGTGCCGCTGCACAACCTGTTACAAAGTTTCAGTATTGGCCTTGCTGGGGGGCGAAAATGACACTGATAGTTTTCACCACAACATTCAACTGCAGTATGGATTACAACAAGTGAAATAACTGCACTAGTGCAAGAAATAGGAGCAGAAATAGGACACTTGATTTTGGAAGTACTTGCTTTGTACAACCTGCAGAGAAGAGCCCTGACGACCACCACGAAGCCCAGAGCAGTGCAGGACCAAAGCTACTGGATCCACAGTGGTGACCATCTTTTGCTTGCACTATTTCTCTCCTTCCCTACACATTTAAAGGTTATCAAATAAAGTCAGTGTTGTTGAATGGCTGTTTGGTCTTGTTTGCACTTCACTTTGGTCAGAGGACTTTAAAACTGAACAGGACCTGAATACAAAACTGGTTGGCCAAACTGCAGAGAAAAAAAAGTGACTGTAATGACACATGCAAACATTTTTCCTGTTTATTCAGTAGCACTAAAAGAGTAGCTAAATTTGAAACACTGTATAAACTGTGGACAGCACACTTCAGGAAATATGGACCATCAGAACAAGGCGGAGAAAAGTATGTAATGGATGATATGCCAGAAAACATAAATCATAAAGCAAAACTGAAAGAATAAGAGGGGACAGGAGAAGATAATAAAATTTAAACATAATGAAAAGCTGCCGCAAAGAGGAACATCGTAAACTGAGCTCAATGACTGCTTGGAATAGGACAGGAAATAATGGGCTTAAATTGTTGCAAGAATATTTTTCTTAGAGATGATGAAAATTTTTCTAGCGCTAAGAAGAATGAAGCACTGGAACAGATTGTTTAGGTAGATTGTGCAGGGTCTATCATGGCAGCGATTAAAGACCCAGTAAACATGCCAGACCTTGTACAGGTATAGATGAATTGAGTAAAGGATGGACTACAGAACTTCTCAAGGACTCATCTAGTCCCTGTTTATCTAGTGCAGGTATTAATCTCTTTTATCTTCTATTTCATGATAGAACAAGGAAAAAGTTCAGAGCCCACAGAAATACTTCTTTGAAGGAGTGACAAAAACTACACCAGCCTGACACACAACAGCCCCATGGGACAGCTAAGATAAAAAAAGAGACATACTGGCTATGCTTTCTGAATCATTCTTCTTTTGAGTCATCTATCACAGAACAAGATGAACTGTCTGATCATCAGCCATTACAAAAATCACAAACTATTGCCAAGGTGCTCTAGTGACACAAATGTTACAGAGATTCCAAGAAGCTGATCTAAGACACTACTGCCAAAGTGGGAGACAATACCTTCGTATGTAGGGTGGGAAGCATTGACATCCAAAGCAAATTTCATCTGGAGTCATATGCTACAGACTAATATCTCACATTTCAGAGCTATCCAGATTGCATGAAGCAATTAGATGCTGAAGTCCCACTGGATGAAGTGCATATTGAGCACATATTGTATACAAAATTGTGTTTAAATGGGATTAGCCAAAAATCCTAGCAGATTTAAAAACTGATGCAGTAAGATACATCTAGGCTTCAATTCCAGGCAAGCATAAGGACATCTCTGCTAGCCAACTATTCAAGTCTTTACTCACATGTATGCACGAACGTCCAACAGATGAGAAGAGCCCAGTGATTAACAACAGTGGACAGAATCTCGTGAACTTCCAGACTGCCCATGGTAAGAAGTCAAAACAAACCTGATTTTTAATGGGGGTAACTGTAGGATTTCCAGTAAATTCCCATTGCTGAGAGGCAGGTTAGGACATACAGGCATTTAACATGACAAAAAATATAAGAGGGATTTTGCAATACTATTGTGACTAACAGGCCACATCAAAATTCTTATGATTCAGTATTAAAGAAAGATGTGACCTACAAATGTCTCAAGCTGGACACCCCCAAAGGCATCAGAGGTCAAAGAAACTAATGGATAAACATCTAACCAAGAGGATGGCACTTCAGTTCAGCAATGCCACTCATTATAGAACACTCCTCAGGGTCCAGCAGAGATGGAAGTGATAGGAGAAAGGATCATGGTTTCTTTTCCCATAATACATAATTTTCCACAACAGAGAAAATAGAGTTGGGACAAGGAACATGAAATTAGGCATGGATTCATAAGAAAGGAGCCAACAACTGGAGCCTCTGGGCACAAATTCACAGTTCTTGTTATCAATCACAAACTACAGGCAAAAGCATTGTCTTCAGTAAATTATAGATCATAGGAAATAGATCAGAGAGCAACTTAAAACAGTCACCAAATAGTTGCAAACAGGCAGAGGGAAGTGCCAGGACTTGTCAATCTTCTCATCTGTTGCAGAAAACTTAAAAAATAATACAGGAAAAGCAATAAGGAGAACAGGACAAGACAAAGGACTACAGAGTCAAATTCAGACTTCTGTAACAGTGGCAGCAACACAAACAAAGCAATGGGAAATTGGGCTGACCAGTAGCTGGTGGGCTGCAATGGTCTGCAGGGAAATGCCTTGACCCTATGGACAGGCAAAAGGTACCCAACAGCTGGTCTACAACTGTCATTAGTACAAAGGGGTGAAGACTATAAATTACTATAAAGAAACATCCAGAAGCTGCACAGAAAAATCCAGGTTTGGAGAAGGCACTGTGGAAGCCTTTCCACATGCAGTGATCATGGTACCTCTGTAAATACTCTTCCAAGGTATCAAACAAAATAAACCTTGTTTCAGTAATGCAGAAACAAACTCCCCTCTGGACTCTGGCCACTTTAACACTAAATATAGACATATGGAGGACAAAGATTACAACTTGGCAATTGTTAAAAGCTTTGTCAAGTTTCTAAGAAAATTAGATTTTTAAAAAATTAATACAATACAGTTTCTCATATTCCACTTTGCATCTAGAGTTCCAACTGTCATAGCAAATATTTATTTGTATTAATATTTTTAATGTTAAGATGTTTTCAAGACAGCTCAAAGGCTTGAGTCAAAAGCTTACTATGCCAAGTACGGTCAAGCAGATTGTTCACATCTCCTTTCTGATTAGATTAACTCTAACCATTGAGCTGTTCAAGATTTAAAATTGTTTTTAAAAATGCATTAAGATATGCCTTGCTGGTGAATATCCCTGGAAACCCAGTTTAAGGGCTATGCCAAATGAACCAAGCCAAGGGTTAAAGTATAAATGAAACTTAAGTTAGTTTTAAATATTTTTAATACATATCTGCACAGACATTGTTTTAAATTCTAGGCTGTTAAAACAGTCATTCAAGACAAATGCTGCAAGTAACCAATGATGAACGCTTAAGAGGAATTCTAACAGAATTTTTGCAGTGTTCACTTAGAGAACTAATTATTTTAAGAATTAGGAAACAAGTTCTAGCTGATATGAATAAAAACATAAAAGAAGAAGTTCCACTCATTCTCAGAGAACACCTGCAGCATTTTTCCTCCTCTGCCTTTCCCTGCAGTTCTGCTCCCTAAGCCACACTGCCTCAGTGAACAACTAACAAAAGAAAAGATAAAATACTAATATTCAGTCTAAAATGAAGAACATATTAATCCATTAAAATTATTAATTGAGATTTTATAGAAATTTCTTTAAAAATACTTTATTTTGTAGGGCAATAGTTGGATGAAACATAAGACAAAAAATAGCCTTAAATGAATCAATGTCATCTTATGTTTTTTTTGCTGGTGGGAGAGTGAATTGCACAAAGAAGTCTTTAGCAGATTTTATTAACAACTCCTTCTCTTCATCTGGAATTTCTTTTTCTCCTCCACTGACTTTCCACCCATCTACTCAATCTCTCATTCTACATATTACAGCTGCAATTGCAAATTAAACATTGATTTGCTATTATACAGAAGTATAAATTAAAATAATTTTACAAGGGTCAAAGACAAGTTGTAGGCAATGTAGTGAAGTTCTATTCTTATCCAAAGAGCATTAGTGAAAGCAGTGGAAATATTTTGTTGTGGGTATTTTATGCCAATGTGTCTCATTATATCTTTTGAAGTCAGGCTCAGTTTTCATTGAAGTATACAAATAATAATTGAAAAAGAAAGATAAGCTTGGAAAAGGAAATCATATAATGAAATACTGAGGCAGAACAATGCTTTAAAAAAAAGTCTAAGCCCTGCTGACTATCAGGACCACAGTCTTGAGGTTAGGAATGTGATTAAGGGCTTTGCTAAATATAGTCTTAAAATATGTCTCCATGATCTATTCATAAATAAGAAATCCTGATTGCTTCTCGTGTCTATTACTCTCTACTCCTAGTGGAAATGCAGGCTGCTTGTCATACTGTGTATTATTATAATCACAATACTTAGCATAGTGTTTATTATTATAATCACAACATAAATGCCTAAAACTAATTTAGGCTCTTTATCCTTCTCTAAAGGACATTTATTAGTTTTAAATCTGTCCTTCCCTTATGACACTCAGAACAGCGATTTTGTGTCAAAAAATGAAAACTTTCCATATTTAGACAAACTAGCTTATAAAGAATAGTATCAGTCTTCAGAGAGCATGAAGCAGGATATACATAATTCAGACATACAACGAAGTCAATACATGTCAATACCAGTCAAAGACCTGGTAATGAATACACAGATCTGTTCTACCCTAAAATTCATCCATACAAACTAATAGAGATAGGAAGCCTGAACAAAATTTTGCATCAATTCGGCAATAAACACATTACTTTTACTATACCAAATTATGTATGTAATTGCTCATTGCAATGCCACATTTTTTAAAAAATAAAAGCTGTATACAATGATACTGTAGATACTACACATATTTAAAAGGAACATCACGCAAAGAAGTACAGACACTAGAAAACATGTTTTCTAAAATTCACGGAGAGTGTGAACTGAATTGTAACTCATGTGAGCACACAAATGAACTAAACTTGAATATTACACAATAACTAAACTTTGTTGCACTTGTAAAGCAGTAATTTGTTAGCTCTTAACAGGAAAAAATAAAAGGGAGTCTGAGAAATTGTCCTATTTTATTGCATACTTAAATTTATTGAACACTGTCATGACATGGCATTTGTAAAGTTGGCAGTAATGAAAAAAACATTTGACAATATAATGAATTCACTATATATAAAGAAATATTTTTCACTTAAATCACAAAGCTAAGTAACTGACACAGAGGAGTTATTTGCACAATATAAGTAATTCCTTATTACAAAATTCAGATGTGGGATTAAGCCAGTATAATTCAATAATCCCTTTTTATACTGCAGTAAGTTTTATAAATTGAAGTAATTTTTGCTTTCAAATTTTGACCCACTATCCCAAATAAAGACATTAATGCTTCATTTTGTTTCAAATGATTCTTTAAACCAATTATTTTTCAAATTTTACGTTTTTTCCACTCTGGCTTGTCTGTTTCATCATCTTCTGGTTCCACTTCTGCAAAAACTGTTTTTGGCTGCGTTCTAGAAAACATTAAAGAGATTAAAATAGTGGTCAGACTACAATATTTTATCAGAAACTGTATTAGGCACTAAGCACAAACAACACAGATACATACAGACACTTTCAAAAAAAGAGCATCCTAGACTTGCCCATTTTTTATTTTTGACATTAACCTATCAATAACCTCAGAACTGAAGAAATCTGCAGCTCACAGGCAAACAAGCACAACAAACACACTTATTTTGCAAATATTATTTCCTCATTACCTTACAATCAGTATAGGTGTAATCCATGAATAAAATTAAGATGGGAGTGAGGAACAAATACATTTAATTCATTACTAGAAAAGCAGAGCCACTGGTCTCCTCATTCCATGGCTTTTTAAAAGAAACTTCCATTTTGATATACCATAGAACAACAGCGGCCAGTAAGTGAAAACAGAACAGCTAAGCCAGGTTTCTGGCTAAGCCTCTGCATGAAAAAACAGTTTCTCCTCCAGAGACTTTATCAAACACTACTGTAGTATAAAAAAACCTAATGATCTTCATATGAGAACACAGTGTATCTGACAGTCAAGCTTGATGGTATCAATTCCTCCACTCTTTACTTGAATTTTAAATACCACTTAAACTTTACAAAAGTAATTATTGATTACTTTCTAAATGAACACAGTGTCAACCAGCAATTCAATAAACTGTTTGGATATTCAGTCTCCTTGTTTTACACTTAAATAACTGCATGACCCCCTTTTCCAACTTAATTTTCAGCACAATCACTGCAGAGCTGAAACTATTAGATTTCTGATGCTGCTTGTGCTCAACTTCTCAACATGACAAAGTATAAAATGCAGCCAAGGCAGTCATCATCTCATTACTATATTAACTGATGATTTTGCAACAGCCTAAGGATGTGAAGTGTTATTATTATAACAACTGTTTTTTGGCAAACTCTACAAAATGCATAAATCTTAACAACATTGTGCCTATCTTACATAACACAATAGCAAAATCCAATGTTGCCTCTGACTTCAAAGAGTAGCAGCAAGCCACCAGCTTTTAAGGAGCAGGATTCTTTACTTGTTAAATACGTGACAGAAATAGGTTCAAAATCACCAGAACTAGTCAAAGACAACTCCCCTGACATACAGGATCTTTTTACACAGGAGCCCTGTTTGCTCCTCCATCCTCCAAGCTTGCCATGGAGGAAAGGGTCATACTGATAATTCCGGAGATGGCCCTACTGCAGAACTCTGACTGGCATGCGGTCCCTGGGTGCAAGCTGTAGCAGACCTTGCACCCAGATGAGGACCTATACTATGGAAGAGTCCTTATGCTGTTCACAGAAAGCATAACTGAGAGTAAAAAATATTTTCCAATTTTAAAACTTCATTATAAAATACTTACATAAACTCTACTTAACACATTGCTGAAGAAGGATGTTTAAAAAAAAAAGAAAAAAGAAAAAAACCCCAACATTCAATCCAAAACAGACACCAGGGATGAAGGCTTTATTGGCTGAAATATTGGATTTTGCTAGCTGCTAAAGAGGAAGAATGTATGGAATCTTCTTTTTTTTTTTTTTCAAACATACTGACAGAAGTTTATTTAGTCCATTTTAACAATGTAACCTCCTTTTGCCACAATAGATGAAAACTATCTAAATGTACTTTAGGATCACATCAGTATTAACACTGTCATTAATAAAGCACAATTAATCAAGTGCAAGCCTATAATTTCTGACCACAAACCTGCAACTGCCATAATTCAGGTAGACACTTCCAAATTAGAAGAATGAATAAGTTCGTGAAACAAGCAGCAAAATCTATGTTTTTTACAGGATAGAAGTGGCACACAAAAAAGGCAGAAACTTCAGATAATCTAAGTGTGCTACTGAGTGCAGGAAAACTGAGGTAGGGGAAGAAGTTAAAAAAAAAGAAAAAAAGAGAGAGATACTGTACCATAATCTAGCAGTACTCAGCTAAAGCAAAAACATACACAGGAAATCAAGTCTTCTTGCTACCTCAGTTTTTAAAATTGCTGTGAAATAGTTGTAGTCTCAGCCGAAATGTAAACTGTTCCACCTCCACAAGCTACATAGTTGCAACGGGGGCACCGAGGGTGATTCATATCCCTGACCATTTTAAAACACTGTTTTTGTTACTGCTTTATCAGCAGTGATCATTTAATCTAATTTAAACACAAATTTTTTTCTGCTTTGTAACTGCACTGGAGATTGCTAGGGTAGTAGGAGTTTGCTGTATGATTAATGTTTATACAAAAACTATCAAAACAAATTTTCTTCTTCTAAGTATTCTTATTTCTGAGGGCTAAATAACAATACATGTGGAAAGCTGTGTTCTTTTTCCCCATCAAATTTCTCAGTTTTACTTATCCTTGGCTTTGGGGGTTGATTTCAGTTTGTTAGAGATCTGTTTGGCAGATTCCATGGCAGAATACTATAGAGGGCAAAGGGACCTGAGGAAAGATGGTTGATGGGTGAGGAAATCTCCTCAAAACAGATTACATTTAATCTGCAGAAAGCACAGCCTGGCAGTAGCCTGGTGTGGATGCATATGGATCTGACTGTGATAAACCACAAACCCCAAAGAGGAAGAACACAAAGGAGGCAAGGACACCCTCAGCCAAGAAGAACAGAGGCATTATATGAACATGGAGGAATAGAGTTAGGAAACCCAAAGCTCAGATGGAACTGAAACAGACAAGAAATGTGAAAGGCCATACAAAGGACTTCTATAACTGCACTGACAGTCAAAGGAATGCTAAGGAAAATGTATTTTATTGAGCAGGTAAACCACTAACAAAGCATATGGAAAGGGTCAAGATACTCAGTCCTTTTTTTTTGCTCTATTTTCCTTGAGAAGGTATGTCCTCAGGCCTGCCAGCACTCCTACACTACAGCAGAGTCTTTGGTAGGGACTGAGATATTTCCAACAGGAAAAGAAAGAGTTTGTAGCTCATTGGACATGCAAAAATCCATATGAGATGGGTGGATCCAGAGGTACTGAAGGAGCTGGCCCATGTCATTGCAAGGACACTCTGTCATCAATGAGATGTCATGGTGATTGGGAGAAGGTCTCAATGGATAAAAAAGGTAAACATCATCTTTCTGAGGGGCAAAACGAGGATTTGGGGAACTACCCAACCTCAGTTCCTAGGAAAGCTAAGTAATGAATCCCAGTGGAAGGTATTTCCAGACACATGAAGGACATAAAGATGGTAGGGAACAGACAGCATGGACTTAGTAAGGGCATACTGTGCCTGCCAACCAGACTGCTAGAACAGGCTGCCCAGAGAGGTGTGCGAATTTCCATCCTTGAGGATATTTAACCTTGGTCAAGCAAGCCCCTGAACAACCTGAATCTACTTGGATCTGAGCAGCCTGATCTAAGTGAACACACTTTAAGCAGGAGCTTGGACTACATGACTTCAGGCAGTCCCTTTCTACCTAAATTGTTCTATGATCCTGTGTTTCCACATGACTGTCAGCTGAAACCAGTATCTCATACACTGAAAAATGCATTCCTATTGTGGGTTATGGTAACAGGCTGCAAACAAAAATGGGAAAACAAACTAGCATGATTTATTTATATTATGTGCTTCTCTTTACTTCAGTGGTTTTCAAGCTATTCAGATATGCAGACCTCTAGAAAATTTCCAGAGGCCATGAAGACTGCTTTAGAGTCACCGTAATTCCTCTGGTTATGGGTTGTTTTTCCTTAGTTGTCTTTCAGGGATCCAATAAAAGTAGCTCATTGACATGTGAGTATCATAGGCTAGCAGACAAATAATACTGCTGCAGCAAAACCAGCTGGAGAAGACAACTGCATATCACAACATGTGACTCATGTCAAAGTAACTTTTGAAATTTGTGTTTATATTGCACTGAAACAAAGAAAAAAGATTTTCAAGCATGCTTGGAAACCAGAATAATGTCATAAAGGTCACTTCCAGACTGAAAAGTTAAAGTTTTCAGGATCAGGCGCCTTTTTTGTTCTATACAACCAGCCTGACTCTTTTCTAAATCGCAGGGGTTTCCCTCTCAAAGCTACCAATTTACAACAAAATATTTAGGATAAATATACCAACATGTGCCAACAAGGCTGTTACAAGACATTCTGTTCAGTCCTTATTCTTCAACTAATGACACTCAAGCCATTACGTGACTAACACTTCACACACTGGCATTGAGAAAAACTTCAGTGAGCACAACACAGCTACAGACTCTTGCTTCAAGTCATTCCCTTTTGACAGTAACAAGCAGCAATGAAAAAGACTGCAAAATAAGAGCAACATCACTGAAAGGAAAGGTATTTTCAAGAACTCCAGTTTACCTTGTTGTGGAGGGAAATTTTACCCTCACTTTCTCTCTGGTACAGAAGAGCGCTGCATCTGGGCCTGATTAGGCACTCAGCTACAATGCTTAGTAATTCCTGCTGATTCTTCAGAGGGACATCTGAAGTCATTATAGTATATCTGTACAGCTGTGTTAAAACAAACAGCTCACAAAGAATGTAATTTTCAAACATTTACAACTGATGCCTCAAGTTCCTTTCCTGTAGTTCTTTACTTGAAATTTTCAATCTGTCCTTCCTTTCCTTTCACTCCACTGGAAAGGTTCTTGCCAAGGACTCTAACAAGCATTTTCCTGAGAAATCTCAAGATCTTTTCCTTATCCTCATCCATTATGACTTTTCTCCTGTCTTGATCACATCTTGTTTGACACTTTATTCACATTGGGCTTCTGTGACATGTCATCTCCTGATTCAGCATGTACTTCTTATCATCCCCAGTATCCTTTTTAGCAGCATCTGTTTTTCACCCATTCTTTTGTCTCTTACGTACTTCCCCCTCCTTTCTGGCTCAAATGTCCGGTGAAATGGAAAGGTCAAGCTAATGATAACAAGCTTGAAAAATGTTTCAAGTGATAATGCAAATGAATATTTGGGTTCAAGAGTAAATTAGGCACCTTTAACTCCAAAAAAAGGGGGATATATTTTTACAGAGAATGCATAAACTAACAGCAGAAGTCATGGGTTTCTTAGAAGATTTATTGAAGTGAAAATCATAGACTCATAGAATGGTTTGGGTTGGAAGGGACCTTAAAGATCATCTTGTTTCAACCCCTCAGCTATGGGCAGGGACACCTTCCTCTAGATCAGGTTACTCAGAGCCTCATTCAACCTGGCCTTGAACACTACCAGGGATGGTGCACCCACACTTCTCTGGGCAACCTGTTCTGTGACTCACTGTCCTCTGAGTAAAGAATTTCTCTGTAACATCTAAGCTAGATCTCTCCTCTTTTAGTTTAAAACTATTCTCGCTTGTGCTGTCATTACTCTCCCGTGTAAAAAAGTCACTCTCCCTCATATACAATTAAAAAAAGTATTAAATCAGTCAACTGATTCAGAATGACTTAACCAGTATGGATCAGGAACAGACAAATCCAGCTACCATATTCCAAGTTATGAAAACTAATTAAACAGAAAAAGCATGTCTTAATCTTCTCAGTCTAAAATTATTTAATAACTATCACTGGAGAAAATTAAGCAACTAGAGTTTCCTTACACATTTTCTGAAGAAGGAGAGCAAAACTTTTATGTGCATAGACAGCAGAGGACCAAAAGCCTTGTCAAACAAAAGATATATCAAGTGGATAGTTTTATGCCATGTTTAACTAAAAATTTACTACAAGAAATGTGGAAAAACTGGTAGCAGAAGAATAAAGTCGTAAAAGAATAAACACTATTTTAAAAACATTAAACACACTGGATGTATGGTTTTTAGTTCTTAAGACAGTATATTTTAAGATTTTAAGAATGTATCAGAATATCACCTTTCTTAACTCTGGAACGTAACCTATGCTGCAGCTAAAGCAGCTGTCCAATATACAAACCAGTATTGCATGATAATTTTTATCAATTACTTGCAATTTACATATTTTATTAAATATAAGTCTGTACATCTGTAAGATGCATTCTATATACAGGTTAAATATACATGCCCTGTAAAGTCAGATGTAGGATATAATTATAATAGCATATATTATTATATTATATATATTGTATTATAATAGCACAGCTTTTTGTGGCTGTTAATATAGACCTGAATTTCCGAAAACTGAGAACACAACACATTAATAAAGTTTCTGCATTTCATTGTCTTAGCTATTATTAGTATTAGTATTGTTGTTGTTATTATGTTATTGTTGCTATTATTATTAATGTTATTATTGTTTGGGGTTTTTAAAATGTTTTTTCCACAGAGTATATCTGAAAGTCAAGCTTTTAAAGCAAGGATAATGGCAGCTTCACTAGGATGAGATTTATCAGCTGACAAAGCCATCAAGGCAGCATGCTGCTGGCTGTAGTCCAATTCCCCCACATACATATCACCGTCTGGTGTGTAACTTAATAGCAGTCTGGACTTGCATCCTGCCCACTTCTCAGCCAGCTCTCCTCCTCCCCTGCAGCCACATCTTTAACAAGGAACTGTAATGAGATCCGACCACCTGACACAGTAAGCCTCCTGTAACACAGCTTTGTTTTAAAACTTTCATGTCTACTACATTGCAGGTGTCGGGGATGAAACTTAATATACAATCAATGAAGTTACTAAGCCAAAAATATGCTGAGGTATCTATCTATCTAATGGAATGTGTGATTGTATTTACTTTTGAGAATGAATTCCTCAAATAAAACCAGATGCCTACACATTCCAAGTATATTTCCTCTCTAGCAATCCTGAACTCTCAAACAATTAAAAATCAATATTTAGCATATTCATTACAACAACTGCTACAGAATTAGGCTTTCAAATATCCCATCTTTGGTACCAAGAATAATACTGTATAATGCATTGGTCTGATGTACAATAACAAATGCCATATTTATCAGTTACCAGTGTGCCATACTTATTAATCACCCAAAGCCTTGGTCACTGACATTCTCAAGCTGCTTTGGAACTGCTATTTAGTTATCTTTGTGAAAAAGAGGGGCAAGTCAGAAAACAAATGTCATCATCAGAAACACACTGTGATTCTTAGTACATTTCAAGTTTCTGGAAAGAGGTTGTGATTGGTTCACTACAGAGCTGACTGCTAATAAAGAAAGTAGTCAGTAAAGTACTAAAGAAGGTACAGCCTTGGAGGTAAAACACTGGATTGCAAAAAAGAAAAGCAAATCATTATTGGCAGACTGTTCTGTGAAGACTATTTCAGCTCTTCAAAATGTTTTCCTTATGCCTTTTGAAAACACTGTTTGACACTATCTTGTGAAAAAAGCTCCATCAATGATAATAAAATGTGACAATTCTAGTAATTTTTAAAGTGGTAGTTTCAGTTCATTAATGCATTTATGTAGCACTTGTTTTTACACTATTGTTTATGTATTGCTTGAAATGCATTTATTTTTGGGAAAAAAACTCCCTGGGTAGAAAGCATTCAAGAAATATATTGCACAATTTTCATTTTCATATATACACAAATACTACACTCGCTTATACAATTTAAATTGAGTAAAATACCATCTGTGGGATTACCAAGGTTTTACTACAAAAATCTTGATTTGGGGCTCTTTAATTTATGTAACAACTGAAAACTTACTTCTTTATGTTGAATTTTTGGTAGGAGATTTTATCAGTGCAATTTTTATATTGCTGTAGCTTTAAAACCAAGTTAATTCAGGCAGTACTTGAGTCCTCATGCAGGAAAAATTCAGATAAAAACTTTTGACAGTCGAGAAATGATTCTGTCATAACACCAAGTAAATATTTTGAAGGTGTAACCTAAGAATCAGTCAGAACTAGAAGGTACATTGGAAAATCATCTCAATATATCAATGGGACAGTACCCTATTAAAAGGTATATTGCAATTTTAGACACTGATTTGGAGAAGATTCTAAACTTAAATCAATTCTGAAAGCTTTAAAATAACTTCTAGCACTGGCATGTACATTTTAGAAGTGGAAACATGAAATTTCCACAATTTAACCTCCTGGAAACTCTTATCTTCATAAAAGAGTATATTCTTGTTTTACATATTTGTGGCAGCAATCCAAAAAAGGCGAAGTGTAGCATTAAAAATGTCTCTTCTATTTTCACAAAACTCCTACTGGCCTCTAGAAATATGACTTGTATTCTTAATTGTTTCCTTACTTAGCATATGCTGGAGCTACCCAGTATGGATTCTCCTCCGCTTCCTTCGCGTGACGTAAAATGGCCTCTCGAGGGTTGCTGTCGTCTGTCTTGTCCAGGGCAATGTTCTTGACTATATATGATGACAGGGTGACCCCGTGAGTCCCAACACGGCCACCACGACCTGTGGCACAAAGAAAAAAATATTTAAGAAATATGCAGAGCCTGCAACACTGATCTGATATAAAGAGGTTATTTAATGGTATAGGAAGGGTTTAACTTAGGGCTGCACTCAGGTAGGTAATTTACTGATTATGTAACTCAAAGTAAGCCATTGTAATTACTAATTTTTTGCAGGCAAGCACTGCAATGAGACATCAATGTTTTAAAGTGCTGGACACTGCCCATACATCGATGGAGTAGAGTCACCACCCAAAAAATGCAAATGAGTGTAAAATAAAGCACGATGACCCCTTCGGCATATGACAGTCTGAAAGGATTATGTCTAGATTACCTGCTCCTGCTACTGGAGGTTCAGGTTTGTGAGACTTCATGGGGTCCAACCTATCCTTCTCCAGCTGTTTCCTCGTGCTTCGTTGTCGTGGTTCACGGAACATTGGAAGTGCATGGGCTGAAGGGTCAGAGTTTGGAGAAAATTAAATGTTAGAAATTTCATCTTCTTCTTAATATTTTAAATACAAAGAGTTGGATTCTTTCTTGCAATGGAAAAGGTAGAAGGAGCAGCCTCCCAGTAGTCCCATATCCAAACAGTGGTTTACTGAGTTTTACTTTTGGGGGTTTCTTTCTGTTGAATTTTTCAAAGATGAAAACAGATATCAGGGCCTTCAGGCAGTAGCCTCTCATCTGAAATACTGTTTGCACGGTTTATGCATATTTCACTCATACCTCTGTCATTCAGTTCTCAGCATTAGCATTGTGACTAACCAGTCACTCTTTTCTGAACTTCTCATGTTTCTACAGCTTTCTCATATTCTAAGAGCATGACAAGGTGCTTGATACATTCTTGGATATGACAAAGAGTGAAGCGGAAATCCTTCAATGATTCCAAATGTAATTTTATGCGTATGAAGTCACAATCATGTTCTTTCTTAAACAATAAGATTAATCACCGTTGGAAAAATATCATAACTGAGACAGTCTGCCTAAATTGTCAGGATTTAAAACCACTATTTCCTCATAGAAGTGCTATCTTCAGTCACAGTAATGGCTTTGATCCACTCAGACAAGAGACTCATTTGTCAGCAACAGAGAGACACCATGTTAATGAACATGGTTCTCTTACAGCAATGTTTAGATCTCACATGCAGGTGTGCTCATTGCTGCCGTCTCTCAAAATATGGGAAATTATGTAGGGGTCAAATGATCCAATAAAGACAAAAACTAACCAAATAAGTCTTAAATTAAGGAACATCATCTCTATATTGAATAAAAAAATGAGAAGGGAGCATTCAGATATCTATCAGCTTGAATTTTCAGTTTATTTCTATAAGCCTGTTCAAATTATTAGACTGAGTGAAGTCACAGCCAGGTGACATGCAGTAGATCTTTGGAAACAAATGTTTAGGTTTTATTTTTGCAGATTTCATTAAGTATGAAATGCCAGAGACAACCTTCTGGCAAGCACTGAGCTTGATCAGTTTCCACAGAGCATTTCAGGTGACTAATGCACACATCTAAGCATTTGCCATTTGTGGAGTCAAGGCTGTCTAAGGGAAAACCAGGCTGTGTATTCCTGTGCTTTAAAAGTGACACTTAATCCTTTACAACAACATTCCTGCATTTTAAGTAGCCATTACAGGCAATTCTCACATTAAAGAGCAACAAGAAGTCTGAAGGAAAAAAACCAAAAACAAAAACAAACAAACAAACAAAAAAAAGCGGGGGAAAAAAAGAAGAGGGGAATCAAAAATAGGGGTCAGTTCATTTTGCAAAAGCACTTTGGAGATCTTCAGTTCTTCCCAGTTTTATCTGTAAACTTCAAAGACAGACAGCTAACCTCTGAAAACTTTCCAAAATATGCGAAAAGCTTAAAAACTTGCTAAGCAAATCCTTACAATATTGTTCTGCATTGCTGTATATGAAAGCATCTTTGTTTAGTTTCAAAATGATGTGGAAGAAACAGTTAATTGACTGGAACTCAGTGATAAATTCCCCAAAATTTGCATAACTGGACCTGTATCTTTCAATGATGTTTGTAAATGTTCATTGAACACACAAATTCCACTGGGCTTTAAGCAGTTTTCATTAAAAAATCACAGAAGTTCTTTAGAATCTAGCACTAATGACAGTGTGCACAAAGCATTACAGTGAAGGGTGTTGTAAGGATGGATTAAGAGCACCCAATGAAGATAAATACCCCTGATATTTGGCAGCTGCTACTTAAGTTTACCCCAAAAGTTGGAACTGGACATCTGCAGTAGTAAGGTAGGTTGGAGATAGCTGTGGCTGAAAAGTACCCAAGATGGGAACCCAGAAACAAAGTGCCTTGATATGGGTTTAGTTACCAAGACTGCCCAAATTTTCTCATTTTAAACCTCTTTTTGTTTATTATGCTGCCAAACAACTTGTTTATTCTGGAGAAATTGCTTTAGTATGTGTAAAACCAAGACTACTAGAAAACAGAGCTAAACACCCTGGAACTGTGTGGTGGTGCATCGCCCCCGTTACTCCTTTTCAGACTGCAGTGTGATCTGAGAGGCTTGCTAAACCTTGACCTTGAAAGGCTTAGCTCTTTCTGAGCTTATCAAAAAACACTGTCTGCTCTCAGGAACTCCTAACTAGCTTCTGGTTTTCTCCTGACCAGCCTTGGAAAATATTTCCCTGGCCTGAATGGCATAACATTCTTATTATCACACTTTCAAAGAAAGTGCCGACACAAACTGTAGCCAGGATGAAACATTGTTATGACTAAAGCCCACTCTCTTGCGACCCTATAAGCAGCAATCCAAGATGGGGGCCCTTTGAGCTCTCCTGGACCACAGTGGGTCGCAACCAGCCACCTCCCTCTGAGTGGGGTCTCTCAGAGCCAGCAATCCCTCAAGTTTGCTATACCTGGAGGATTGCTGAACATCATGTGCCCTGGGCCGATACTCTTACTCCTCGAGGCCTGATCCTTCGTCCATCGGGAGATGCAGAAGCATCCAAAGTGAGTACTTTCACTGACCTCTGAGGGGAATTTTTCCACAATTTTACCTTATCTTGCACTGACTATTTCTGTCTGTGTGTATACCCTTTGCGTATATGCTATAGCAAATCTGGAAGTTAGGTTAAGTTATAATTTAGGCTAAATGCTGTTAAGTGTTATTTCTCTGTTAGATTGTTAAGGTTAAACTATAAATTAACTTAAGTTCAAGTACTGTTAAGTTTAAGTGCTGCTAAGCTTTAGGCTGCATTCCTTTTCATCCTTGTTTGCACTGTCTTCACTCACACACACACTCCTAGGTAGTTTCAATTAATTTCTGTTTTGGTTGCCTGGATTTTGTTTGGTTTTGTTGTCGCTTGCTTTCCCTTGTTGTGCCTTAGTTGTACTTTGTAGGTAAAGTGAATCTTGCCAATGAATCTGTTGTGCTTTGTTGTTTAATATTAAATCTGACTTTTGCTCATACCCTTGCTGGTGATTTTTTGAGTGATCTCAAGCACACTCCTTTGGAAGATGATGAAGAGAAGCAAAACACCACAACTGCCTGACTGTTCTCATTTCACATGAGGAAACACTATATAGGGCAAAGCTAATGGGGAGGGTCAAGGTCTCTCAGTTAATCACCTCATTCTATTGCAAAATTTGTCATTGGGAAAAGGCAGCTCATTAAACATTTTACAGTAGCAATGATAACTATTTCTTATGTGTCAGTGAGCCTTACTATGAACATAAGGTCTTAAAAACCCCTAAGGTTAGGGATGGTTAAGCTATTTAAAATCCTATATAACTTGGGTAAATTATAAACTTTGAAAAATCATCTGGTATTTGTTCAAGACCTATCTCTCATCTCTGATTTTGTCACTGGTACTGTAAAGTAGCAAAACTCGTCCTAAATCCATCTACACTCCACAATTAAGTTATGCAAAACTGAAGATTTACAAAAGCACCAAAATTTTGGAGGCTTTCAGGAGCTCCACAATCAAGAAACCAACCATTATTAACTTAACAGAGCATACAGAGTATATATACCTTTCTGGTTGTACAACACCACAAAAAATTTGTATGAAGCACCAGCATACGATACCAATGATCAATGCTTAATGAAAGACTGCTTTTTAGAGGAGAAAAGATAAAGCTAAATGATCTGCTAGTAATTTCAAACCTAAGAACGAGCTAAGGATGCTGCTATAAAGACATGTTTAAATTTCTTACGTGTTATAATGTAATCCTGTGTGAGAGTCTCTGCTTGTCTCTCTTTTCGTTTTGTTTTGACCACGCATAATTTTGCTCCCCTAGGAGGAAACAGAGCAATTCAGTTAGTCTGTTTATATCAAAAAGAAACCAGTTTTTATCCAAGACAGTCTCAACAAAATTTTATAGCACTCTAAATATTCATGAATGTGCGTATCTTTGCCTGTTCATGCTCATGTGAAGGAGGGTAGAGAGATTATAGTGTTTCTGTCATAGAGCGGTTTTTACGACATGAAGAAATAAGGGTGGAAGATTCATTTCACACTTCATTTGTCCACAGCACTTTAGTACTTTGCAAGTGCTGCTCTCCAAACTTGGGCACTCATTTGCTTCTGATACTATTCTTCCTAAGCAGCAGAGGTGGTAGTTATCTAACCAGAGGTGTCTGTAATACTGAGGCAGGAAAGACTGCATAAGCCTGACTGCAGCAAGTTTGATTTAAATCAGTGGTATTTTCCTCCTCATGGTAAATTCCAGGAAACAAACCAGGCACTAAACTGTGCTAGGGTTCTACGGTCAAAATAGTGATGGTCAACTCTCTTGTTCTCTAAACTGGCAAAACCAGAAAAATAAAACTTATTTCTGATAATCTTGTAAACCAGATTTTATCTTCACATTCAAATGTCCAGGTGACAGTAAGTATCCAGAAAACATGAACAGTAACACAGTTTGGTTTAGGATGCCAGCAAAACAAAGATGGCGCATACAGGGGAAGAACACCTTATTTATCCCACTCAGTATCAATGAATTGTACATTTCCTCCCAGCTGACAGGAAGGAAGCATGTCCCAGGTCTCCAGCCAATCCAGACTGTAAAAGCAAATTAATTGCAAAACAAGTATTTTTAGGCTTAGGCCCTCTTCATCTTAGGCTGGCAAGTCACTTTCTGATAAATCAGTAACACCTTTCCCTTAGAGGTATAGGCAAAATCCACATGTGATAAATGAGGGTGGTGGAGAAGACTAGAAGAAAGGTGGGGGTGTGCTTCCTTGTTTTGCACCTTGCCAAATTGAGTCTTCCAGTATTACTTCACCAACACTGAAGTTTGATGCTCCTAAACAAGAATTTTACTTCAGGGAAAAAATATGCATTTAAAAAACATGACTAAATACAACAAATACCCATGCAGTAACACTTCCTTGGCAACCTCCAAGAGACAGTACGAAAGAGTGGTTATTCTTACTGCAGATTTCATGCAATTAAAAAATGAAAGGATTTGTAAATTCAGGTAGAACAGTCAGCATACTGCAACAGGAAAAACCCAGACGAAAAAATGTCGCTCTTCATAAGCAAACATTTTGGGTTATTTTTTTCTCTTTCTGCTGTTGCTAAATAAGTATAACTCTGCAAAACAAATGTTACTAAACCAGTTTTTTTTATTTCTTAGTATAGTCATTGAATCACAGAATCAGGCTAAATTTGAGAAAACAACCATAATAAAACACGATCACCTACCTCTGGCTTTTGACAGGATCATAGTACACTTTGGCTAAACCATTTCCGGTACCAACCATGATCTGGTTCAGCTTGGGATGCCAAAGGCAACGCACAACACTCTGAAATAAAGCGAGATATTGACAGTTAGTTGGTCACTCATCTGGATCTCAGAATTAATATTCACATTGTCAGAGAGTGCATCACACTGTAGCAGGACAAAGCTTAAGCACATGAATGAGCCTGTGAATATGTGAATGAATAACTCCAGAGTAGAATACAATGTAAAAGGACTGACAACACAAGGAAGTAGGTAGGGAAGGAAGTAAAAATGGGTGTCAGTGTGATAACCAGTGGTTTCCACAGACTATCTGCTGCCAGGGTCTTCATGGGCATAACAAAAATGGAAAGTTAAAGAGGATTTTGAAGGAGAACAATTAAGTGCTTCAGATATGTTATAGCGATCCAGGCCTTAATGACTTCTATAATTCTTAATTCTCCCACTTCATTCATCACTTTATCTGTTTTTACCCTTCTTGTCATACACTGTTGACCTTTCACTTGCTGACTGCAGGAACGGAAGAGATGCTGATTTTCACTCTTTCTTCTTTCTTCCCCACAACACCAAGAACTTGGTATTTGAAGCCAATGTCTCATAGTACTGTCACCCTTCTGGTCAGCAGCAAAACTCATTTTCAGACATTAAGAGTATTGTTCTACATGTGACTTGAACATCCATGTGAGTACTGTTTTCAGTCTGATTCAGCAGGCCAGCACAGAAACTCTTAAGATTCAAACTCCTGACTCAAGAGAGCAAAAGTGGGCACAATCTGCCACAAAGGACAACCCGTCTCATCAAAAACACAAAAGAGGAGTATCTATTTTTGACAGCAAGTAATGCCTTAAAGGGATATTGTACAAGGCTGAAGCTGGTTTATGGCACTTTTGTAATAAATGTATCCAGAGTGAGCCAGATGCATTATCCTGTTAGTATTTCATGGAACAATGCTCCCTTTTCTAGCCTTCCCTTTCTTTTCCCTCCACTTCCCACTGCATATTCTATACTGTTTCTGGTTTGGTCCAGACTCCATTTTTTATGTTGCTAGGAGGCAGATAACATTAATAATATTGAAAAAATTCTGAAGCCCATTCAGCCACCATGAATTAGAACTTCATTTTACCACAAGATGATGCATGAGACTCTTCTGAGCTGTTTCTTTCTGCTTTGTGTTCTTGTTTAAGAAGAGAAAATGAGTGAGATGAAGTTTCATTAATCAAATAGCCATTCTTTACAAGACGCCCCAGCAAAGCATCCTCCTTCTATGTACACACAATATACAACATTACACCTTCCCATTTACTTACAGGTAAAAATAAACCTAGTTTGCTTATTACAAGACAACTACAGAACAACATTTTTAGAGGTAAATCTTAGGTACACAATACAGGGTTGCTATTAAGTTGCTTGATTTAAGTAAGAGTCTTACATAATGTTATGTAATGCTCAAAATGCTAAAGTAACTCTAAAACACCAAAGCTAGTAACAAGTATTGAAGGTCAAAGGTGGGTGGCCGTTTCTTTTATTAATATTTATTGCATGTGGTTAGCCAGCCTTTTAAAACTCTGTAGTTAATGTGGTTCTCCACTTTCTACTGTCAAGTAAATGTATTTTATAGCATGGTAGTGGACACCAGCCAACAAAAACAAGCCTGATGAGACAGTGTGGCTCAGCACTGATGGGGTTTGCTGAGTTTCTAACTTGTCAAACATGCACAGCACACTTAAAACCACCATGGCACGTGCTACAGAAAGAAAGTGCCATTAAATGTAGCTCTATAAATCTTCCAAAACAGTAAAACATTCCCAGAATATAATTTGTTAAAAACTAAACAAACTCAAGCTCTGAACATGCAAGTAATTTTATTAATCTGCTGGCATATAAACCTACTTTGTAAGAAATAATAAAAAACTACTTATGTGGTTTTCAGATTATTTTAGAAACTGACAATACTTCAAAAATATCAAAATACTGAATCCCTGAACTATATCCTAAAAAATTTTCCCAATCATATAATCCTAAAGAAGTGAAAATTCTAATCAATTGTACAGCAAAGGGATCATTGTAGGCTAGGTCTTAACACTGGGAGGGAAGGGTAAAGAGAATCTTTATCACACAAAAATAATTAATACTTAAAGAGCATTTATTTTTTGATGCCTCTAACTTCTCTACTGCTTCCACTTAGAATAACTCAGGTAGATATCTTTATCACTGGAAATGCTAAACATCAAATTCCACCTCAAAGAAGGTCCTACCTCTCAGCCTTCCAGGCAAGTAAGTATGTTAATTGCAGGCAAAAAAGTGTTTTCCTGCCTTTGCCTACATGTGCAGGTAGGTATGTACCCACCTACTGATACTGAATTTTACACAACTTCAGAATGGTTGCGGTTGGAAGAGAGCTCTGGAGATGACTAATTCAACCATACTGCTCCAAGCATCAAACACTACAGACAGCTCAGGATATCACTCAGTTTGGTTTTTAATATTTCCCAGGATGGAGACTCAACAGCCTCTGTCAGCTACCTATTTCAACATACAACCAGCCCTGCCATAAAAAAACCCCAAAAACCCAACCATAAAGCCAAAATAATTTTCTTTCGTTTAAAACAAGAAAAACCAATGTAGATTCTGAAAACAAAAAAATTCCAGGTCATAGCATAGTAAATGGAAAATGTCTTGTTACAAATAAGAATGATAAAATGCAGAATGTATCATCATATAAACATCTTCAACATTTGAAAAAAAATATTTCTCTGATGGCTGGATGTTTTGGACACTATATGCTTTTGGAGCATGAAGTCCTGGAAACCTGTAACAAAAATCCTGAAAATAATCTTTCCATAGACTGGTGTGGCCAGTCTTGTACGTACAAGAAAATTACAAAAGATAATTAATAGTAATGATTTAAAAGCAGTTTTGTACTTTTGCTGTGTCAAAAGCATTAAGTTCTTCAAATGAAATCAATCTGAAAAGTCTTTGGCAATGTCTATTGCATATACAAACAGTAGCTTGCATTGGGAAATACTGGGAAAACATTGCGAAAATATTTTTGTGAAGTCAGACAGGGAAAATATTAAAAATATTACCCAAAAGTGAAGCACTCCAAATTTACGTTCTTGATTCTCACTGTGAAAGAGGTTAGAACAGACTCAGTAGGTGTCATTGATAGCAGGCAGTTCTGGGGTGGTTCCCAAATACCAGAAATAGTCTCACCCCTATCTGTTCTCACCTCTGTGTTTGCCTTTGAATCATATAAGCAGAGCTGTTGCTGCAGGTAAACAGTAAACAACACCAAATAATTTTTCTGCCAGGTTATTCTCCATCAAGGTGAGCTCACTAGGCAACTACACATACAGCTTTCCTAGTACTGTGCAAGCAATAGTACTTTGACAAGAGTTAACAATCTTTAAATGAGAAACTGAAGCCTCATTTTTTGTAACATGGAATGAGACATTTATTCTGGCCTAGGAATACACCCCTGTGTTTAACAGGCACAGTGAAGAATAACTGAAGCAGATTTGTCAGCAAGCAAAAGCTAATTACCTCAACTGAAACTGTCCAGAGCACTTGGGCAACACCCCGACAGGAGTAAACAATGCAGAGAGGGCATTTTACAAGGTCAGCAAGAAAAGATTAAAATGATTTGTGGCATAGGAATGGAAAATTTACCCCCTAAGATGAAAGCGTGAAGCTGGTAAGGTCATAAAACTACAGACTGATGTCAAGGACTGAAAGAATTTTCCTGTATCTTTGCTTATAAAGGTGGTTTGAGACTGCAGCAATGGAGGCAAAATTCAGTTCCCGGGCCCATACTTCAGATGAAAACATTCAGTTTTAGAGTGTGGATACAGCTGATCCAGGATGGGAAGAGCAGTCTCAGAGGGGTCAGTACAGGTTGGCAGCAGGAGAGAAAGGTTAATAATTTCTAGTAGGAGAGACTATGAATGGTTAGAGATCACACATCGGCAGTGATTACGTGATTGTAAGAAGCTTCGGAGAAGATGTACTGTGATAAAACATATAAAGAAAAAAACTATGAATGAGCTAATGCAGCAAGGATTCCTAGTTCCTATGAATACATATGAGTACATATAGTCTTCACATAAATGTTACATCTTAGACCTAAAAGATTTTTCTGCAGCATTCCAGAGCCTGAACAGTCACGTAATCTTACTAGTATCTTTTCAATCTATCAAATTGTGAAATTGCCCATCGTGTAACAAAACCCAAGAACATATATAAAGACTGTCTCTTGAAAGCATTATTCACCTCTATCCTCTTTTACTCCGCTGCAAAAGATTAGGAAAGATTCAGGTTTCTGTCCATGACTGCCTTCTTTCATTCCTATACTAACATTTTACATGTCTGTGAGTTGATCTTGTACAAAAGCATTGATTTTTTTATTAGGTGTATTTCAGTTGAGATACTACAAAATCTCATTAACTTTTAGTGTAAGTAAGCCCCATTATAACAGTTAATCTTTTTTTGTTAGCAAACTTTTATTAAACAGACGTGTGTCTGTGTACGCATATGGAGGTCATAATTGCTACAGGATTGTCATGATAATGATTCCACCATTTTCCAAAAAATTCCAAGAACTTTCATATTTTTTACATAAATAGGAATCACCATACACTTCTAGAGCACTTAGGTCAACAGGACTACATTCTTTCCTTGCTACTGCAAAATGAAAAGTAAATTAGAGGGGCCATATTTTATAGTGATGTTTTAATTTCTTTTCCCTCCTTCAGGAGGTCTTAGGGCTTCTCAGTCAGGCACTGTTTTCTTTGGAAACTACCCTTTCTCCCTAAAGACAGTTAAGTATTAAGGTTAAGTACCATGCAATTTTCTTTGAAAATGGACATTTAATGTAAAGTGTATTTTCAGGTAAGGTATGATAATGTATCAGTTTCTCAAGTTCATTAGTCAAACTTCTCCTGCCATGCAGGGAAGAGAAAAGAAAAACATGTTTCCATATCAGTTATGCACTCTTGGAATAAACATTTTCCATGTTTCTCTCTCTTCACTTCAGGTACACACTTTCACTTGTCTCTAATTGTTCTTGACTTTCAACTGGCTTATATTTGCTCCAAAACACCAAATATGACTAATCAGTTAAAAGCAGCTATCAGGCTTTTAAGCTAAGTTCACTAAATTAATGTCTCCTCCCACAGCTATTAGTGCAAACTATTTAAATGAAAACACTGACAACAAATCTGCTTTGCAGACTGCATCTATCTACTTCCATCCCTACATGAAACTACCCTGAGAAAGGTGGAAATCTCTACTGAATGATGCTGACGTACAACTAATATTCATACTTTCCTGGTGCTGAATGTGTGGCCAACATTCCACCTATAAACAGGGAATATCAAAAGTGATCTTCCAAATAGCCACTAGAAAAAATACTGCTAATTCCAGATAAATACTGAAAATGCAAAGGAAATATGCTAATCCTAGGATTTCACACATCTCTAACATATGAAGCAAGAATTCATGAGCATTTGATGTTTCCTTAAAAGCATTACAATTTAGATAAAGTTCAGTAACTCCATGGTGAAGTTGCTGATGTTTTGACAGTTGTTGGGAAATCAGGAGCAAGTAAAAGAGCGTAGGCTTCACTCCCAGCTAGCACAAGCCCTTCATAGTGTGGCAGGCTTTTCTCCTGTAAATTGCCTACAGTCATAAATCCTTAAATCAATAGAAATGAATGCAAAGGTAACCCTTTACCTCCTACTTTGCTACTGGTAAGGTCAGAAAACAAGAGACTAAATGTTCTAGCACTTTAATAGAAGACAATAAATACCAATGGAGGGAAGTGAAGAGTTTAGATGGGACTTGTTTCATCAAAGTTAACATGTGTACACCTCTAATCTCTAGCGGCCTACCCTTTAAATGTCTACAAATGTCTCCCTTTATAGTTAACAGTGAGAAATAAGTATTTTAAAGTGGCTTTCAACTAACCTATTTTAGAGATCTCTTTTGGGATGAGATAAAATCACAGTTGGAATATGTTTATTTTTCTTTGTTGATTAGAAATGGAGCCTAGGGTGACTGGATCAGCTGTAGACATCTATATTTGGTCAGGTGAAGCCCTACAGCCTACAGTGGCCAAAATGACTATAAAAGAAAAACAGAAAACTAATGAGGATCTATGTTACAGCATGTTGTGCTACTAAGGTAAAACTCCACAGTTCAAGATAATGAATCCTGGTACCCATATTAAATACTTCTAGTGCACAAAGAATACATCAGATACAAACTTCTAAAACTGCCCAGCAAATCTTGAATACCTTAGCTTCAAAGATCAGGTCTAGCCCTGGAGATACTTTAAAACTGAATAGGGATAAAACAATAAAAAACCCTATGTTTGCCCTTAGTGCTTACCCCTTTCCTAACCTACAAGCTAATAAATAATTCCTCAGAATCTGTTCTGAATCTATACAATAAAAAAGCGAAAGCAAGAACTGCTGCCGTAAGAAAATATTTTCAGTCAGGAGAAGAAAAACTTAAACAAACCTTCTCTCTTTCCTATGTGCAAGCTTTGCTTCAGTGGCCGTGATGGTATGTGATGGACTCTGTTTGAACAGCGCTGCTTGGATTTGCTGCACTTGGCTATCCCGGCAGTCAGATAAGTGACATGTCAGCAGGGAAGATAGCAAACATGTAAAATGAATTCTGACCATGGTTGTGGATTCTGTAAGGACAGGTGATGCCAGCAGTGGCTAAGTGGAGCTTTTATGACTGAACTGATGATTTATCTTAACTGTACTCATTACAAATTCCAGTCTTTTTGACAAAACCTTGCCTGTCAAAATCAGTGCAGGTATGCATGCAATTAGTTTATTTAGCACATCTAGTCTATCTTTTCTCCTATAGAACTACTATGGATTTACAGTGAAGTACTGCTTCCAGTATCTTTTAAATGCACAGGAGCTAAAAACTTAATAAGCAATACTACTTAGGAAGCCTATAATAAAAAGCAGCTACCTTCCAAATTAACATTATCTGTTACCTAAGACTATATTACATTTGTATTTGAGAGGCATAAGCAATTTCAAACTTAGGATGGATCAAGGGATCAAATCTCAGTGTGGCCTTTCAGCTGTATCTTCTGTAGTTCTGGAACTTGCACATTAAGTCCTTCTGACTTTGGCCATGTCTTCCCACAAGAGAAGGGGAATGTACAAAGTTGTTTCAGGAAAAAAACCTCCATTTATTTAATAGAGTTTCTATGTCTTTGAATAAAACATGCAAATGTTTAGATGCCAACTGCTGAAGACAGCTTCCTACTACTACAAGATTGTTCTCCATCCGTGTTTGGTTACCACCACTTTTAAATAACTTCTGTAATTTGGAAAGATAGTAAAGCAGGAGCTCTCAAGCTTTTCCATTTTATAATAAAGGTGTGGAAACTTCACTGAGAAATTTCAGATATTTAGACTGCTATGCAGTGGATTCAAATCTAGTCTTTGTACAAATTTTGACAGACATGTTTTATGTAGCTCACAGTTTTCATGGACCAAAAAAATCTTTGCCACATTTTATTTTATACCTCCCAGCAAGAATGCATACACTACTTGAGAAAAGAGAGGAAAATGCCTCAAAAAACACCAAAAATCTCATGCTGAGTGAGGAAAGACCCATGCCCATTCTAACTTATAGGCAGTAGTGACTCCTTCCTGTCCGAAAGATCTCAATGCTTTAAAAGAAAACACTTACTTCTTTCACTCATACTCCATGAAGTTCAGAAACAGGCCCTAAGGAGTTTTAAGCAAGTGTTTCAACACATTTTCACACAAGTTAACAAATAATTTCTCTCCAATTCTATGCAACTGGGATTTAAAGGAAAAAATTTTTTTAAAAAATACCAGAAACTCAATATTCCAATGTAAAGATAATAGCAATCTTACAGCAGAATTACTACAATTTCTAGACAATAATCAAAGATCATTGATGATGGCTGAAATGCAGAATGGGAAGTAAAATCCACCAATAAAGTTAGCATTATAAGGAAATGCTTTAAAATAGATAATTTTTCCTTCTCCTGCTGTTACCTTGATTTCTCTGCAGATGAAACATGAAACATCAGCTGCATTAATCACCTGCTACCCTCCAAGAGCTACAGAATTTCTGCCTTTAGAATCACAGAGAGGTGGTGCTGCTCAGAGGCCATATCAGTTCCCACTGGGCACTCTGTAATCTTTTTTCACTGGTGCCTTAGAGAACAAAGGTCATACAATAGCCATCTATCTGGCTTGTCCTACTGCTCTACCTGGAAAAGACTGGTCTGCCTCCTGGAAGTACCAGAAGAGGGGATAAAACTGTGTAACTCTTACAAAACCGCTGTATTTTTAATAATAATTAAAAAAAAAAAAAAACCAAACAGATTTAGAAGTATGTCATTTTCAAATGTCTGCCAAGCTGAATAACAAACGCTTCCAACTTGTTTCTTCTGTCAAGCAAAAATAGAGTTAACACTTACATGTTAATACTACACATGCTCTGATTAAAAAAAGGCTGCTCACATAATAAAAATATACTAATGTTATATTTAACAATCTACTGTAAATCCCAATGCAAAAATCTTCACATTCAAGATTCCCCTGGAGCTCTTCCAAGGACAAGAGCCAACTACAATAAATAAGGTGGGAGGTTAGGGAGTATCTACAATGCAATGACCTGCTATCATTAGATTTAAAATACTCATGAGAATACAGTAGTGGATGAAAGAATACTAATGTTTTTCCCTTGTGAAACATGACTTAGAAAATCTGCGGAAATGTTCAATAGAAAAGGGACCAGAAATGGATAAAACTTACAAATTTCTATGTAGAAACCAGAAATACCCTAAAAATATTTTCAGAGGCCAATATTTTAAAGAAGGATTTCAATATAAAAAACATGGATAATAATGCTGTACCACTCACCTTTCAGCTATGTAATATAATGTACAGCTATGTAATATATTCTTGCAAGTGTATGGAGCCACTGAACAATACTTTCCTTGTTTGATGAATAAAAAAGTAACTTAACCAAGGTGGCAACCTGTTTCCCTTGGAATTGCAATGTTGGGCATTTTCAAGCACCTGGACTTTAAAATTACGGCCACACTTTCATCACCATATATCATAAAACTAAGGGAGACAACCTTCACATACACCCCCACTCCCTGTTATAGGGACAAAACCCTCACAGTTTATTACTCTTGCATACCTCAAACCTCTAGCGACAGTTCCCCTAAAACAAAGTACATGCTGCTCCAGGATGCACAAAGGGAAGGACCACATTATCCTTACATATAAGGAAGTAGAGAATAAAAATTGTCAGGTTATCACACTATAAAAGAAAACACATTCCAGTGATTCATCTCTTATACTAGATATTTTTTTTTTTGTTCACTTTAAGAAACACATAGATTTACTGGGCCTTAAATATTGTATTTAATTCCCTATTGTGGAAAATATGGATTTTCCTTTTAAATACAACAAATGGCTTTAAAAAAAAACCCCCAAAACATAAAAGCCAAACAAACCCAAAACAGAAGTAGCATGATGAAATCTTCCAGAAGTTAAAAGAACTTATTTTTCTTAAATTCAAAAGCTTTAAATCTTAGTGAAATGGGCCACAGTGGAAAAGCCCTTTACTATATTACTGCACCTTATAAATAGTAAATGATATTGTTTGAGGTCAAGGAAAGAAATACTGCAATCCTATATCAACTGTGCATAAAGGATGCTGGAAGGTTCATATTCCTTCTTCCTTCTTTCCTTTTCACTCTTTCATCTAAAAAGAAGATTTATTTATAGCTTGTCTCAGAAGACCTTCCTGAAACATCCCTTAGAGGTATTTTCAGAAGTATTTAATAATTTAACTTTTGCTTATATTTGAGAAACTAAGAAAATATTGAAGAATCCTCCTAAAAGAAATAGGTTTCCCAAAACAACCATAAATCTATGGTTTTGGATTGTTGCTTATCTACAAAAATCTGTGGGATATTTTAAAAACTTGCACATCTCATTTTATAATGTACACAAACTCATCATCCTGGCCCATTTTTAAATTAAATTATTACTTAATTTCCATTAAAGATTAGCAATTCCTGCAATGATACAACTTCTTTTCTTTTTTTGTTTTTTCCTTTTTCAGTGCCCATTCTTGCTTGGCGGTAATGGGGTGTAATACTTGTCCTTTCCATATGGGGAAAATGAGTACTCTACTGCTGCCAAGATCAATCTTGTCTGTAATAAGGATAACTACTGGGTGATCTGTTCGAAGTAGCCAAATGAATGACAGACATGTGAGAGTGATTCAAGTGCCTATCCACAGCTATTTTAAATTAAACTGACATTGGGGGAAATATTGTGTATCCAATTCTTTTTCCCATACACTAGGTATTTATAACTGGTTCCCATGAAGATCTCATGCTTGCATAACTAAAGCAAGAATTAGGAATAAACCCTCCCTGACTTTCATCTGGCAGTGAAATCTCCCTTCCCTTCCAGACTGCAGCTACAGATATCCCAATGATGAGACCTCTTTCCAGAGCAGCTACAGGTCTTCCTGCCTCTCACACTACCAGAGGAAAAGAAAGTGAAATGGCCTCTGAGTTTCCGGACATTAACTCTGTACCCTGATATTCTGACAGTATTGTTTCCTGACATCTGTTTAAGTCTCCTTATCCATGAAGTAAATGGAGTGAAGAAACGTTCTTAATGCAATTATAGTTATTTCCGATGAAATACGCCTCTAATGCTGAAATTGAGAAAGTTTAATAAATGTATTTTATTGTGAACATTTCAGGTCAGAGAGGAAGAACCTTTCATAAACAATACCGTTAAGATGGAAGAGAAGGAGACAGAAAAACTATGAAAAGGCTGTACATTCATAACGGGATTTTTTCAAGTTCCATTAAAAAGAGAGGAATTCTGTACAGTTTAGTAAACATACCCACTGTGACAGTACAAAACCCTCAAAATCTCCAACTGTACCTGTACACATTGAGCCAGGGCAAGGCTGAGGTACTGCACACAGAGCATCTTCTCAGAGTGGGAGAGGCAGGAGCTCCCACCCTGACATGATTTTGATGTAATCTGCAGTAAGTAAATGACCCTGCCATAACCTGCAGCACAGGTGATTTCTCTCCTTGATAAACTCATGGGAAAAAATTCCACTGAGTGCTATGAACTGCAAAATTCCTCTATCTGCATCAAGTTATCTTGAAAACAGCAGTCACTGGAAGCAGAAAGGATGGTCAGAGAAGCACCAGTAATTTTGTGTTTGTCTTGTTCACACCTCCTCCAGCTACTGGCCAGAGACAGAGCCCATGGTCTCTTGCTCTCTTGACATTAGTTTTCTTCAAAAAGTATTGCTATTTATCCAAGAGACTTGAATTCTACAAAAATTCTAATGCCTGCATGGTTGTATGGCATTAAGGAGTGGACACAACAACACAGCTGTTAAGCACAGATCGTGGCTGAGAAAAATAAAAAACACTTATACAAGAGAAGAAAAGCAAATTAATATTCTATACCCACAACAGCAGAAACTAATCAGACTGTTATTCCATTAGTAAAACCACAGGGTTTCACTCCAGCAGCTCTGAAACAGTAATGGATTTTCCCATGAAAACTTGAAAGAAAAGGTGAAAAAAGGTTTGTGTGGTATGATGGAAAGGAATGCCAGACACAGCTTTGGTCAAACATTCCCATTAAATATTTTCTCATTACCCACTAGGTTCACTCACAGGCCAATTTCACTGGCTATTTACCAAGGAGGTTTAAGATAATGTTTACTGCTCTTTACTGTTTTTCAATTTTCTAAGCTTGCTGGCATTTCCCTTTAAAAAATCCTTGTGAAATCAAAAAAGTAATACATGAATAGTTTATACTTTTTAATCACAGTAGATTTTCTGTTATTATGATTACATACATTCTACCACTAAATGCGTATACAATTGCCTTCAAAAAGTCTTACTATTTTAATTTTATACTGGAAATAAATTACTAAAGTTGGCTTTTTTCTTTAGCAATACGGACTAAATCTAACTGAAATCACTGAAATTATTTCATTAGGAATGAGAGCAGGTCAAGCTCTTTGCAGAGGGAGATACCCGTGCATTTGTTCTTTTACTAAACACGTAGCATAGCATAACTTCAGCTCTGTAATGTCTTAAAAAACCCAAAACAGAAAGAGCAAAATTATGTATTTCAGCACTAGATAACATGTAAAATGTGAAGAAGTATAACACTTTGTTGCAGAAAACAAACTGAAGTCTTCGATAGCATTATGTGTTTATCTTTAACTACACTCATGCTAAATGCTAACTGCTGTTTTTGAGTATAAGGAAAAAATAGAAACTAGGAAAGTAGTTGGTAGAAAGAAAGTAATTACTGCACTGCTGAAAAAAAAATGCTTAAACTACACACAAGATATTAATCTCCCAGTTTACAGACCAATGATCTTTCCAACAAACAGCATTTACTGCTTACAAAACATACAAGCCAGCTTCTAGGAAATTCATTTGCTTTTAGCATGCCTTAATGCGTTTATATTTCATCAAACACAGTAATTTGAGAACAAGAAATGAACACTAACGAAAAAGCCAAAAGATACAAACAGTAGAAAGACCTTGAAAAAATACACGGCTTTTATTTTGTAAGACCACTTATAGTAATTTTTCTTTAGATTCAGATTGATACGCTAAACCGTGTTTTCCTTAGAAGCATAGAGCTGAAGTTGTAAGCTAGACAGACTCGTTGTACAGATATTGATAGTGCTGACTCACTGAAAATTATGCCATAAGATCAGTATTTGTAAGTCTCAATTCTGCACCTATTATTTCCATTATTTTCATTTCCACTATACGCACAGCAGAAGAATGACTGTCTTAAATTTTATAACTACAAATGAAGAAAACCAGCAGCACTAAAACTCTATGGACCAAAGTGATTTACTACAGTCTTAAAAAGTACCATACAAATATCATCACCTATAGAAATTTATAGTATAAAATTATGAACCTGCTTAGATTTGTACACATACTTAAAATTTTACTATGTTAGTGGCCCCAGTGAAGTTGCTTATCAACAGTTTCCTACTGTTGGGTCTCAGTTCCGTGTCTCTTTCGCATTTTGAAGCAAATAACAGAAATTTAGCTCTCGATTCTGAGAAACTGAGAGCAAACAGATCTTTTGTGGATTCCCCTGTAACATTATCTTAGCAGGTAAATAGACCCTTTATTTCTAAGAGTTGCAATACAAAGTTACCAAATGAAAATAATATTTTCTTTGAATGCAAAAAAAGAGCAGACTGGTGAGCAGTATTTCTCACTATTTGAGGGGTTTTGGAGATACAGGATCCACCACTGACAAGCTTGTCCTTCTTGCAGTCTTAGAGCTTAAGTGAAGTTTCTCCACACTTACTTGACCACCACTAAAAGGAGATGCCATCATGACCACCTCCAAACACTCAGCTCTAAGGAGTTCAAATTAATTGTGAATGGAAATTTGAAACTATTTTGTTTCCTGTACCCATGGAGAGGAGGGCTCCTACAAAAATCTGCTTCTTGCACTTTATCTTATGTAGTTGTTTTCCTTTTCTCTGTCATGAAGTTTCAGAGGAGATATTGAGGCATTCATGTTTTCTCTCAAGGTTATAAATACTTGGTTATAAGGTTTGCATCAGAAAATAAAAATCCACTAGAAATTTTCATGAGCTGAGGTCTAGTATGTTCCATAGAAGAAAAATTTAAAAGCCAATTTCTGCTGCATTTGGAGAAACGCTTTAGCACTAAATAAAACTTCCAAAGTCATATAAAACCCCTATGTATTTAGATTATATGTTTAAGATGGAATCAGGTGGTTTCTCTTCTCTAGGAAAAAACCAGTGTATTCTGCTTTGATAAGAATTCTGCATTTTTAATTTGCAACACGGCTGCCACCAAAATTATAGATATAACAAATCCATCCATAAGCAGATTTTACCTTAGGATGAACTAAAGGAGAAAGCAGGATTTGAAAAGAAAAGCAAATACAAAGGTAGATTCTGTATAAATGACATCCAGCAGAAGGAGGTCTGGTCTGCTGTGCTAGTAAAGCCTATTGTGCTGGTTTAAAAAATGTGCAGAAGAAGACAATGATATTCTGAAACAAAGTGACAAAATTGCTGATCTGACATACTGCAACAACTAAAGGGACACAAGCATACATTGCCATACTTATCAATGGCAATTGTGTTCTAATTTCACTCACTCCTGTTTGTTATCAACTACAAGATTACATGTATATCACAAGACTTTTCATCTATGGTATTGAGCTTTTCCCTTCTGTGTGAGGGAACAGGTGATCAGTTCAAGCCATATATGGACCTTTCTGTATTACAGGTTCACAACTTTAAGTTTTTATAGTAACTGGTGAGAATGGTGTTTTTGATGAATTTGTTAAATGATGCCTTGCTTTTCTCCCAAATTGTTGCATTTAGACAAGCTAGAAACACATTCTAGAGTAACCACTAATCTCGTCTCATGGACAAAAAGGAGTTTTGTCACAATAAGGCATTTCATCATGATAACTGGTGAAGTAAACAACATAAACATTTATGTATTTTAGGATTTGTGTCTCACTTCACAGATCTAGAAGGGTTCACAGAAATCCTTGAGAAATGCAAGGGAACACCATAGCAGGGAAGTTCTACTGCTTAAACACCGTGTCCTAGGATTCTTTTTTTTTTTTTTTAAATTGAAACAAGAATAGCATCTATTCAGGTTACTCTAGCCTATTCAGGTTACTCTAGCCCTATCTCTTAATCATGGAGTAGGAAAACCACAATAGTATTAGTAGATAATTACCTGTATAAGGGAAAAGAAGTATATGAATATGATTTCATTCATACTTTGAAGAGATGACAAAGCTAAAATACATACCGCATCTGTAACTTCTATCTCATACAGCTTCTGGAAGGTATCACGATAAAAGAAAATCAGCTTCCCACTGCCACCACCTTTCTTAACAGAGGTGCCCGTGACAAGGATTTTATCATCTGGACTGAAACAACAATCTGTCCTGTTGAAGAAAACAAAGCATCTCACTGGGCAGATAAATAATTAACATATAGAGAACTTATATGTAAATTGCACTCCTTAAAACAATCTTTTATATTAGTTAGTCCTTTTGAGACAAAGTTTGAAAAGTCTTTTGTTAGCTGTCATCTATTGCTATAGTTATCAGTTAGAGTTATCTGTTACAATTGTTACTACAGTCGTGCACAGGATGTGCAAAACTGGTAGATTCAATAAAAATCCTCATCCCAACAAAACTCTCCTCCACTCAAAAGTCTTGCAAGCTTTTCAATACCAGAAACAACAGAAGAGAAGTACTTTCAAATCTGGTTGTCATCATTAAGTAAAAAAATGTACTAATCATGAAATCTTTTTTTGCTGACGATACATTCTTCAGTGATGCAAGGTGGTGTGTTTATACATTGATCCAAAATGTTTTTCTGTTTACTTGTCCTCTGTGTTACAAATTGCCGTTGAGATTGACCCATCCATGACTTGTCTTTCTAAGATCTTATTTCAAAGTTACAAATTGTCCTTAGGGGATTTGGCTGTATTACAGCTATAGAAATGCAGATAGGATCAACAAAAATATTGAAAACAATACTTAGCACTATGCAGTGAAATAAAGTCAGCACTTCTGACACCATAACCATACTATGTACCTTCGTGTTATGTCTACTTTTTCATTCAGCTCTTTTTTCACTAATCATAGACTAAATAAGAATGAGGTTTACATCTATATCTCATTACACACATATAACGGCATCCTCCTGAAATCTAACGTAATTAGGCATAAGATATATGAGACTGAAATATCACAAAAATGAGATCTTTTAAAGCAATGTGAATCCCTAAAATGGACAAGAACTGCCACTGCACAGTCCTCCTTGTGCAGTCCTTTCTGCACAACTGTGAACCTAGTGACGTCTGAGGATAAGAACTCTAGTAGAACCCCTCCCTGTTCAGAAAAATACTGCTATTTCTGCTAGTTGGAATAAATTAGAATACTTACATTGGAAAGAAGCTGGGCAGTCCATCTGCTGAGTTAAGAGGCTTTTTAAATTGTCTAATATCCCATATCTTTAAAGTATCATCTCCTATGAAACAAAAGAGACAAAATTTAGCAATAAAGAAATCCAGTCAATAACTTAGGCATGTCAGAAAATTTCAGCCTCTAACTCAGAGACAAAGATAACAAAATTATATAGTAGAAGCATCCAAAATTGGAACGATTTGGAAGTTTTTATCACTAAATGACTATGACAGGGCAAGGCTGAGAAGCTCAATATGCTGCATTCCAGTATATCAGAAATTTCTCAATGACTCCATTCTGTTGTGATAATCCCTCCTATCAAGAACTACTATACACAGTGGAATCAGATTCCTCAATCACTAATTTATTCTGTGTTTGTGAGCATTGATGCTTTGCTGCTAGGAGCAAATTTAACTTTTAAGATGTCAAAACAAATTTAAAGTGTTGCCATGAATGGTCTAGATCAAAAATTAAAGAAGTTTTATATGTCTGGTTTTTACCTGTCCTAAAAAAGCAATCAGGAGTAATGGAAAGCACATGAAAGTCTTCCCCCTTCCTTAGCAGGCAAACTTTTATCTCACTATGGAGAATAGGCCCTGGAATCAGTCAGAAATCCTCAGGGAAGGAGGTGAAGGGAAGCAAGTGAAACCATATTTGCTATAATGAAACTTTTTCACCACACTACCTTTAGGCATAAAAGCCAATATCAAGGTTACAGCAAGACACTTGTAGAAATTCTCATCTGTGTTTGATAAACATGGTGTGACTGTAGGCCAGTAAAAGTCAGGCTGTTTATCCCTTTTTGAAAAGTTATGACATATTAACAAAGTGAGAACAGGGGTAAAAAAAGAGATTAGTTAGTTATTCTCAGAGACATCTACATCTTGCTCTGATCATCCTTCTGGAACACATATTTCCAGCATGAGATGAGCTACAGAATTTAAGCTTTGAAGTACCTCACTCAAGCACCTAGACACGTCCTAGCATTTGACAGCAGTGCCTCTGCAGTTTCAAGGGTAAAAAGAAGGACATTTAAGCAATTCTCTTTAAAAATATCCAGAGATTAATTTTAGACAAAAAGTTACAAAATCTTCGTGACCTAAGAGGAAAAGGAGGCAAGATCTGCTTCCTTCCAAAGTACAAATCTTGCAGGGAAGTAATTTGGTTATCTACAAGTATTTTGTGGATTCACAGCCTTTGAGCTCAAGAGCTTAAAGGAGGCCTTGGAAATAAAATGTTTTTAAAAGAGCTAACATGCTGTAACAAAAGAAATCAAGGCCAGCAATGCCCTTTACAGGGAAAGCAGTAATGTGTGGCCTCGTACATCATGTGCGTTTATATTAAAGACTACGGTAACTTCTTACTACAAAATATTTTTAAGAAGTGGACAACTTAAATAAATGATGTCTAGAGCAGAGTATATTTCTGTTCACTGGGAAGTTAAAAAACGACAAGAAAGAAAAATGTTGACTCCCTGCTTTGGGAATATCTGTTTTCTTTTTGTTTCCCAGTAGACTCTATCCCAAGTACTACAAAGTATTCAGTCTTGTAAAATGAGCCCTCCCTTTACCCTCTCACCCCCCAAGAAAAAAACCCACTTATCGTCGAGATGTTACATCTAAAGTACGATTCTTCTTTACGAGCGTATGCAAAGGACACCACTTGGCCACTTTGCAAATGTCCCAGATAGGGATAGATCTACGGCTAGCAGCCAAGGCTGCTCTGTTCCTAGTGGAATGAGCCTTGACATGATCTTCAAGGTGTAGTCCTGGCAGATTTTAGCAGGAGAAATGCAGTCAGACATGTAGCTATAGTTCCTTTGCTAGCAAGAAAATGCAATGGGCTGGTTGAAAAATTTAGAAAACTCTAGTAGGACTCAAAGTTGTGGTTGATTTCAAGCCAATGCTGTCTTAAACTGGGCAGAAATAGAAGATTAAGTATTTGGAGTGGGAAAAGTGCTAGTAAAATGACTTGCTAATGCTGTGAAAATTTACTGTCATCAAAAATTCGCTCAAATTCACTTTTCCTAATTAAAATTATCAGTTTGCAAATGCAAATTGGTTCCTAAATCTAATTTCATTTGGAGTTGAAATCCCTGTCACTAAGATAACAGAATATTAACTTTGCTCAGCACCAAGGATTTTGTCCAGTAGCATCCTTCTATCGATGCTTAAGAATCTTCTTTAACAGAGCTGCAGAACTAGTGATCTGTTTTTAATTGCTTTATACATGAAGAAAAATAGTTATCCTTAAACAAAAGCATATAAATAGAAGTTGTGCAATTCAGCATGAAGCATTCAAAATACTCTACTCAGATCATTCAGTATTTTTTATTGATGGTAGACTTCTCCAAAGCCTGGCAGGATTATTTAAAGCTTTTATAGCATTTTTAGTAGCATTTCAAACTCTAATTTTTTTCCATTTTAGTACGAAGGATACCAAGAAACAGGCTCAAGACTGACACAATCAGGTCGGACACTGTTATGCCGATGGTATTGAGCACTGGATTTATCAAGAGGTAACAATTAGGTCCTAGAAAAACAGTCTTTGGTGAGAAAAGACTGGCATTTTGCAAACGTCCTTTAGTCAAAATAAGGCCAAAGCACTAATACGATAAAGATTTTATCTGATTTTTTTTCTTTTCTCTTCAGAAGATACTGACCAGGAAGACAAGCACATGAATGTGAATAGACCCAAAAGATGCAAAAGTACTGCCAGGAATTCACAAAGCCTGCAGTCAGCAATACTCTATTTAAAAAGAGGGAGTCCTGTGTTGAAATCAAAGCTCAAGGATAAAACTGGTTCACAGAAATCAGTGAGGAAAGCAAAGAAACATAGGAAATGGGAATTTTAAAAAGTTACAGCTTAGGAAATGCAGAGCATAACAAGCTTACCAGAATATGTTTATCAACTCAGCCTTTCTGTGAAGGCTTATACTATAGCTGTGAGAGCACCTTACAGAACAAGGTACAGGTTTCTGCATTCTGTACTGGTTCTGCAGGAGGAGCTGCAACAACTGCAGAACAACCTTTGGAGGCATCACGGGTTGGGACCAAAGTCGAAGACTTCGAGAGAGAAGTCAGAAATTGAGGAATCTATACCTACATTTGGAACAGTTCTCAGCATCACCTGCACTCATACCAGCCTGATCAAATATTTAAGCATATCATCCTCTTTAAACATATGGAATGAACATGTGAACATATGGAAAGAAAGATACTAGAAGACTTTCATAAAGCCATTTCTGGTCCAAGTGTTGCAAATAGTTGACTATGCCTACGCAAACTAGTAAACGCATTTTTGGTATTGTTAGAATGAATACCAGTGTTCAGCTCCTGAGAAATATTACTCAACAGAAACCCATTTGATTTTCAGAATGTTAATGTTTGGATTTACTATAAAGAGCAATACATTACTACACTACATAGAAAGTCACTATACAGGCTGCTGCATAACCCTTGACAATACAACGTGTTTCTACCTTTTAAACCAATTTCAAAATGAAGAATGAAATACAAGTAAAATGGGAAAAAAAACCCACCAAAAAAATATCAGGAGTCAAAAAAAAGTTTTTAAAACTTTTACAGGAACCCAAGTGCAATCTTAATTCTTATCTCTCCCCTGCTAAACAATGAAAATGTTCCCCAAATACTATCCTCCATGGTTTCAAGCATGCAGAAATATCACTTTCTTAAGTTTCTGTCAAGTTACTACCTAATACCCAACAAGAATAAGACTGGAAACTTTCATAAGCAGCTCCTTACGTTTTCATTTTCCCCTGTGCCTGCAGCTGAGCCATGCCTCATCTTCTCATATCCAATGTAGAATCTACATCAGATGCAGGAAAGTCCATCAGGCTTTCAATGAAAGTTCCCATGCCCCAAACAACTATCCTCTCTTTGATCCTCAGCACTTGGCAGGTGTGTTAATCTATGAATGCTGGATCCACATCTGCTTTTGTTGGTACAGATCCAAAGCAATACTCATATTAAAGCACTAACCAAACAAGTCAAAATAAGGTATGAATCCTCCTTACTTTCTAGCATAATGCACACAGAGCTCCTTTTTTTCTTTTAATACGTTAGACAAAGGTAGCACTTTTGTCCACACTGAGTGGCCAAATTTCTGTGCAGTCTTACAATCTGCAAACAATCAATCAACATTTTGTACACCTTAGAGCAGAGCACGGTAGATAAAACCTGAGTAAATGAAAGTCTGTTTAACACGAGACAAAAACTGGAGACAGATGAGGAAGAGCAGGCAAGTAAAAGTGCCACATGCAATAAAAATAAGAAAAGGTCATTTATGTGATCTACTTTCATAAATGTGAAACAGAAGAGAATTTACATAAATGGAGGTTTCAAGACAGCACTAGTGAATACCCCTAGCTAAGTATTAGCCTTGTTTGCTGTTATATTTAAAAGTACATCTAGGTTTATCTCTAAATTTCCTGAAGTATGACTGTGTGAATTTTTTTGGGGCAACACCACTGTCAGACAAACGCAACATTTTACTTAGTGCAGAATGGAAAGACTCACAGTTCACATACTTTCCAAGCAGGAGAAGGTTCACTCGTAATAAGAGTCTGGTTCAGTAAGGATGAAAAAGCTTGAGAGCTTTTATTTCACCACTTACAACCCATTCATGATGGGTGCAGTGGCAGCAGAACTCTGGATCCAGGACCCTGAACAGCAGTTATGAAGCAACACAACATAAGTGCCATTAGTGTCCATATGCCTAGGGCCTTTGAGGTTAAGACTACCAAGTCCTTACTCTGAAAGATGTGTTCTGGGAAACAACATTTGGAATTCTAGAAATGTAGTAAGACATACAAAGAATCAGTGAGGCGGCACCCAATATCAGCTGCATTTCACTTACTGATGTGCACCGGTCAGACACTCTACTCCCTTCAGGGACAGGGGAACAGGGAGGACACAAAGAATGCAAGCTACTTGGCTGGGAAACACATCCACTGCTTCAGAGTTTTTTTTCATCTATGAATACCTCTATTCTGGTATTTTGTGTATGTAATCTCACTCTGTCTATGTACCAAAATGACCAGATGTCCTAAACATATGTTAGGCACAGCGTTAGCCGACATTAATGCATACTACCTCTCCCTAGGCCTGTTTATTTGGCCTTGGGGCAATTCTAATGCATACACAGAGCTTCTGGTTACAGCTGTTTTCCATCCAGACAGCTTGGCTTGTATGCTTGCACCTGCCTGCAAAATACTGGGTAGAAAAATGAAAAGTTGGCTTCAACAGACACCATCCTATCCCGACAATGAAGTGAATGAGTCCTCAAATACAATTTTGCCTTCTCATGTCTTGTTCTGTTATCTAAGACTCATTCATAAAAGTTTTATCTGAAGTTTACAACACAAGCCTTTCTTCCCAGTCCTGTGGACATTCCAAATTCTTTTGCCATTCAAGGATATCTTGGCAAGTCAATTTCAGTCATCAACTTTTGATGATTTTACTATAGATTAGATAAAAATTCCAATTAGGACAGAAAATTACATTGCCAAAGAAAGTTGTATGATGAATTAATAGTTCCAGAACAGAAATAATGTTATTGAGAGGCACTAACCCTCCAAGGAAGAACTAAGTAACAAAACTGGACTTCTAAAATTTTTAGTTATGCTAAAGATTTCCTTTCAGTGTATGATTTCTGCTAGACAAGAAGACAGATCAGAAACTGTGTAATATAATCAGGAAAATTCCCCTAAAATATTTCTTAATTGCTGCAAAATGCTCTTTCAGGAACACAGTATTGCATGGTGTATTAAATAAAAGTAGTAAATTGTGGAACACTTCAGAATTGAATCACTAGTATCTGATTTCACTACCTTATCTCCATCATACACAATTGCATCTAACATTTACATGATTTATATGGTTTGTTTGATGAACCATTTCACTTACTAAATTTAAAACTGTCTTACATTCAACATGTCATAGGGTTCTTTCAATCACCTACCTCCCCGGCTGGCAAGGACAGTACCATCATAGGAAAATGTCAAACACGAAGTGTCAGTGCCTGAAGCATGGGCTTGCCTGCAGTGGAACTTTGTATGTACCTGTTTGTCAAACAAATAAAACATCACAAAATAAATTACAATTACAAATCAAATTACAAATTAAGCAAATGGGATAAACATTTTCATAGCATTGTCTGTGTTCTGCTGCTATTACAATTCTAAACAGAAACCCCTGCATTTTTAGGAGCTACAGTAGCTAAGTATTTCCAACAGCCTTTTAAAAATGTCATATGTGTTTCAGAATAGGCTTTCATAACAAGAGCTTGAATGCAAAATTTGACTTCTTCATAGGTTTAATTATACAGTACACATTTACATAGCATCAGCGCTCTTGAAAGACTCCCACTAGCACTGAACAAAGGTAGTTATGCCTGGTTAAGATAAAAATACATTCCAAGACAGTTCTCAACACTCCCCTAAGCAGGCTTTTTGTTTCCAAAACTACCAAAATACAATACACATACTTGGGAAAGTACTTAAAAGGATTGAAAGAATTTACTTTTGTCAAATCTAATCCCTGATGGAATTCATGGCTTACATAATAGATCAAGGTTCAGATATTCCGAGGTTTGTGTTCCATTTAGCCGCAGTAAAATTCAAGTTTGGGCATGATGTATGTTTTATTTTAATTATTTCTATTTTGCTGATAATCCTAAACAAAAGTTGAAATTATCTTCAAGTTCACATTTTGTTCTTGTATGGAGATCACTTCTTATTTATTAAGTCACTATTCAGTAAAATACCTAAAAATTCTATTAAAAAGGGAAGGATCTCAAATTAAATTTAAACGGTCTTGTAAAATCAAGCTTTCCCACTTCCCCATCAAAAACAAAGGTCTCAGTTAAGATTCCAAGACAAGACGTGGAAGCACAGGAAAGGAAAAAGGGAAAAAAGGGAAAACAGAAACAGAGACAAAGGAATTTGATACAGGTTGACTCCTTTTTTAATACCTAGGTAACTATGCTTCTCATTTGCCCTCTTTTCAAAAAAGAAAACTAATTCAATATAGTTGTAAAATTAAGCATTCAAGACTTAAAGGTTGCCAGTGCAACTGTATCTCATCTCCCCATCTGTAAGATGGGGATTAAAACACAGAGGAGAGACGACAAATTAGTGACCTTGAAGTCCTTTATTTATTGTAGTGATGAGCAAAACAGAAGAATAGGCATAGGAGTATATCTTTTCAGAGGGGGGGGGTTGAACAACATGCTGTAAAATCAGACCTAGGATCCCACTCCGAACAGTAAACAGGACAAAACACCGAGCAGCTGCTCAGTGATTTCCATCCCAATTATGCATTAACAGAGATGCAATTCTACAGAATAAAAAAGGAGAATGTGATCACAAAATGCAATCACACATACTGATTTAAGCTTGCACAGGAATCCTCAGTTATCTTCTAATTTTTGACTATGCAACTTACTAAGGCTCTTTTTATGGGCTATTTTGTAAGCAAGAGACAGAAACTAGTAAAGTAATTAATGCTCTTTATTCTTAAGAATATATGTTCTAAATTTGGTTCAAAAGTTAGAGAATCTTTGTGTGATGGCATTAATAATTATTGCAAGCTTATTTTGGTGTGCAGATTTAGTCTTTCACTGAGAGGAGTCATGTGAGGCATTCCCTCCACAAATGACTCTTCAACAAACAGGGGGACTTCAAATAACAAGAACATGCTTCTTACAGTATTCGAACACAGAATGCACTGGCCTACACTTAGCCATAGTAATTGTTTTGAAATTACTGTCACATCTAGCCAATTGTGCATAGCCTGGAGTCCATGAACAGACTGCAGTTTTACAACTGTTTGTCTTTGGTGGAAGTGTTTATTAATACTAAAAAACATATTTTGTGCATCCAATTGCACAAAATTTTCCAAGTATGTGGGAACGTGTAAAGAGTAACATGTGAATTGGCTATCAGGAAATAAATTTTCTGTAGTATTTGTTAAACATTAACGAGCAATTAAAATTATGTATTTTTTGTCTAAGAAATACCATGGACACTTTCAAAAACATCATAAATGGTTAATATCCACACTTTAAAAAAAGCCAGAAAGATTACATTATGATATTAAGCTAAATCATATAAATTGAAAAAACTTCATTTGAGCTCCACAACGCTCCCATCCCTCCAGGCAATGTCACACTGACACATATATATATTAAATCACTGATTTTTTCACTCTGCTGCCCAACTTAATGTGAGGATGTAGAGTTTTTTCCTTTCATTTCACCCTCAGTCAATCTGAAATTCTTTCCTCCTGTTTTGTGTTGGATCCAAATTAAACACAGAAAAAGATCTGGGGTCCAACTAATGCCTTTTCTTTTATGTTTTACAAGCAAAAACCCCAAACGTCTATAGATAGATAGCAAATTATATAACACTTCAGAACTTTTGTTATTTTCCTATGGTCAAAGATACTGATTTTATTTAGCATTAGTTTATGAATCCATTAATAAAACCTAAACTGTACCTTTCAGGAATTAAACAACTCATCTTAAATTGGCCCCAAGTTGTGCCAGGAGAGGTTTAGATTGTGTATTAGGAAATAGTGGTCAAGCATTGGAACAGGCTTCCCAGGGAAGTGGTTGAGGCACCATGCCTGGATGTATTTAAAAGACATGGCACTTGGGGACATGGTTTAGAGGTGGGCTTGGCACAGCTAAGGTTGTAAATAGTGGGACTTGATGTTTTCAAGGGTCTTTTCCAAACGAAATGACTTTTTTATTTCACATCATGCACTATAGCGTTTTCTCAATGAAGTATATATACTCTGACCAGTCTTTGCCCTTTTTTCAACTGTCCTATAGAGAAAGGAAAATAGCAACATACAGATATCAAGGACTGACATTATTTGCCCCTTAATGACAAAAATTAAAACAAAAGAACAAATTTTGCCCAACTCTAGCCAGCTTTGATGCTTTAGGATTTCATGTAAAACCAGGCTTGTCTGAAAGGGATAGTAAGACTGCATCAGCAATTTTTTTTGTCTATAAAAGGAAATTTGCTCAGTTTACCAGTAAAAAGATTGTTTTCCTAACTTTGAGCTCTGCAAGCTTGCCCTCCATATATTATTCTGCAAAGGAATATAACCCTGAATTGTAATACTAAATCAAATATTCTAAAATGATTGAAGGTTGAAAAGAAGTTTTTACACATACTGGCAAACATTCATTGCAGTTTTCAAAGAAAATAATGGTTTTGGCCTCTGACCTCTTAATATTTTTAACAGATGTCTAACCTTGCTAACAAATCATTAGCAAAAAAACCTGTTATCAGAATGTTTCTTGCTGGAAAGACATAAAACAAGAGAACCAGTGTACGCAATTCAGAATTTGATTCAAGAAGGGAAAGGGAGAGCATTGAAACATAAGATAAAGATGTAAAGATAATTAAGGCAAAGTGTATCTACATATCTCCTTCATTACCCTTCTCATTTTGTTGCAGAGGTGCCTGCTATTATGAAGTAATAGTCATGTGCCATACAAAATTTGACAAGTTCATCAGTCCTTAACATTTTTTAAAGGTTTAGTTACTTCAGCAAATTCTGCAGTCAACCACTGTCTTCTGCAACTTGTTTAAAGGCTTTCTAACAAATAACTCCAGCAATGTAAGCACTTTCCACCTAGCTTTGTATTAGCACGTATATTTTTATTAAGCAATTTCAGCTGACTGTACTTGTGTGCAAAATGAGATGACAGGCATAAAACATGAAGCACATGTGAGAAAGGACACAGTTGCATGTATCAAAAAAAACTAGAATAATAGATAAATGTCAGGATTTGCAATATTGCTACATTCCTCAGGCGGGATGAGACCCAGAAGATAAAAGGAAACCAGAGAAAGGATTGGGAAGGGTTGGGGGTGGGGGCAAAGGTACGTGACTGGAAGAGCATCAGCAATGAGCATCCCTTGTACAAAAATCTGTATGGACTGAAGAGGACCCAATGGCCACATGAGGGTTTTAGCACAAAAGAATGACCTACAACAGAGCCACATGGCTACAGCTCTACATCCCACAACTGCTCTCCTGCTCCAAAACACTCAATAAAACTTACTCTAGGAAAGAGACAGACCTATTCAGTTTGTTCACCTCAGAAATCCAAGCCACATCCACGAGGAAAATAACAATATGTTTAACTGATGGAATTTTTGAACTTGCCGCATTGTTTCTGGGATACAATATTTCACAGTAAGCCGACACTTTCCCAAGATTATAATGCTTCCCACATTCTGCCCTCCCCGCTTTTAACGAAACATTGAACTTCCCAGCCAAGACATTCTTCTTTCTTCTTATTCCTAACATCTAGATTTTTTTTAAAAAAGCAGAGGCAGTAAATTAAGGCAGGCCTTGGGGAAAGTGAGACCTACAAAGATGGCTATATCAATCTTTCTCTGTTTTACAGATGTATAGCAAAATGTTACTTACTTATTAGTGTGAACACAGTCAACCATACAACCACAATCGAGATTTACACTGGTTTCAAACATGAAGCAGAAGGGCAGGACTAGCTCAGCAGAGATGCCCAAAAAGCAAGTCCCAGGCCAGGTACAACTTGAGTTTTAAATAGGTCTTTTCACCTAAGATACTTACAGCAAAATAAAATAGGTCACACTGACAATATTCCATTGCAAACCTTGTATTTTTTCTTCAAAGGTAAAAGCCTTCTAAGAGGATACAGTATCACAGACCAGGCTCATGGTGACAAAAGTATAAGTTATAAAGCTGCAACAAGAAAACAAACAAACCAGAAATCTCCTTTTTAGTCACAGCTGAGCACAGCTGTCTGGGTCTTTGTTGAAAGTGATTCCATCAGAGACAGACAACACCTCAGATCTGTGATCACAGCTGACAAGACAGACAGGTTCCCAAGGCACGGGTTACACTCTCCAAATGCCTACTTCCCCATCCCCCCTCCAGCCACTTCTACAGAAGTACGCTTATTTCCTTTGCTCTCAGTTATAATCCACAAAAGAAACGTAAGTGTACTTTCTGGGTTTAGTATATAAATTAAAAATTGTCAGGTCTACCTATGTCAGCTGAATTCAGGAATTTCTCAATATTTTCCCTGAGTAGGCAGTTGCAGGCTATATCAGATGCTTTCCCTAAGTCTCCGTAAACATGATCCCCAGGCTTTCAATTTATGTGACAGCCCTTCAATACCACTTCCCGTGGTGTAGAAATGGATGCTGTTTCAGTAATGAGCACACTGATGCAAAACAAGATTAGCTTGTGAAATCTGAGGTTTGAGTGTTTACATGATTACACTCTTACATGATTTCCTCTTCTCCACGACTTTTCTAACTCAGTGACATCTACATGTACCATTAGTAGACGTGAAACACTCCTTTTCTCTCAATCCTAATTAACCAATTATGAATACAGTAGCCTAACTTTACTTGCCATAACAAGGACATCTGACAGACAACTGTATTTAACTATCCTGTGCATCCATTATATTCTTATCTGTTGCAACTAAGGCCTTTTTCTGGGTGAGAAGTCTTCAGGATTTCTTTCTCTCTCACACTCAGCAGTGCTTCAATACCCTTCAGTAATTTCTCACATGCATTTCATAGAGAAGCTTACCTAGTTATTTGCAATTACTGAACACATAAAAGACTCGGCTTCTTTTTTTTTAAATATTCTGTAGTTTTCCTTGAGCAACTATATTGCAATGAAAAACCTACGTACCCAGGAGGAAAAAAAAAAGGTAGAGAACTATTCCTAAAGTTTATGAAATCTTCATTGAATCATGCATTATATTATGCAATTATGAATGAAAACAAAAACGCAAGTGTGAAATACTTAGTCAGAAAATGCTCAGAGCAGTCTTAGAAGAGAAGTCATACAGTAGTGTAGCCAGTCAAGGTGAAAAATTATTTAGTTTTTTGTTAATTGCAAGTGATACAAAAACTTGATGTCTATTTAAAAAATCTAAAACATTTACACAGAAGACAATGAGAAAAGGCACCCAATGCATTTGACCAAACATGGGCTTAGGTAAAAGAAGGAAGCAAGCAGACTGGCCTATCCTAGAGATGTCTCTGAACCATTGTAGGATGATGAGAAAGTCCTTTCCACCTGCCCATGCTTCCTTCACCAGGAAGAATATTCTGTTTCTAAGAATATTGTTGACCATAGAAACAATTTCTTCTTGTTTATTCATCAAGAAATATTTCAGGAAACCATTTTAGAAAGACGGCTTCTTAACAGCATTGCTAAATATTTGCCTAAAGGTTTGAAAATTAAACCCCAGCTGAATGTTTGGCTGCATGGTCAAACTTTGCATTTGAGAAAATAACCTATCTTGGCCACAAAAATGATAAATATTACTAATAAAAACAGCTTTTGGAAACTGTTCAGTTGGCTTCCTTTGGGGACTTTCTACACTGCATGAGAAAAACATACAAGGATGTAAAAGAAACTTTCTTCTGTATCTTTTTATAACTTACCTAACTCATCTCATCTTATCCTAGCAAATTTACATTTTTCCTCCTTTGTACTATCATAAATACGGCTTTTGTAAACCAACAAAAGAGCCCACTCCTCCTTTTGCCTCTTTTGGAGTTAAATTAATCAGTCTTAGACTTGCCCAGCTGTTGAAGGTTTCTTTGCCTTCCAGAAAACAATCATATGTAAATGATGTTATTCTGAAAAATTTTATTGAACATTCAGCTAAGATATACTAGAACTCCACTGAAAGTTCACAGATTTCTTCAAACTCATCTATGCCAACACTGAATGTTTCATATAATTTAAAAGTAGCTCTTGGCCTACTGGCAATAAACAAAAATATAAATAGAAAAAAATTATAAAGAAGCTACTACGTTGTCTTCAAAAAGCAACTATGACAGGCTTATTCCCAGCTTATTTCCAATTATTCAATATAATTTCTCATATTCTTTCAGTCTTTAGTGTTCCCAAAGCTTAAACCATTTTTGTGGTCTAATAGAGGTACAGTGTAAATAAAGTGAAATATGACTGAAAATACACAAAAATCTACATAAAGTTAACATTTCTGGGTCAGCAATCCTTGAGCCAAAAAAGGTGTAGTTTGCAGTGAGTTATCAAAGATGGATCTATAATAAACTTATTTGTTTGTTGAAAATAGTAGCTAATACACGTATGTTCTAAGAGGATGGGTGTATTTCTCTAAGAAATGAAAGCATTTTCACTAAACTTCTTGTAACATAGCAAGCTATTATTTCTTTTACATTATTTGATATTTTTCTGATAAAAACAGACTGTAAATCATCATGCCATTTTTTCTCTGCATATTATTTTAAAATATATAATTTTTTTAACTGTGATTTGTTTTTATTCATTCAGATGGAATAACGAAGATGGAAGAATGTCTCAGTTAAAGGGGTAAATCATATTTTTCCACATGAAGTATGTCAGTGATAAAATGAGCACTCTTAACACTGAACCTCAGTGGTTTACAATGGTGCCTGAAGTGGCAGAGAGTATTAGGCCAGTATACTCAGCCATGGACAATACATATGCAAATTCATTTTTTCAAGTCTCTAGAAAACCAAAAATGCCATCATCATTCAATGTAAAAAGTTGCTAAGAGAAGTGGTTTTGAGAAGTTAAAGGAAGCTCCCTTTCTTCAGTTTACAGGTCAGCTGGACACTTGAGGATGGTGGGTGATACACTTTTTTTTAAATAATCCAAGATATGTTGCTATTAATCTGCAAGATGCGAAGTTTCTAAATGCCCTCAATTTCAGTTATCTTTAACTCAGTATTTTACCTGATAAATTCACCGATTTCAGGATTAGGCCTCAAAGTTACATATGAGCAAAATGAAAATATAAGGAGCTGGCTGGAAAAGACCTAAAACAAAGGCAACTCAAGTAAACTTCCATTTTCTTTTCAAGCAATAGTCTTGTCTCAGTTCCATGGTTCCTTCTTTGATGTTGCTTTTTTCTCACAATAGTTTATATATTTGACCAGCTAAATAAGCAAGCAAATAAAAACCCTACATACTTGTAAGCTAAAAACTGGAAAAGCAGAAAAAAATTTCAAATATTGTTTATAGCGGTTTATACTAACAGCACAGGGTGTTCCAAGCTAGCCTTCAGAGCAGCAATCAAGTACCTAAGAATTAGATAGAATGAAAAAGTTTATATTATCTTTTAGAGAAAAAGTTGCTTGCTATTCTACAGTGCAATTTCTAATTAAATTTCAAACACTGGTCACCTTTAAAATTAGGGGTCTTTTTAACAGATATTAAAATCAAATTACTATTTTAAGCATGAGAGGAAAGAATTTTTTTTGTTTGCAATTAACATCCTTAAATCAATGAATCCCTTATGTCACATGTAATATAAATAATGACTATTAAGAATATGGAAATATAAAAATGTCCGAAAAGATATCCAAGATTCCTTCAAACAGGCTGCAGTATTTCCACAAAAAACTGTCTCTGAGAATAGAGAATTGCTACAGAATTTTTCATTCTGCAAGCCTTCTTATCTACTATTAATGTTTGTTATTTGCTTCAAATCCCTCTTTTCTCTTCTTTTTCTATTTCCATGATGTAGTACCTCTGTCCACTACAATTCTCTTTGACCACTAGCATCCCTAGAATTCTTCTCCATCCAACAAAAAGATTCCTTTCATTTTCTCATTTTAGCTTCCCAGTTTCACTTCAGTACAAAATTTCACATTTATGCCCAGCAACTTCCTATTTCTTCTCCACCAGCAACGGTATCCTCATAGCACAGGGAGATACAGGTTTCACATGTATCTCAAAATCTTATTTGCATTACTCACTTTTCACCAAATAGCTCCATGTTTCTTAGTCGCTCTCTCTCTTGCCTTTTCATCCAATACTGCCTTCTCCACCACCCTCACTTTTTGTCAATCCCACTATATTCCATCTTGAGAATGCCACTTAAATTTCCTCCTGAGACTCAGGATTATCCCTGATAAATCCAACATGGGATGCTACCCCACCCTTACTGTCATCAACCTTGGGAAAAAAGTGTCTATTTTCTGTTCCCCTTCTTCATTGTTTTATGAGGTCCAGTATCTCCTGCACAGCATCTACATGCTGGCTCCCTTCTTCACTATTCCCTCTGGTACATGATTACCTTTCATTTTCTCTGGCTATTCACTGCTACTCAATCCCCTTGGTCACTGGACTTTTCACTCTACAGTGTGTTTTTAAACACCTTATTCACTACCACGACTTTCAATATTTTCATGACATTAAACTGCCTTCAAAAAAAAGATACCTCATTGTCTCTCTGCTGAACATCTTAGTTCACCTTAACAGCACTTTGTGCATGTTTAGCAGGCCATACAAATTCAACAGGATGAAAGCTGTTTCTCATTTTCTTACACGAATACCATATCTTCTCAATTACCCTGGAAGATCTTACCTCCTTTAACCATTTATCATAAGAAAAATGTTGTTATATGCATCTCAATGTGTCATCTCCTTTCTGTCACACATTGTAAAACACACTGTAATAAATCCAACCAATAACCCACTGCCAGTACCATTACTTTAATGTGTTTTCCCTCTTTGTTTTCTTGATAATGGTTCTTTACTTTTAGGGGTCCACTCTTGCCTCATTTTGTATTCTTTAACAGCTGTATTTCACCAATGAATTAAATATACAGTCTTTCAATAACAAGAATTACAGATAATTCATATAAGCACACCTGTGCTTTTCTCACAAAAAAAAAGAAAACCAAAATCAAACCCAACAAAACCACCACTCATTTTTCTGCAACACGTGGGGAAATACAGTAAACTATCAGGCAAAAAATGACCAAAAAAAAGGGGGGGGGGAGGGGGAGCAGGAGACAAATAGTAGTGGAATTTGCACATTGCCTTGATTTTGTTTGCTAGTGCAAACCTCTTACCAACTTGACAGTGAAGGATTCATTTTCTGACATAGCCACCTTTGGTTATGAAGGAAGTCAAAACTGAAGTTTGTTTTACATATGCAGATAGACAGCACCACACGACTGCAGCCCTGCCTTGCCCTCCCACCTCAACGCAAAAGCCAAGAAACCACAGTGACCTGTCTGGAACACAGAAAACATTCCTATACCTCTGCCAACTCCTACTCAGTCTGGCAAAACACTTCAACACATCAAATATTGAAATCAAGCAGGCATTTTCACACTTGTGACAAGTAACAAGCCAATGGCTGGCAATGTAGTGCAATCTGCTGACTTCAACAGGTGTCCCTACTTCTGAAAAAACCACTCAGGCTCTTCAAGGCAGTCTTGAATACATGCCAGTGCTTCTGTCACAAGGGCAGGGATGCACTACCTGTCCTAGTTGTGCTCTTGTGAGTCGTGGTGAAACAGTGTCTATAAAGGTCAGCACATGTACCCTGACGGCCTCAACAGAATGAAGTTTGCTTACAGATCTTGGGCTCTCCAAGTAAGATCACAGAACGGCATAATGGTGAGGACAAAACGCAGGCTAGTGAGCTAGGATGCAATGCCATTTATATTCTCATACCAGGGAACACGCTGATCACAGCAGCTACATTCATCAGGAGCTCCTAGTGTCCATAAACAACACAGAGACCATGATTATACATTGAACTAAAGTTTTTAGAGCAACTCTCTCATTGTATGCGACTCTGCATAGTACTTTATAACTTGGCCATCCTATCCCAACCTTTACAAAATGCACTAAATATAAAATAAAATTTAGTGCTGATTATATGTGACTGCTTTGAGAACAAAACAGTCAACTGAAATCTCGAAGCGATACATATACACAGTACAAAGTCAAATAGTAACCATAAAGGCTTTTTTTTTTTTTTTTAACTCCACATACTGCTTAATCTAAATGAAAATTACATATGTTGGAACATCTAAGAATATGTTGTTTAAATTACTGCTTAAAATTATTATACACATTCAGAAATGCTATTGAACTACAATGTCATTATAAGTTTCTGGACATACTTAGATACATTGTATATGTATTTACACATAATGTGTGAAACACATAGGTAGTCATATACAACTCCAAGTCTAGCTCTCTATCTCATGAGAAATTTAGAACTTGGTTTAAGGAAAGCAGCTGTTTCACGAATGTATCTGATTTCAGTCTGTGTAGTATCACTGTAGTCACACATTAAATAAAACACAGCTGGATAATGCTCCACCTATTTCACCACCCTCTCTGCTAACTGTTTAGCACTAACATCTGCTGAAAACAAACTTTAGGAAATATGGAGATCATTAAAAAAAAAACCTTATTTTAAAATATTTTGCACTGAAAGAAGCTGTGCTTACTTATGAAAAAAGTCTCACATATATTCAATCAGGTTTTAATTATGATATTTATACCTAGAGTTGCAAGAAACTTGCTCACTGAAGTTGTCTTACAACAAATATAATATTATTACAAATACTTTTAATTTCATATAATTGGTTTAGTTCTGTACCTGCTGCCAAGATATGTTTTGGCTGTGCAGTTTATCTTTTCATTGATAATCATGAACACAAAAATAACTTGTTTGGCTTATAATCTTCATTCAAATATTTTCAGTTAAAGTTAACTAGACCTATGTCCTTTAGGAATTGAGGACAGTCTCTAGTGTATTATGACAAATTATTTAAAATGTATCCTCACAGAAGTGCACCTTTAATGGATATAACCATGAATCATTCTCTCTGTAAAAGTTTGTTCTTTATCAAATTTCCTAAGTCAAATGTATTTAACCTAATGTTAAAAATCTATGCCTCACTATAACTTATCTTTTGCAAACCTATATGTTCCATGGCTCAGAAGCAATTTCCTACCTTTTTCAGTTTTAATCCACTTGTTCAAGCTGTAACAGCTTTCCTTTCATTAAGTATTTTAAAATATCAGAGTTTTAGGCTTCTCTAATAAAATAAACTTAATAACCAAGAGTTGTACAGAAATGCACTTTTCATTGCTTTTAGGAAATTCACAGCATAATCCTGCTGTTCACCTCCTCACTAGCTTCAAGAAATAGTGACCTACTATGAAGCAGAATGAGATACATTTAGAGGCAAAACTAGCTTCCTAATACACACATCAAGTACAACATTCTTTTCATAATCTACAAACCCTATCAAACTCTAGACCACTGAAGTGTTCAGCTTGCTTGAGCAATGCATATATTATAGTATCTAAAAGCCATTTCTCTGATAAGCCAAACCACTCTGGAGCTCACTTCTTGCAAGAGCAGAATGTAATATTTGTACTATTCACTTTTTGCCTCTGCATAAAAGGAAAATTTTCCCTAAAATACCAAAGCTAGCTCAAGAAGGCTCTTTTATTTTTTTCCATTATTTTTCATTATTTCATATTTCTATTTCTGTAACATTATTCATGTTATATCATTATTATTAATAGCACTACAATATTAATAAAGCAAATCACATTGCTATAATGCTGTAATGCCTGCTCTTCTCAAATTGTCATTTTGAAATTATTTCTGTAAGTTCTACTTTTAGTTTTCCAAATAGTAAACCAAAGAGAGATATATAATCCTTGTGGGATAAGCCTTTTTCCTTTAACCATACATGAATCCAAAGTGAAATCCTTTAAGCTATTTTGATTGGGATGAGACAGACTTCAAGATTTAGAATTGCCTTTCATCACTATATTAGATAGTGTAAACATTTAGATAGTTCTTAACTATAAACTGTTTATTACGTAAGAGAGAAATGCACTTAGAAATACAGCAGGGCACATTTTATCTCAGCATATGATTGTCAGATTCTTTACTGCGGCTGGCTTCAGGGTACAGATAGTGATGTACTGGCTAAACCAGACGTATACAAAAAAGAATAATATATGAATCTGTTAATATTTGCTGCTGGCAAGTTTGTGTGTGATTTCCAGGTTCTGGAACAGAGGTCTGGCACATATACACATGGAATGAAAGGGTGGAATATTATGGATATGGAAAACTTACCTTAAGTTTGAAAGGGAAATATAGTATATTTGGATATCCTTCATCTTGTATTTACACAAGAAATTTCCAGATGTAGCCAGACTGCCCTCTTCAAAGCATGAAGCATGTTACATACTTGGGGGAAACTGGAAGATTTGCCTGCTGTTTAGCTGTAGTAGTGATATTCAGCAAATTTAAGAACAGTCATTGTAAACTGTTTATATTAAATATTGACATTTCACTGGAATATTTTTAATGCTATGAAGATATCAATATAAACATTATATTCTATATATAAAAAATCATCCAAGTGAATATTCCCTGGTGAAAGATTAATAAAATCTAGCTGGTGTGCAAAAAGCATAATCCTGGAATGCTGTAATTGACAAGATGCCAAAGACACACAAGGAACTGGTAGAAACTGCATCTAAAAAGGCACGTGTACACTAATAAAGCTTTCTAGTGGACAGATATAAGACATTTCAGGAATTAATTTCTGAGAGCCATGTCTTTTGCATGTCAGCATATGTAAAATGTATCCTGTAACTGTGCAAAGATCCAACAATTTCATCTTTGTAACACATGGGTATAAATCCCCTCAAAGGACCTTCCAATTAATGGAGGAAATATTTACAACAAGTCTCAGATCATACTACTGGCTTTCATTACTCTATCTTGGCAGCATCAGCTGTAAAATCCATCATGAACAGCAAAACAAAGTTTGCAAAAAAAATTTCCAAATAAGATCTGGAGCTGGATTCCCATTCCAAAGAAAAAAAAATGTATCTCACATAATAATTTTTCAATATCTAAATCTGTATCCTTAGTTGTACAGTATTTTTTCAAAATGGCTCCAGTACTTGTAAAACTTTTCGTCTCTACAAACTCTACCTTAAAACTTCCAACAGCACACCACAAAACTAAAGCTTACAGAAACCTTTTCAAAGCAAACAATCACTAAATATAGAAATGTATTTACCTTACATCTATAAATCATGCAATTATTTGGAAAATACTTTTAACATGACTATTTGTAATTAAAATGTACAGAGCTTAGATCTGTTTCATTTCAGTGCATACTGTGACAACCCACTTTTCTTCCCCTTATATTTTGAGGATAGGGTGGCTTAAGGGCGCACAGAAAAGAGGTTATTGGGATTACCACTTGATCACACCACTTTTGGGGATATTCATGTGGGCAGTACATTATTATAGTGTTAAATTTCAATATTATTGTGAATTTTAAGTTCTACAAAATCACTTTGAGCTTTAGCTAAGTAATTTAAACTGATCAAAATACATAAATTATTCTATCAATTTAAAATCAGAGTAAGGTTTTAAAACCAGGAAAAAAGAAAATGCTAGCAAAGCAGTAATTCAGCATTACTGTAGCAAATGCTCATTTTTGAACTGACGAATGGAGTTAAACCTATGGCTAAGTCTTCTATGAAACAAGAAAGTGAAAAAATACAGGTTAATCACTCACTATAAAAATATTTCCATGAGCACGGAATCAATTTGCTTAACGAGAATTATGCTGAAAATCACAAAACATTGTAACTTCCATGTTCAAATTTGCACTATATAAAAAGATAAACCCATTACAGATGTAAAAGACAAACGTATTACGTAGGGTTTAGTAATTCTTTACTACTTATAGTGCATCCAACAGACAGGTAAAAACTTATAAAAACTACTCAAGGCTTATAACCAAATTTAATATACCTAGAAAAAAACAGACAAGATTTTGGGTGTACAAGCTATTTTCTCAAAGGCATTTAAAAGACATAACCACTTTTTACAAACTCTGCCTCCCCAACATCCTTATTAATATTTTTGCATCACAGCTGCAATGATATACCATAAAATTAGTGATGTGTGAAACTTGATTCACTTGATGTGAAACATGATTCAGCCTGCCATACACAGAGAAGTTGTTTGTGCAGTCCTGTGCTGAATACACTCAGGAAAAGTTGGAGGAAAAAACTCACATAACAGGTAGCCTCATCAGGTAGTTTGAAAGATTAAGAAAGGCTAACTAAGAAGTCTAGCTTTTTTGACCCAAAAAGCCTATTTGTAACTAATGGAAACCATCTCAATCCTGCTTATTGTGGAAAATGAGGGGAACTTTTCGGTTCATTAAAGAGATTTCAATCAATTTTAACTCGCAATATGCTTCAAAAATGACTTCAGTATTTCCCTATCCCTATGAATGAGATGCTTCCATTCCTGGACAGGAAAACCAGGCACACAAAGGTTTACTGATAGCAAGACACTCTGCATTCTTGTGGAGTCTGAAGTCTAAAGACTTACTCCATGGATCAGTTTGTTCAGAAATATGTACTACTACTGGCTTGCAAAAAGCCCTGAATGGGCAGGCACAGGCAAGATGAGGAATTTGAACTTATCTGAACTGCAGGTAAACCCAGTGGTTTTACTGCGCTGCCCTGTGAACCAATAATTTTCAAGGCCCTGTCTTATTTTGACCACTAATGCTCTCCAACTCTCCATATTTGCCAGACACTTTTCTCCATACCTCAGAACACTTAAATTGAGAGTGTTCTAATGTGTTGTGTTAGGACTGACTATTTCACACTGTTGTTTCCACTATTCATTCAAAGTCTGAAGGAAGTTATTTTTTATGTCCTTTGAAGCTGTTATTTTAAGCCAAGATGACAGTGTTCATAATATTTCAAACACGTTGACAGATAGCTCTGTTAATGTGCACTGTAAATGCACATGTACGTGAACCTTAAAGAAAAAATATGCACTGACAAAGTAACATACGTGAGAAAATAACACAGATTTATGACAAAACAAAAAAATCTTCTGAGGCAAGTGATTATAATGGATCATGATCCTTCTGAGGAAGTTTGGAAAAAGGCAAGCAGAGCCGGAATGCATTTGGCTAACTTCAGCATTAGCAAGTTACCAATGTCAGTGTCATGAATTAAGAAAAAAATCTTCCTCTAAAAGTTCCAAAAGTGTTTTTACTCTCACTGCATACAACTGGGAGATTTGGAATCATACCAAAAAAGAGTGGAAGTGAAAAACTGAATGAAACATTCATGGTGTTCATTATTAGTCAGAACTAAAGAAGTGAATTGATCACACACCAAAATCACTCCCTAAGCACAGTAACATAATTTAAAAAAAAAAAAAAAAAAAAGCAGATACTGAGATGGTTCAAAAGCAGCTTGCAAAAAAACAACTGAAGAAGATAACTTACAACAAACAGCTACTTTGACTTCATCACGATGGATAAAATATGACACAGAAAAGATCTTGTCTTCCTCTAAGTTAAAAATAAAAAATGAAAAATTATTTAATCATACCATTCTAGACCAAGCTCTACACTGTGGAGGAGTGTACAACACACGTGATGTGTCTGTGGTGATGGGGATGCCACTGCACAACAGGTTAATTTTTACTTTCTTTGCCCTTTGATTGACACATTGGTAGGATTCCTGTAGACAGGTGTAAAAGAAATGTGTGAAGCAGAGAAAAAAACCAATACCAGCAGTCAGAAACTATGACTACAGTGGCAAAGGAGATTTGTGGGGCCTTTTCAGGCAGCTTCTGTCACGCAAAGTAGAAGTAGTGATGGCTTCCCACTAACACTGCCCCGCTGTGCCGACTTCTAATGAGTGCCTCTTTTGCTCTTGGAAAGGGCATCATCAGATCCTCTTTCCTACTAGGGTATTCACTTCTGCCCTTGGAACTGCTGCTTCATACCTTAATAGGACACAAGGCAATGGGCAGGAACTGATGCACAGGAAGTTCCATCCGAACATGAGGAAGAACTTCTTTACTGTGCAGTGACCAAGCACTGGAATGGACTGTCCAGAGAGGCTCGAGATATTCAAGCACCATCTGGACACAGTCCTGTGCCATGTGCTCTGGGATGACCCTGCCTGAGCAGGGAGGTTGGACCAGATGACCCACCGTGGGTAGTTCCAACCTGACCCATCCTGTGATTCTGTGCTGCGTTGATGAGCCTTTTTCTGGGGGAAAGCAGGGACTTCACATTTTCACTGAAGCAAACAGAAACCTCCCTCCCTAGCAGGCTTTGTGTTTGACGGTAGTTTGTACTCAACTGAAAAATAAATGCTTCTAAAAACCTTCATGGACACCAGGATAACAGGCACTATGGATGTGTATCTAGTGTGAGCCATAACATCTGGATGGAACACCTTCATGGATTTAGTTTGTACTGTTACTGTCATATGCAGGAACAGTGGTTTGGGCACTCAAGATCAGGGTTGAAATGTCATTTATGCTCTTGCATAAAGGCAAAAGCAAATTCAGACAGTTACAACATGCCTTTATTGGGTCATCCCTGTCATGTCAGTACGGTCAAATAAGCTACAGTCAGTTTTAAACACCTTCCTGAATCTCTCCTTCCTGATGCACGTGGACCAAGCAGACAGCATAAATAATGATGCCAGAATTATTCTGAACTGATCACGTATAAGAAAATACAGCAAATATTTTTTGCTTTCAAACACTAGTGACTTTTGTTACTGAATCAATAAAGTCTTATCAAGATAAACACAAGTGCTGTCTTACTTTTGACTTGAAACCCAGTTGTACCCTTGAAACCCAGTAGCACAGAAAAATCTGTATTTATACATCTCTACACATGTTTTAACAAAGTCCAGCGGTATTTGCTGCATGGGAATTAACACCTTGCTGTTGAAAAATAAAAATTTAATATTTCTACTATATATTTCTTCAAGAGGCTTAACCCTCACACCTTGATCCTCCACAGCTTTATCCATTTTCCTGTGTCACACACAACTTGTACCCCCAGAACTGCATAAATCTGTAATAACTTATTGTTTTCTTGTTCACCTTTGCAAGCATCTCCGTATGCTGTCATACGGAGATGCAAGTAAGTGCTTTCATCATTCCACTGCAGGACTTGGTCTCATTCTCTTCTTTCTAACTGCTATATTGAACACATGTTCTATTTGAAAAATTTTTCTTATCCCTTCCCATCCCCAAATATAAGATGAAGGCTTTTTCTAGTTGTTTAATCAAGATGCCTTTTGAAACACTTGATTCTAACTATACACAGGGATCTCCAAAGGAAACCAGCAGTTTTAGGTAAGAATACCACTAAAAATCCAATTTACCTGCTCCTTTAGCCAAAAATCTTGCACACTTCTTAATGAAATCAACCAAGGCAAAGACAAAAATTCTTTACACATTAAAAATACAAACCCAAGAACACCAGCAACTTAATTTCCACTAGAAGATCACTTTAGTCTTGCCTTGTTATACAGGGGTCACCCATTGGAAATTGCACAAGATGCACAGGATATATCTTTAAATTACTCATAATCACCTTAAACTGCACTCAATCAGCATTGCAATATGTCATTTTACAGACACAGGAAAGTTCAAAAGGAAAAGCACATGAAAAAGCAGACTACCAAGAGAACTATTGTTAAAACTACACCAGAAAGCTTAATATTTCAGTACTGTATATGTTAAAATAAACAACATACACAGGTGATGAAAGCCAGTCTCTGAAAAATTTATTATTCTGTTAGAACAAGTTTACACTTAGGATGAATTCTCAAGCTTCATGCCATTAGGAAGTTTTACTGGGTTTATAGTGGAAATAAAAACAGAAATAAAAATGGATGACAATCTCAAAATACAAGCTGTACTTTGAGTATGATCCACAGGTTTTCTTTTCCTTTTAAATCTATACATTTCCTCCTGCCTCCAGCAATCAAATCTTTTTAAATCTTTGTAAAAAGCTCCCTAGATTGTCTGTTTTCCTTTTTAAAATCAAATATTTTGAAATATGCAGTTGAACAGACTAATGCAACCTGTACTAGTTCAGTTTTACTTCCACAAAGCCATCCTACTGGAAATGTACAGCTTTCAGAGATTTATGACATCAATTTCATGATCCTGCTCTTCTTACCTCATTTCCTCTGTATTCTCACTTTGCCTTTAAAAAAAATTGACCCTATTTCCATTTTCTCCTCCAATGCATGCCATTGGTACTTACCCCACTGAAGTGAAAGGGACTTTCACTTTTTTGCATAAGATGGGCATAAAGAGAGGATATGGATGATTTACCAGGATGATTATTTTTCAAAGCAGTAAAGCTTAGCCCAGTGAATATGCACTTGACATTGCAAAATTAAACTCTTGGAACTGGACTGATTTGTAAGCTATACTACACAAAGCGAGTACTGAATGCTCTACACTTCAAATTATAAAGTAGTAACAAATTATAAAGTACTGCTTGTCAGTTCAAGTCATAACTACTCGACACTGATTGTTTAGTTCAATATGAAGAGAAATGTTTCCTATTTTGAAAGATTTGAAACAGCTTCCATTCTGACTCCTTCTGATCACAATGCATTTACCTAAATTGTTCAAATTTGCCTCAGTGTTAATTTTTACACATTAGACAATATAACATTTGCCATTTAATGTGCACCATTGGCCTTATTCTCCCCCACCTAGATGCTATTCTTCTCTACCTATTTTATGGATTACTGACTGATTTCAATATCAAGTTTTAAGAGTTACTCCTTAATGTATTCAATATCTCAAATAAATTATGTCACAACCAACAAAAAATTACAGCTTTTCTCACAAGCATTGCATCTTAAATGAATAATAGTCTAGATAGAGACTGCCAGGAGTTTTCCCAGCATTTTGAACTTAGTGGCAGCACACTTAATAATCAGTTGTGGAAAGGTAGAAGAAATATTAAGTTATTCCTAAGATTTATTTGGTTTTTCAGGGCAGAAGAGAGAGGAGAGGAGGGGAAATAAATAAAAGTATGGAAGTACCAAAACTGATTCATCTGCTTCAACATTCACATTCGAAATATTAGAAGCATATATTGTTATCAAATGCTGGACTTACACTCATATTCCTATCCCAGATCTGGATAGAGCCATCTTGACAGCCAGCTGCAATAAGTTTCCCATCTCTGCTGTATGTGCAAGTCGTAGGAATCACCCGTTTACCTTGAACTGATCGTGGCTTAAATACACTTTTGTGCTTTTTTTCATTGTTAACATCCCAAATCCTCACAGTTCTGAAAAAAGAGTTTAAATAAACAGCTGTTTTAGATAAAGTTGATACACATAAAGTAATTCTTCTTGTGATAAAACCAAACCCCTTCTCCAGCACATATGGCATTGTTCAAATTAAATTGTAAAGGCAAAATAGCATTTAAATTATGATGACTACTTTCCAAGTAAGAAACATCGTGTTCACTAAAGTGCATCTGCAGTTAAAAAACAAACAAATCCCAAACCAAAACAGTCTTTCCCAAAATTCTCATGTAAATACATATATTATTTACAATGGGAAAGATAACAATAGGTTAATACACAGGTACAACATAATCTCCACTGCCACTGGAAATCAAGATTAAAGTATTCAGTCCTCTACAAAGAATGAATACTTCAGGAATTAATGAATACTTATACAAATTCATAACTTAAATAGATTTCTTAATTATTCTGACATAACAACAACCGCATATTCTGCTATTGACTGTCTGGTTATTCTTCAAACTTTATTTTTAAAAGGCATTTTAAAATCAATTGTAATATTATTGTAGTTCTTTTCCACTAATCTTTAAGGTCTTAAAGTTCTCTAATAAAAATGTTCTTCAAATACTTTAGAAAGACTCATTTATGTAATATTGTTTTTCTCAAGTTGAGTTTTTCCCACATTATTAGCAAAACAAATATATCCTTTCTCTTTTTAATAGAAAAAAAGTATCTGCCTGGATTGTCACTGTTTCTTAGATACAGAAAAACATGCAAAATGAGAGAGAACTAAAACACTAGATACAGGTGGACCCTTTAAACTGTCTTAGATACAAATGTTTTCTGTCCATTTAGTATGTTGAGGTCTTTCCATATAAAAATTCAAAACTCTTCTGGCATCTAATGCAAAGAAGAGTTTCAGAATTTGGCAAAGGAAGGAAGATCATTTATTTAGAAAGAAAAAATCCCAAGGTTCTCAAGACAACCCATTTGTTTAGACTATACAAACATTGTCTATGATCCAACAGCACATAATTCACTGGTCTCTAGCAAAGCAAATACAACTTTAACAAAGCCTGCCATTTCTCCAGAATAAGACAAGATACCATGGCATAACATTAGGAACTTTCATTAGAGCTACAAGACCAGACAGGCCACGGAGTTGACATATAAATAATTCTAGAATAAAACAGACAAGAAAATGAGCTGGAAAAATGATCTCCAGTTGTCTAAAATAAAGTCAAGGTTACATACATTTTTAAAAGTCTTCAAATCTCCTATGGGTAAGGCAGAATCATCTTCATTGCTCTATTTGGAGCTCTAGCATAAGATATTCAAGCATTCTGATGATTAGTTTAGGTTTGAAGTTTTGTGAGGTTTTTTGTTTGGGGTTTTTAATTATTATTTTTATATTCAAAGAAGCATTATATTACAACTATGATTAGGTTGATTACAGGATCTTCAGAAGTTGCTTTAATCCTCAACTATTATATGATTCTGAGATGCCCTTTTTCCTCTCCTTGTGTTTTCAATAACCATCTCAGACTCCTGCCTTTCATTCACACTTTCTCCCACTCTGATATTTGGTCAAAACTTGAATCTTTTACCATTCCCCTGTTGTGGGTTTACCCAGGAAGAGTCAGTCTTACAAGTAACTTATGGTGCAGGAAGCAGTACACTTTGCTTCCTGGGAAATAGAGCCAGTGACCAGCTAGTTTTGAGTATTGAAGGGTATATAATCTAATTAAAAGTTGTTCCGCCTCCAGGAAAAAACCCATATTTAAGAGAGATACACCTGAGAAAAAACCTTTTCCTGTCCTGTTGCTGCCAGAGAAGCAAGTCCTGTGCTTCTCTCTCTGGTAAGAGTGGGCCTTTGCCCTTCCCCC